>BSBM01000613.1:9345000-9527500 GCA_027924585.1 Larix kaempferi
TTATCCCATTAGTGTGAGGCAGTGAAGAATGATAGAACATATGTGACTTAGGACAACAATCTAGGGGAGGCTAATTTGGAGGATGGAGCTATGGTTTTAGAGTGCTTGGAGGTTGAACTTTTGGGTGATCATATGCATACAGTAGAGACGCCATCACATCCACTAGTAGGTTACTAGATGCAAATACTTTGCCTTTATGTTTAGAATGTCTAGCGTTGTGTGGGAGGCATGTAGCAACTGGTCGTGTTCCATGAACACATCCACCTAGTGTTGCAAACATCGCCGATAAATCGCCGATGTTCCGAGAAATCGCGCGATTTTCAGAGAGGCGATTTTTTCAACTGATTTTTTCTTGAGATATTGCTGATTTTTTCCCGATTTATTTTGAGATAATGTCGATTTTTTCCCCATTTTTTCTAAAGGTGATTTTGACTTCGTGGAGAGTGGAGTGTGAGGAGCCTGTTATGAAATCCGCCCTTGTAGGGCATTCTTACAACACAGAGCATCATATCCATATAGAGAATGCTAATATGTTGGCCAAGGTTGAAAAGCAGAATAATAGGCTGAACACAGATTGTGGGCTTAAGTTCATTCTCTAGTAACTGAAAATATCTAATAATATTGTACATGAAACAATAATCCTATAGGATTAGGTATCCAACGTTGATAAGGAGAAGTAGTATGATCAACCAACACTTTTATCAGTCAAAGTTGCTCAAGTACAATATAGTCTAAATAACTCAGCTCTGGATCGATCTCGATTCTCAACTATAAGGAACCTCTGGGGATTAGCAAAATCACTGCTTTGATTCCTCTTTGTCCTAACTCTTGGGCGATGAAATCTGCTATAGAAGAATGAGGAAAATCACCCTTCAAAAACTCCATATTGCCGCCTTGTATAACAAAGATCAAAATGAGGAAATTAAAGATGGAAAACAGAGAACACGACTAAATGAAGGCAATCAATGAAAGGATCTTCATAAACAATTGTGGAGAGCTGATAAAGGACAAATAGTCTGATCAACTGACAATTTTATTAGTCAAAGTTGCTCGAGTACAACACAGTCTAAATAACTCAACTCTGAATCGATCTCAATTACGAGGAACCTCTGGGGATCAGCAAGATGACTGCTTTGATTCCTCTTTGTCCATACTCCTGTGAGACGAAACCTGCCATAGAAGAATGACAAAAACTCCATATTCCAGCCTTGTATAACACAAATCAAAATGAGGAGGAAATGAAAGAAGATGGAAAATAGAGAACACAGGAGGAGAGAAAATAAACCCAAAAATCAGTGGGTTGTAATGGCATAAAAAAGATAACAAAGATCACTTTCCAGCCTTGTACATCAAAAATCAAATTGAGGAGGAAATGAAAGAAGATGCAAAACTGAGAGCACAGGAGAAGAGAAAATCAACCCCAAGACCAGTTGGCTGTACTGGTACCAAAAGAATAAAAAAGCATCACTTTCTAATAATTGAGCTTGTCTTTATACTCATCCTCCTTCAAGGATAGCTCTACTGCTTAGGACATGAAACCTTAAAATTAAACCTAAAATTTGTCCAAATCTGTTCTACATGTCAAATTTAACTTCCAAGACAACACTATCTTCATGATTTGACTTTTACTCTCTGAAAACTCTTTTTAATTAAACTAAGCCACTGTGTTTAACCGACTTTAAACTGTTAGATAATATAGGAATCTTATCCACTATATAATGCTGAACTAGAAAGAGGCGATTTTATGAGTTTGACGTGACTTTACAAAATAGTGCTTATTTTTTCTGATTTAAAGGAGTTTTTGTCTTTTAAAAAGTCAATGGCTGCTAGAATTGAGTGAGTTCTATCTTATCCTTATTTTCCCACCTCCATAATTCTTTTTAGCCTTTTACTAATGCTTGTCCTTCACTTTTATCTTAAATTGTAGCTCTATCTCCAAGAAAGGTTTGATACTAATCATTATTATTAAATTATTAATGTTCTCTAACTGTATTATGTATTTTCATTATTTTACTTTTCTACGATTTCAGGATACATTCATATTCTTCGATTGATTGGCTTTTGGCATCTTTCACAAAATATTTGTTACAAGTTATTGGATCGATAACTTAGTTATTCGTGGTGTTACATAGACAATTTATCCACCAACAACCAAGTAAACTTCAAATGCTTCTGCTGTAATGCACCATAAATTAAAATAGCAGACAACAGAAAATTTCAGAATTCAGAATTATGTCACAAATTATTCAAGAACTTTCAGTTCACTGTTTAGCCAAATGTCAAGAGTCTATGCAGTTTTAAATCGGCATTAACTAAACATGAAGTATCAGTTTATCTTGTTGTTCATAGATTATTCAATAGGTCAGAAAAAACCAGAAAATTTCTAGCACTTCAAAATTGCACTTAGATTACTGATTTGGTGTATTTGAGGTGTTCGGTCGGACTTTTAAATAGTAAGCAATTTCCGGAATTATAGTGATGCTGTCTTAGATTATTTTCAGCCACATAAACAACAAGAAAAACTCAGAATTTTTTGATTTCCACCCAAAACATTTGTTGTAGAAAATTTTAACCCAGAAATTTGAAATTTATATGTTAGATATGGCCCTAGAATTGTTTCTGGAATTATGTTGTTTGTTGTTATAATTTTCAGGATTCTAAAATTAGCAATTCCACCCATAGAAACTACTAGAAAATAGCAGTCTTAATCTAGCATAAAACCCCCGAAAAACCATGCAATGATGAATTTTTTTAGGGATTATTTTTCCAGAAATGGAATGCAGAAATTAAACGTAGGAGCATAAAATAAAACTGAGCTAATTCAACCCAATAAAAATTTCTAAACTAATTTGAAAATTCCAGAAATATTTTAAATTTTTTTTGGGGTTAGTTCTGTTGCCCCCTGATACGCATCTCGGGTAACGTGGCAGAAATATTCAAGCCATTGGGTGCGTTCTTGGGGGCAGGTCTTGAGTTGAGATACTGTCACTCAAACACTCAACTCCTCTGTCTAGGCCAACTCCTAGCGAAGCCAAGGGGATTGATCCCTAATTAAATAAAGCTAAGGCTGATTATGCGAAAGCAAAAATAAAATCTTGGAGTTTCAAAAAATGAACAAGAAAGCCACAACAACCAATTTAGAGTAGCAACATGCAATATAATTAACCACGACACATAAATTCACTTAAGCGGATAATCGTTAAAATAGACCTGTGCCAAAAAGTAAATGCAATACTGTTGAAGGGAGATGTTTTGCTGTGCTTCTTGGTCAGTTTTAATTATTATGGATGAGTGGATTAAGAATGGGTTAATTCTTGTTTGGCCCACTTAGGCTTTATCCTCAATGGTGAGTGCAAAACAACTGTACCAGGTGTCCAACAGGGCGAGATATAAAGTTTGCTTAGAGTAGCCCCCTGACTCCTTGGTATCGTTCAAAGCAACCTCTCACTTTGACAATAAAACTCTAAACAGATTTTCCTATTAAGCTAGATGCTAATATCCCCTTTCTGATGGTTAACCACAGATCAGGCAAGCCTGCGATGGTCACCAGAGCATACCGGGGGACAAAGCCGGGGTTTGTTACTCTTTTTTGCACAAATAAAAAAGTATCGAAAGTAAACTAATCTAGTGCAATGTGTGTAAGTGATTTAATCTACTTTGAGAAATTGAAATTAATCTAAGGTTAACAAATCAAAACAAAAAAGAGAAAGTAGAAAAAACCATGCCACGAAAATTTGACGCGAATTCCCCTAGGGGGGATGGGGTTTGGGTGCTGGGTAGCCCACTTGCTTCTCTTTTATTACGGTTAATACAATGATGGAATGCTTGTGGTCCCTTATAGATCAGGACCACTAAGCTTACAAGTTTACGGAATATTTAAACTATTTGAGAGAGGTAGTAGAGTGGAGGGAGCCCCGGATGACTCAAATATTCACAAATTTGGCTGCACTTCTCTCTACCTATTCGTCAAAAAGTAAAAAATAGCCAGTTGCAAAGCACTAAAATGCTAGATAAAACATTTTAGATGTATAAAAATCTTAGCCTTTATACTCAACAACTTTACTCTTTAAACAACTAAAGACTAGATTCAATGGTTAGATCTACTTTGGGAAGATGTAACGCGCTGATAAATTAGATCTAACTTTGAAAATGCAAACTAAAAAGATTAGCTTTAAATCTGAAATGAAGAACTAATCCAAAACTGGTAAGCATAAAAGTAACTGAAAGAGATTTTTGTTTTAAATGAAGGAGAGAAAGAGAGAAAGAAACTGCAAGCTTGGGAACTTTTTGGGCCGTGGAGTTTGCTGGTGGAAAGGAAAGGGACCATGTCCTTCTGAAAGTGCTTGGAAAGATGGAAGACTCAAAATTTATAGATCAACCATTCCTTCCAGCTAGGCAATCTACACAGCTACAACTACTTGCAACAAAAATTGTAAAATCTGGTGCTTCCTATACCGGAGATCAGAATAGTGTGCATAATACCCAATAAAACATCCAAATCCTAGATCTCTATGCATAAGCAAACAACAAATGAAATTGATCCCAAATCATTTATCCTACTAACTGATAACAGTTCTTCATAGGCCAGATTAACAAAGATGCAACAAATAGAAACAACTACACTATGGTTACTTCATATACCATTGACGGTACATTCACACACATGAGCTATACACCATAGATTTTCCTCCAAAGCTTTGTTATTCCAAAAGAGTAATACAATACAAGAGCAAAGCCTGAGCAGCCTTTTGGTCCTTTGTCCATGAGAAATACAAGAGAGAATGCCTGCTTAAATAGCCAAAGATGAGAAGAGGAGTGCATTAGTTAGTGAGAGAGAAGGGCGAGTTAAGGAGAAATTTGAGGGATTTGATTTTTATTGGATCTCTTGGGATGGGTGCCACCTCTCATGAGGTTTTCCTCCCTCCTTGGGATGATCTCACAACGAATGGCAAGAAGCCAACTCAACCAATGCGCCCCCTTCATGAGAGAATGCACCCTCCTTTACTTGAGTCAACTCCCTTTGATGGATTTCATTGAGATCACAACGATCCAACCTCTAGTCAGCTCAGATTTGATTGCCAATCTAATTTTCCACCACTCCGACTAACTGAAACATGTCTGAGACAAGTTTCCATAAATCATGGGATGCTGATTTTTCCCAATTATTATGTCTTTTTTGGCTTTTTCAAGAGAAAATGATATTTAGTAATAAATAATCACTAATTTTGCTCTCAAAGTGGGTACATTGATAAAGTGGGTGCTTTGAGTTAGAAAATTAACATCCCCATGGCCAATTTGACCCCCTAGTACCATCTTTATGATTTTTTTAATTTTTACAATTAAATATCCCATTTTTGTAGGATTTATATTAAATGATGGAAAATTAAAAAAACTTAAGCGGGACTTAACGCATGTCCACAAGACTCTAGGAAACTGACTAGCATGGTAATATACATTAGACACAAGGCTTTAACACCCCCCTAAGGCCTAACCACCGCGGCAATTACTCCAGCTTTGGAGGATTTGAGTGAAAAACTCGAAAACTATAAGTTGCTGAAAAGCAACAAATAATAACAAGGAAAAAATACTCTGCAGTAATGTATTGATGACTAATTCCTAGTAAAACCAACCCTTTTACAATAAGTCATCATGCTACGTCAATTATTACAATCCCCCCAAGGGGGTATGAACATGCGAAAATTTAAAAAAGGCCAAAAATGGCCTGCATGGACTTCTGAACATTGATGATGAACAAGTGACTTGTTTAATCTTCGACGACTCACTGAAAATCCAACTAAGTGCAACTTAGGTGGTAACAAGTTCTATCCTAAAATTACCCTAAACTACCAAAGATAAGTAAGCAAATATTTTTTTGATTTTTTGAAATGAAATCTATCCTAGTAAAATAAGTGAAAATGAAAAATTTAATATTTTTTGGTTGAAGAATTAGAAGGGAGACTAATGCCTTCAAACCCTTAGGCTATGGCCTCTTGGGATCAGATCCTCCAAGTGGCCTTGTATGTAAATGCTTGACTGAAATTCTTGGATAACACAAAAGAATTTCCTGTCCCAAGCTATTGAATATTCATGCAAACCCTCATCAAGGAAGAATGGTCATTACTACAACAATTCTTCAGTTCATGCCTTAGCATGTACCCTAGATTATGTCACCAAATATGTAGCCTCTACAAAGGTAGGCAAACTATAAACCAACAACAAAACTAAACCACACAATAATAAGATCATTCTATTGGAGCAAACTTACTCTTTCAATGAACTAGGAGCATAGACCTTACAATGAAGAAGATAGCATGTTACCTCAACAAGAAGAATCACCAAGTTGTGCTAACCATAGAAGAAGACCAAGAGACAAAACCTTTAGATTGCGAAGTGATAATACTTCTCTCCAATGCTCAACAATAATGATAATGAGAGGTGAGCTCCCTTATATAGGAGAAAAGCTCAACCTTCTTTACAATAAAATAATAATAAAATGTCCAAAACCCTAGATCCAGCGTAGGGATCCTCCACAAATGTGCAAAATACATAAAATAATGCTCAATCCTCAACAAACCTTTAAAGAGTGAGGGTGCCCCCATCGATTCATGGTCAATAGGTGGTAAATGATAGACTATATAGCCCAAGAAAGACATCGGTCCATCATAAATGGTTCAAAAAGGCATGCGTGACAAAATTACGGTGCGACACTTTAAATCAGTGTTGATAACATCGTCGAAAAATCGACCACCTCGCGAGAAATTGTTTTTTTTTTCGGGTGCTAATTTTTTGGCACGAAAAAATCACGGGTTTTCCCAAAAAACAAAAATCATGCCACAGCAGGAAACATCGTCTAGGCCTTGTGTTGACCCACTTAAAAGGGTGATTTTTGGGTTTTTATTTGTCATTGTCATTTTGGCACGGGGATGCACTCTCTAGTAATTAATGGTAATATTAAATTCTTAAAGTATCTCTGTACTTAAATTTTTAACACTACCATTAATTGTTTCAGGATGTTTGAGAGTGGTTCCAACCTCATCAGACTTCACATGGAGAAAGTAGAATTTCATATCCCATTCAAAATTCAAGACTTAATAATTTTCAGGATTTTAGGATTGGCCAAAGTGCAACTTTCCATTGGATTCTATCATGCATGAGGGTATGGGATTGATGTTTAATCACGATCACCAAACTCTATATGTACACAGATGATGATGGTGATAGTCTATTGTAGAAAGATCATTTATGATTTATTATGTTACATTGTTATCAATGATCATGTATGTATTGGTCTCTTCGATTATAATATATAAAAAAAATAAATTTCAATGATCTATGTTTCAATTTACATGTTTTCTTATATAAATTTTGTAGTATTTATGGTGAGGTCCCCTATGTTGAAGACCCAGGCCTCCCCGATCACTCCGAGAGGGAGTGAGGAGATTGGTCCCATGATTGACTCCCTCGGTAAGAGGGAAGGGTGACTTTACTCCTTGACACTCTGTAATGGAGTGGGGAGATTGGTTCCATGATTATATCCCTTGCTAAGAGGGAAGGACGATGATACAAAGACCAAGCATTCTCCCGATCACTCCGAAAGGAGTGAGGAGATCTCTCAGACATCCTGAGACGGGATGGAGAGGCCACTGCATTCTCCTGATCACTCCGAGATGGAGTGACAAGATCTCTCAAACATCTTGAGATAGGATGGAGAGGCCACTGCATTCTCCCGATCATTCCGAGATGGATTGAGGAGATCTCTCAAACATCCTAAAATGGATGGAGAGGCCAGTGAGGAGATCTCTCATGGAGAGATTTAGTGCATTCTCCTGATCACTCTGAAAAAGAGTGAGGAGATCTCTCATACATCCTGAGACGAGATGGAGAGGCTGGTGCACACTGGCGCACACTGGTACTCTTGTATGGACTCACCGATGGATTGGTTGAGTTGGTGCATGTTCCCCGATGGAGTGGGTTGAGCTGATGCATGATGGACTCTTCGATGGACTGTGCATAGTTGTTGAGTTGATTGTCACCTACCCAAATTTTGAGAATATTATTTTATTTTGCAAAACACTTTATGTTAACTTATAATTACAAAGTTTTGTAATTATGACCAAGTTTGGTCAAGGATGATTGTAATTATTGATTATTATTATTTAATAAATTAAAATAGGAGACAAACACCCAAGGGAACTGTTAAAAGAGTGTTCACTGACCCACTAGGAGGAATGGAAGCTGTTAGAAGGCATGGGACAGATGGCAGCATTTGCACTCCACCACTAGCTGTTGGTTATGGGACAACTACCCCTAAATTTGTGGCATTATCCCCCAGGTGGGTGGAAGAGAGCAGGCAGCTCATTAATGACCAGTTAACCACTAAAAGGCCTAGGCAGCCTAGATAAGGCAATTTGAATTGAGCAGGCAGCTCCTACAATACTTTCTGCAAAAATATTTCCCCAAGTGCATCAGGTGATCATTGAGAGATTCGAATAGGGAGGCTATGTGAGAGTGCAACTGTGAGTCTGCTCAGAAGGAAAACCAGAGGTGCTGGTGCAGGTCTCTTTGACTGCTGAGTCTTGATGACTGGATAATCTATATTCTACTGCAAGTTGATGTACTAAGGCTTCTACAGAATCTTCCTCCTGGTGGTTCAGTGAACAGGCTCGGGGGTCCTAAGGCAAGTAACTTGGCTGTCTTCAGGAATAGGTTGGGTGGAACAGGTCCCTTGGGCTGTTTGTTTCTCCTACAGTCAACCAGGTTCTACTGTTCTTACTTTTGTTTATAGTGAAATGTTTTCTGCATGGTAGAATTATTAATTACAGTTATACAAAAGAAAACTATTTAATTTTCTGGTTTAAAGATGATTTGTTTTAAGAATGATTAAGTATTTGAATTGAATGATTAAATTCCTTTCTGTATTTTTCCCATACTGTTATCTGTATAGTACTCTAGTACAAAAAAACAAAATTAATAGAGATGAATGATAGGCAGAATGCCATTAGAATGAAAGGTTAAACACAGTAGTTTTTCTTGTTAAACTCTGTCTTTTAAATCATAAATAAAACGCAGGAAATAGTACAGTATAGTATAAGCAGATGTACAATATTCATCATCTAATTCTTAAAGGAAATAGTACAGTATAGTATAAACAGATGTACAATATTCATCATCTAATTCTTAAATAAAAACACATTTTATTTCTACAAAGATTTATACTTTTCCTTTCAACTCTATCTATTTCAGATAGTAGTCACATGTAGTTCAATATCATAAATTCCATATTTTCAAGTATTTATATTTTTAAAATTATAGCAGCTGCAAAACTATGTTTTGTACAAGATTGTTGTAAGTACACACATTATTTCTTCACAAACTATCACATTTGATTTCAAATATTAAATACAAATACTGTCATTGTAAAAATCAAAACCCTAAGTTATCACAGACCCTAGATTCCGATTACACAATTCATAAACTTCTCCTCAAGCCATTCATGGCAAACTTTAGACATTTATTTCTGAGGTTATAACAGTTATAAATTTCCAAACCCTTACTAACATTTTATATAACCTTGCCATCTTTTAAACATATCGAGACTACTACAAGACAATAAGCATCACTTAACAGAAAGCACGATTCAGTATCAATGTCTAAACGATAGCTCACAACCCTAGCAAGAAAACATACACAGTGTCGAAACATTCACATGTACGAGTTAAGGTCCAGTTCGTGGGTTCGACTTCTCTGTACAAGCAAGGTTGCCAACGAAAACTACAGGAAGGGTTTCATTCCTCGAAACAAAATAGAACCCAGTGGCAATAGCCATTTCGAAAACGTATAAACAGACTGAACTTTATCTCATCACGATTCCAAAACATAAATATCAACAACGATAACGAAGTACAGAAATCAACTATCTAAAGTTATGCAAACCATAACTCTCGGCCAAAGACAACTTTAGTTGTTCGGCACCACTTAACAGTTATATAAACAACCCTTCAACCATTACTTCAAAACACAACACTTCATTACAAACGAGCCATTGGTTTTAAAAGAGCAAGTGAACCCTCGGCTCTTGGTTTCCTATTCAATAATTATAAATAACAGAGTTTACATTACGGACCTGTCAAGGTTCCAATATTACACAGAGGTTTCGAGAACCACCGGAGCTTACCAGGAAGTAGATGCATCATCTCCATTCCAAATCTTATGCAAAGCAACCTCCTACAAAGTGGGTACCTGCCAAAATACAGTTTGAAGAGTTAAAAACAAGAAAACGCAAATATAAAAGCAAATAACACAGTATTACATTCATTATCGTAAGTACATACCCTTAGAAACGAAGCTCTTGAACATGGGCACACTACACCAATAAAACGACGAAGCATGATAGCATTCATAGCAAACTACGAATTCAACAACTGACAGAAGAACCACACACAACCACCATGGCTGTATCGTGACTGTATGGCACAAGAGTGTAAGCCTGTAACTATTAAAACTATCTCTCACAGGTCCAAGGTTTGAAACCGAGGAAGGAGTCCTCCTCTCCACAAACTCTAAACCCTACATTGCAGCAAACGGTCGGCTCTGCGACCTTACCACTAAAACGCAACAACGAATGCCAGAAAACCGATTTTCATTACTTACCAACGCGAGAATAGGGTTTCGATCTCAGCCCTAGATCTTGCAGAGATCAACGGTGGTTTAGCTACCAAATCGGGCACGTTGATATTCGAGCAACCATATCATTAATTACATATTGATTACTTCATCTACCAATTTGCCAAGTAAGCAGACTGAGAGCTAGTGCATGGCACAACTCAGCATATTTTGGTGCTCAATGCAAACTCAATCACATGGAAACCATCCAACTAGGCTTCCACTTCACCTACAAGTTGAATGACGTTAATGCTAGGCCTGTCAATGCCAGCTTGGAAGGCATGCAAAGTACAAACTTTAATATCTTGTCAACATCAAAATAATTGCAATGTTAGATTCGTGGATCATATATTAAAGTAGTTTCTATAGTTATTGCTAGGCATCGTAATAATAGTATTACATGCCAATATAGGTGTGTGAATCCATAGTTTACTATAGAGTGTATATATTTCATTTCTATAGTTTTTGAATAGCCATTTAGGAATACTTAGAGTTGTGTTGATACACATTTAAATGCTAATTACTAGCAAAAGTACTATATTTACAATATATATTTCACACAATAGTTTTGTATTGCAAAATCTAATGATAAATGTAATACTATAGGTATAGTATAAGTGGCAACGTTATACACTCTAATGCTAAGTTCATTGCACAAGCACTAGTCACTATACTTTTCGTATATTAATTGTGTAATGATATTCAAATGATAAATTCGGGACTTAGAATAGTCTAAGATCTGTAGATGCAAAATGTATTGATAGTTCAATAGTACAAACACTATTTCTACAAGCTTTCTAATAGAATTACCAATGGACATTGGTATCGCCGCTTGATATTAATGCCAATAGTTATATGATAATAAACATAGTATTATAAAAACAAATTGACGACGTGATTTTATATTACAGAAGAGTTTGTAAGCCAGCTCGTAAACTAAAATTGGAACCAAAAGATCCATACCTCCAGTAACTTGTTTCGCAAGGAAGTACTTAGCATTTTAATATTACATTGACGATGAATTGAAAGACACTTGTACTCTTAACACATGTTGTCGTAGAAATTCTTACTGGCTGTTTGCACATGGAAACAGGATTCAAATGCCTTAGCTAAACGTAGCTAAGTAAACCCCAGGGTACCTCATAGGACCCCTTCGTCATCATACAAACAAACTGTCAGCGCATCATCAAGAACATCATAATAATACAAACCTATGAATAGCATGTAATCGCATGTAGAACTTAAAGCAGATCTATAAATTGTATTCTTGTGCATAATCATAAAAAGATCTTTCGTTAAGGAGATTAGCATCCATTTAAATTTGAAATAGCAAATACAATTACATCATATTTTATTTTGAGAAATTTGACGTGTCATCGTTATTAATTATCCTAGTTACGAATTTTAATTATTTTATATGTTCTGCATTAACAACTTCGATAATTATTGCTATTTTTAAATTTTTAAATTTTTGGGTATTTTTCGGGATGTTACATTGATGCATGATGGACTCTCCGATGGACTGTGCAAAGTTGTTGAGCTGATGTATGGACTCACCGATGGACTGGTTGAGTTGGTGCATGTTCCTTGATGGACTGGGTTGAGCTGAAGCATGATGACACTTCTTGACGGACTGAGACTTTGTTGAAGACCTTCCGTATGTATAGAGATGTTCAAGACATATGTATGTACAATTGAGATCTAGATGATCGTATCCAGTGATGCTGATGATGACTGTGTTTGAAGAATACCTTCTTTGTTAAGAGGGAGTGTTGGAAATAATGTAACTTTGGAAATTATTCTTAATGTACTTTATTATATTATTGTTGTACCTCCTTTGGGAGAAGATATTGATGTAATTGATCATGTAAAGACCTTGAAAGAATCAATGTAAACCTTGGGTTGGAATCACCCAAAGAAAACATTTATTAAATGTAATTTTTGTATTCCCCAAGACAAGTCGGCCCAGTGGGTAAACTGCCCCAAACAATGGGCAGTCTGCCCCATGCAATGGGCAGAACTGCCCCAGTCAAGTTGGCCCAGTTAAGAAAAGACAGGTATGCCTAGTAAGGGAAAAAGTCACTGTTTTGATGTGTATAAATAGTGAAGTCGCACCTCTCATTTGGTCATTCACTCAAGACAAGCTAGTTCGCTCAAGAAGAGGAGAAGTTCACTGCTGCAGTCAGAGAAGGCTTATTTGGGGTTGCTACTATTGGAGAAGTTTATCTTTCTCTCTCTTGTTTGTGATATCTGGAATCTGGATGTACTCTGATCTCTGAACTATTTATCTCTATACAAAGGTTGCTGGGTTTTCTCCCTGTTGGGTTTCCCAGGATAAAACTTTGTGTCTATTGTTTCTGTGCTTGGTTATTCTTTTAGTGATCCTGTTTATTATATGCATTTAATTATACTGCTAGAAGAATTGTATAATATCTAACATATAGTCCCTAGGAGGGGTCACACAATTTTCTGTTAGACTATATGCATCAAACCAATTATATTGGGCCATTATCTGTCACAGAATTAAGTGTACCCAAGAAAGAATCAAGTGCACAAAATAGATGGGGTTTTGAGTTACAATTTTGAGTGAAAAAATGTGTGATAAATATTAAGATTCTGGCCTGTGAGACCTGACCTTTAGGTTTCAACTGTGCTAAACTAAAACTATCTATATATATGTTTATGACTTATACATGTTACACAAAATGTTATCTAGAATGCAGATTGCTGCACTTTACATAAGTTTCTGAGTTTTATGCTTTACATGAGCATGTTGGACATTTATTTTAAGCACATTGATATGAAGCATAATATATGAAACTTTCTGCATGTAGGTATACCATGTAGTTGCAATCTTATCTTATAAGGTGATATCTCATGTCCAGGGTTTATTGACCATTTAGCTCTAGGATTAATGCTTTCTGGCACTGGTTCATATGATCAAGATTTTCAATCAATATGACAGAAGATAGTGTGGTTTATTTTTGTCATCTAAGGATTTCTTGGATTCAGGCTTTTATTCTAGGGAATTCCTAATGCCATATTGTTTCATAGGATGTTGCCAGGCAGTCCTTTATGTGATTTTTTAGACTTTTCTTTTAATCAAAACACACATCTAAATGCAGAGGACCGAGGTGGGCAAGTGTAAACCTGGGTATCTTCATGTGCATCCAGTGTTCAGGAATACACCGGAGCCTTGGTGTACATATTTCAAAGGTCTGACTCTCTTATTGCCCTTGAATCACCATTGTACCATGAATTTCCTTTTTATATTCTGATCTTTTGTTCTGTCATTTTAATTTTTTTTGGATGGGAAATTTACATTAGATAGAATTGTTCATAATTTTTTTTTGGCATAGTGTTGTGCCATGCAATATCCCTTGGAAAATAAAGCACCAGGTTGGTGAAAAACACTTCCAAACCATGTTCCATTATAGACAGACTGAGCTATATCACAAATTGTAATGACATTTCAATCTACAAGACATAATCTCAGTCTTTTGATATCTAGCACGATAGGCTTAGTAAATAAAGCCCATCAGGTTTACATTGATGATTGAACCATCATAGCTGTTACTTCATCTCCTACTTGCCTTTCCTGAAGTATTTTGTTAGAGAAACAGCCAGGCATTTGCCTATCTGTCATCGAGCCTGCTAGTTGGAGATCTTGTGCCTACAGGCCAAGGGATTTATCTATCCAACATTGTAGAAGTCAGAGATGGAGATCTGGTATCTCCTACTGCTTTACCAATCCCTCGCATATGGTTGGTCTGCTTTTAAAAGGAATTCTGTTGATTGTGAATGCTTGAGAACCTTAATGCTCAATCACCTCTATGATGTGGTTGAGCTGGACTTCGTTGTTTCAGTGTCTAAGATGTGGGGTCAATGTGAGAATTGGATGTGTACGGTTCAAGTCATTTTATGAGTAAGCTTGCACCCAGCAAGCTTCAGATTGGGACACGGAAAATATTCCATATATAACAAAATGTTGCAGGCCAGGGGCCTAGCTGTACCAGGGAGGTGGATGTCCAGCCAGTTGAACTCATGCACAATAACAAGAAAACAGAATTTGTAGATCCTGTTTTTGTTTATAGTAAAGAGTTTTGAAGCTTTCTTCCCTCTATATTCTTCTTACAGACTCAATTTTTTCTTCACAGAAAACGAAAACCTTCTCCGTGTGTGGGTAAATAGAATTGCCCTTCAGTTTTGCAAAATTTACGCCCACCCTGCCTGCAAGGATTTTCCTTTTCATGGGCACCAGAAGTTATTTCCCTGTGTTGTAGAATTTGCACCTTCCGCATCTGCGTGATTTTTCTACTCATGGGCACTTGTCTGCACCTGTATGCTCCTGTGCTGAAGTTTCTGAATTTGAATGCCTAAGGGCCTTCAGGACTCTCCTAATGCAGAGAATTAAGATCCCACTTATCAAATTCAAAAGACTTCTAGCTGGATCTCTGACTTGAAGAGATTAGGGGCAGAGTTCTTGACCGAGTACAGCAGCTTTGCAATCAAATTGCAGAGAAGGACAACCTTAAGCAGAACTTATTAACGGATCCAAGTGCAGGAGGCAATGATTATATTCAAGCAGTTTCAAACACCCCTATCCTTTGGGATGAGGTAAATAATTTTATTAAGGTCCAACAAATGACCACAAATAGTAGGTCAATCGAACTCAGAAGTACAATCCAGTGCAAGTACATGGTGGGAGTGCAAAAGCAACTCCTATCACTAATCTAGAAAAAAAACAAAATAGCGAAAGAGTTAAAGAGCTAAACAATAGTAACCGGAAATAATATAGATACAATGGCCATGCCAAACTAATACACCAATTACATAACAAAAACGACTACCTATCCCCAGCTAAACAAGATAGGATATTAAGGTGCATCAGAGCTAGAAGTAGAATGAGGGGATGAAGAAGAAGATGACACCCCAATGGAGTCATCATTCATTGAGAAGGAACCTCAACCAATACAGTGTCTAATCATCTTCTATTGATACAACTCCTTCAAAATGAAGTGTCAGAGATTAAAAACAAACAAACAAAAATTATCCTCCAACATGAGGATGTGAAAATTGTTAGTTTTGTACCTAGGGAAGTGTTACCCAAGTGACATTTGCCTCAGTCACTTAGAAAGGGGGAAAAAGTGACCCTCACATTAAATGACTTGAGAAAAGCATTTAATGAGACTTTATAAACTTAAAGTCACTTTTTGATAAATTTAAGTGGGTGAGGGAATTTAATATTTATGTAAAGTAAATGGAGCATTTAATTTCCACCGTTGATCTAAATCTATCTCATCCATTGGATTAAAAGAACCCTAGGGTTTGATCAAAAAGAGAAGGGAGGCAAGTTTCCATTCATTCTTGAGATGAGAGTGAAGTGAAGAGAAAGAAGAGAGAGAGCAGCACGATTTCCAAGGAGAGTTTTTTCCAGCACAGAAATTGAGGAAGTTTCCAGCAATTAATACAGACACATTTCCCAAGGCAGCCGTACAGTACGGATTCTGAGCACATTTCCCAAGACAGCTGCACACCTTTTGAGGTCCATACAGGGAGCTTTTATTGCTGTCCGTACATCACGCATTTCGAGGTGTTTTGGCTGAGTTTTTGGCACTATTTCCAAGACAGAAATCTGCTGCACACATATCGAGAAGATTAACTCAGATTTCTAGAGTCCGTACAGTCCGTATGGACTGTACTTTTCTGCACAGTTTTGAAGGCAGACTGCTGCACGGTTTTTGAGAAGATTGGCACAGTTTTCGAGCTGCAGTTTTGGCACAGAAATCGAGACAGTATTGTGGCACAGAAATTGAGACAGTTGGTTCAGTTTTGAGCTGCAGTTTGGCACAGAAATCAAGGCAGATTTCTGAGTGACTTTGGGTGGTTGAGATAAGTACATCTTTGACTGTTAAAATTTTTGTACTGATATATTGCTGAAGAAATAATAAACTCTCTCTCTCTCTTACTGGTTTTCCTCGTGGGGGTTTTTCCAGGGCACAGTTGCCAAAAATTTCCGAGTCTCATTTTTATGGTGTGCATGTTAAAATTTATTTTCTGTCTGTTAGAATGAATTTTCAGCGTGTTTAATTGTCTCAGAAAATTTCATAAGTAGTTTGCAGCGTATGCAAAACCGGCTGTAAATGAAAACCACTGAAATGTTGACATAAACCAGCAAGCAGTAAACTCAGGAAAATTTACAAAAATGAAACTATGGCTTACTAACAATCCATTCAAAAACAAGTTAAAGAATGCAACACCTGGTTGTGGGTGGTCAAGGGGAAAAGGATCCCACCCAATCATTGAACTTGTCATCCAAGCAATTTTGAGGAGGAAACAAGGTAGTGGAAGGAGTTCGACCTTTGGATTTGGGGTGCTTAGGTGGTGGATGCAAGAAAAGACAACAAATAGGCAGTAATCTGCAACTGGAAGGTGGTGATTTTCGACTGACTCCTCACAAAAAAACAAATTGGTCACATTCTTGGCAAACTAAATGATGGCGTTCATTGGTCCTGTTGGGTGTTAATTTTTCATACCGTAGGTGACTGTTGTCCTATGCCTCTTTATTAAATAAATCAGATCTTAAATTTACTCAATACAGAAATAAAATCTGAGCATGCATCAATCATAGTGATGCCTAAACAAACAGTGGAAACAAGTACACACGAAATCTTTCCTTCAAAATCAGTTTATCATTAATGCTTCAAAACTTACAAGGACATCTCAAAATGAGGTTTTTTTGCGCGTTGAAAGAGAAAATTGACAAACTAGATCTGTAGAAGCGTCCTTAGCAGCGGATTGTGCCCAAGTCCCCTAGAAGGGGACGCCTGAGAGGGTGACAGCTCCATTAGGCTTGGACACTGCCGCACCATGATGCGCTGTCGGTGAGTTGGGTTGTTTGGGAATGCAACCCGAATTGGGTGGTAAATTCCGTCCGAGGCTAAATACGGGCAAGAGATCGATAATTAAACAAGTACACAGGAAATCTGTCCTTCAAAATCAGTTTATCATTATGCTTCAAAACTTACAAGGACTCTTCAAAATGAGGTTTTTCTGCCTGCTGAAAGAGAAAAACGACAAATCAGATTTGAGAATCTGCTGCCTTGAACTAGTGTGTACTGCTGTGCGGCCTGCCCGTACAACTGTACGGATTTGTACGGATCTGTCTGTACACTGTACGAAATGCTGCTGCAGGCTGATTTCTTCTACCTGCAGACCTTGCAAATTGATCTCCCCCTTGCTGCCCTGTTTTTCCCTCTTTCTTCACCTTCAGATAAAACTGTCTTCGTGAAGAATGAATGTGTCTTTACCTTCTATGTTGAACAGCCTTTATACTTTAGTTGCAATCCTTATCTAACAAAACCCTAATCTCTCAGTGAGATCGACGGTTGAGATTAGTCTAAATCACTAATGCATTAAAAATGCCCTTTATTAGACTCAACAACATAATATAAGACTTTCACTTTAATAAAGTGAATTACCCCCTGATATATCTATGCTAATGGACATAGTGGTCATAGATTTACCCCCATCCTACGGGATGCTTCTCTGTAGGAAGTGGTCTGTTGGACTGGGGGGACATCTTCAAATGGATTTATCATATGCTACTATCCCCAACTTTGATGGGTCATTAGTTAGGGTGTATCGGGAGCCATTTTATGATGGTCACCTCGAAAGTTATGAGGATGGTGTAAAGAACACTTTTGGCGAGGGTGAGTTATTACGTGAGGGTATCTTTATGGTCATGGGTAGTCATAATGAGGATTCAAGTACAGGAAGAGAAGAGATTTGGAGATCATTTGGTGATGATAGTTCTTCTGAGGAGGAAAGGGAAAGAGCTATTGCTGTTAGAGAAATGAATCTTGATTTACTTCGTGGTGAATTGTCGGAAGAAATTAGAACTTTGAACCAACTTAGTGATGTAGGGCCACACATTGATCAACCTGAGCCCGTCTCTGAAATAAACAACTCTGAGACTAACTTAGATGAAATAAGAAGGGGTGAGCGCATACCTAGAACAGTCAAGGAATGGCTTACCTTGGTTGATCTTAACATGGAGAGGCAGAGGTAGGGCCTTCCTCACATCATTCCTTGGGCAAACAACAATGAAGGGACACATCCTTCTCACAATGCGGAAAGTGATGAAGACACAACTGACTATCATTTTACTGATGTTCCCGATCATTTATCCCATATGTCTTTGGAAGATGGAGTGTTAAGGCAAGTGAATGACAACTCCATGAGTTGGAAAGAACATGCCTTGATACATGATGCTCCTGGAGAATACTTTTCATTAAATAATCTGGCCATTTTTCAGGAAGAGCCCCATGAGGATACCTTGTCTTCGCGATATCCAAGCATCCCTAGTTTTCTTATTCCCCGTGAGTTTCCTATTGGTGAAGAAAGTATGAGTTCTACTGATGTATTTCACACTCCTACCTCCTCACCAACATCTTTAGACACAGGAGCTCAGAATACTTCTAACATGGTTCTAAGTCATCCGTCGTATCCCACTGATCATCTGGCAGCTTTATAGAGTATGGTTGTTCCTGTCCCATCTGGAGAAGGTAGTAGTAGAAGTATTGAAAACCAAATCCTACCATATCTAGTGAATGTGGAAGAAGAAGAAGATGTTGATAGGGACTTTTGGACTGTGGGAGAGACTCCAAAGTATATCGTTCACCCACAGGTCGAAGAACCAAGAGTTGAAACTCCTAGGAGAAGAGTGATTCAGGAAGTCCTTGTTGGCAGTGTAGCCATTCCTTTAGATGGTGGACCTCCTAGGTTTGATGCAATTCCTCCTGATAGGAATTCGAGGATAGTGACACCTCAACCTCAGCGCAATTCTGATATCTAGCCCATTCCCATTCATGATGTTGAAATCATCTCTCAATCTGTAAATTGCTGAAGGTTCGAAATCGGTGATAGGGTCGTTGTTCCTAATGATTTATTTTACATACAATCCAGGGGATCTGGTGACTTTTGGGTTGGACCGCTCACTGTTGAGCGTTGCATTGAGAATATGTGTTTCCTCACCACTGGGACTGGTCAGCATATCATGCTACCTATCAACTAGAGGGATTTAAGGGATTATCATCCCTAACTCCATTTGAGTTAGGACTTTGCTTGCCTGTTTAGAGTAGCTAGGTCTTTTAATAAGTTCATTTGAGTAGTAGGATTTGTGTGCCTTTAGCTTTTTCTGTGTGCAGAGTATTGCGATTTTTATTTTTCTTTCTAAGTACTTCTTGCTGAGTTGTCTGCTTGAGTTGAGTCATGCTCCTTCCTAAGTTTTTCTCATCTCCTGCATGCATTTAATAAAACTTGAAGTGGTTAAGTTCTTCTTGAGTTTTGAGTTTTTGTTGTTCTTCTGTGTTAGTTGAGTTGAGTATGCATGCTTGAAAATCTTTCCTTCCTCCTGCACAGTAAAATTAATAAAATTAACATATTATGTTAGATTAGCATTTCCTTTATGCATTTCAGTTTTTGCTATAGACTAGATTTCATTTTCAACATTTATTTTATGTTTCTCCAATACATGCTTTATGAGGTATTTTAGTGGCCATGAGTGCAGATACAGGTGCAAAAATAAAAGCTAGAAGCAAGGATGATGAGTTGCTGGATTAAAGATTGATGTAGAGCAGTTCGAGACCAGAGATTCTGAGGTTCTCAAGTGCTCTCTCCCTTAGAGCACTTGTCCCAGCTGGAGCCAGATGTTATCACATCATAGTAGCGGGGCTACTATTCTTGCTAAGCAGATATCTGCACTTTTCAGAGCTTTGCTTTTACAGAGATCAACTATGATGAGCATATTCATTTGAGATCACTTATGGATCAGAGCAGTACATGTATCAGATATTGATTAGACCTTGTGCCAAGGATGAGCTTTGAGAGCTTAGATTTGATGACCGATGTGACCCTTTGTTCCATACAGTTCCAGTTCAGTGCCCAGTTGTATTATTGCAGCAATGTTTCAGTTATTTGTGGATGATTATTATGATATGATGTGACCTATGGACTTGTGATTATTAGTACTGGATTATTATCTTGTTGTTTTAGTCCTCTTCATAGCATTGACTTGGTACACGATTCATGATGTGGTAGTACTATTTAAATAATGAAATGAAATACCTTGGATGATGTTATAAATATAAATTGGATATATTACTTCCACATTAAGGTTTTTTGACAATACCCATTGGTTTCATTACCCTCATATGAGCATAAACATGGTCTTTCTTGACATCTTTGTCTGTTAGCTTAGGCACCACTTTTCACTTGACTCCATTCATCCATTACCTTCCTTATTTGGCTTTCACTTTGACTTGCCTTCTTGACTTTTTGATATGGAGGACTTCCCCATTTCTACCTCTGTGTTGGACCGCATCCATGTTTGTTTTGTGTCTCGGCTCCGAGTTGGTGACAGAACTTGCCTTTGGTAAGTTGGATTGTATGCCTAAATCATTCTGGTCGGTTGTCCTGATGTTTGGCAATGTGCAGAACCCCCCCTAGTCACTTGAGTTGTTAGCTAAAACTGAAAGCACATGTACTACTTGTATTGGAAATGTATTATGAAAGCCCGTGAACTTAAAATTCTAGAATGTGTTTCTTAACCTACGCTGCTGGGAATCGACCCCCCCCCCCATCGAATCGATCCCAATTCGCGCTCCGGACGGAATCGATGAGGAATCGATTCCGCCCGGAATCGATTTTGTAATCCGCGAATTGGGCAAAAAAAAAACGATCCCTAGAATATTGCAATTCGTTGCGGAATCGTAGCTTCCGAATCGAACCCTCATCGAACCCGGGCATAAAAATTGAACCCTAAAACGATCCCGAGATCGAATCCGCGGATAGGGTGGATTTTTGGATTTTTTTTGGGTTTTTTTTTGGTGGGCTAAGTCACTTTGGGCCAATAAAGGGTGAATGAGTCCATTTGGACTCATTCCATTACTCATTTGCTTGATTGGGAAGAATTTGAGCTTGGAGTGAGTTTGCTAGTTGTTTGAGAGCTTTGAGCATTGAGTGGGAGATTGAAGGGGAGATTGAAGGGGAGAGCTTGCAAGGGAGATTGAAGCTTCCATAGAGACATTCAACCACCATTGAAGAGCTAAAAGGTAGGCTCTAAAAACTCATCTTTGTTTGTTTTTGCAATTTTTTTTCACTATGTTAAAAAATGGAAAACTTGCAATGTTCTCTTCTCCTACTCTTTCCAATTTCTTCTTCTCCATCATTATATTGCAGGGAACAAGTGACTCATCTTGAATCAAGAAACATGATGGGTATGTGGTTTTGGTTTTTCATTCCACTTCTTCTCATTATGATGGTGTTGGGAAGTAGATGTGGTGGTGGTAGTGATGAGGGGGAAGAGGTAGAGAGTGATGCATACCAAGGAGAAGAGGAGGAAGGGGAAGAGGGTGATGATGATGAGGATGAGGGTGATGTGGGGCAAAAACAAAAAGACACAACACCTTTGTGGAAGTATGTGACAAGGCAAGGGGGAGGGGGAGGGAGAGGGAGTGGAACCACAAAGTTTGGATGCCCCCATTGTGGGAAAACATACACAGGTTCATATACTCGGGTGAGAAAGCATTTGTGTGGGGTTATGCCATGTGATGTAGGTAAGTCTCATGGAGTCAAAACTTGTGACAAAGTGGGAGCTAAAGAGAGAAGCAAATACAAGATGGAAGAAGAGGCCGCTCAAAACAACTCCAAGAGATCGAGGGTTGATTCTGAATCCCCACAGAGAATGTTTGGTAGTGGAGCTGGATCATCATTGGCTTGATTGGGAGCCTCATCTCCCCATGGAGTCTCGCTTATACGAAGAACATTATCTGATTTCCTTGAGCAAGGTTGTAGAGATGATGTGGATTCAAAAGTTTATAGGTTTCTCTATGCATGTGGTGTGCCATTCAATGTTCTTCGCTCACCCTATTGGCATGAAATGGTACAAGCCATCAATGGTGGCCCTCAAGGATACAGAAGCCCTGGGTATGACAAAGCTAGAACTGTGGGACTTGACAGGGAAAGAGCCAAAATCAATAGTGCTCTTGGAAAGTTCACAAATGATTGGTCCAACTATGGGGTATCCATTGTATCTGATGGGTTGACAAATGTTAAAGGCAAGCCATTGATAAATATTCTTGGCGTTTCTGCTAGCGGTGCGGTCTTCTTTTCAGCCCATGACTACTTAGATCGCTACAAGACCACTATAATATTGCACAACCTTTACTTAAAACCATTCAGGAGATTGGGCCATACAATGTCATTCAAGTCATCACTGATAATGCTGCTAATTGTAAGGCAGCAGGAGCAATCATTGAGGATAAGTATCCCAACATATTTTGGTCAGGGTGTTTGGTTCACACATTGAACCTTTTGATGCATGATATTGTTAAGATGAAGGACAATAATTACCGATGGATTGGTGCCTTGTACAAGAGAGGTAAGAAAATGATCAAATTTATTACCAATCATAGCATGGCCCACCACATTTTTCGCAATCACTCTAAGTTGGAGCTATTGAAGATTGCAAAGACTAGATTTGCTAGCTACTACCTCACCTTCAGGGGGCTTTTGAAGGTAAGAGAGGCATTGGCTAGTATGGTCTCAAGTGATCCATGGCAGGAATTGAAAGACAGAGCTGCAAGTGCATTAGATAGAAGTGACTTTCAGGAGGTGGAGGACACCGTTCTTGAAGGTCATTTTTGTTGAAAATCCAGGTTATGTACATTTTAACGCATATATAAAAACTTGATACAAGAATATGTAAACAAATGTACTGCAATATTTAAATTTAAACTGATTTAAAACATAATTTTCATCTCTTTCAACTTAATGCTCCATTTGGTCACTGCATTAGAGTTGGTCATCGAGAATCATCAAATGCACAATATATAAAATAAATTTCAAGTGACATGAATAGTAAACTAAATGAGAAGTAGCATTAACGGATTATAACCAATATTTGGATCAGCCTTATACTCAGATAGTTTTGATCTTGTCACTGAAAGGACAAGTCAAACTAGATAAACCATATACGTACCTTAAGAGAGAGAAGTTTCAGGTAGAATAAAACAGACCTCAAGTTCTTCAATTAAAATGACAGTAATAAGAAAGACACACAGGTGCTGTAGATTACAAAGGTCAAGCACGTAAGCAAGCACTCACTCAGAGTTCAATTAAAGTGATGACTGCTGAATGCACAGTAAAAATAGAGAAGTTGTGAGACAGCTACAGTCAGAAACAAATGCCACCGCAAAAATAGAGAAGCTGTGAGACAGTCACAAACTACAGCTCAGAGTCAAATGCTACAGCAGAAATAGAAAAGCTTGTGCGAGAAGACCATGAAGATGAATCCGTGAAGAGAGATCCGTAAGGATAAACTCGTGAGAGAAACCTGTGAAGAAAACCCCCGAGGGCAAAGCCGTGAAGGAAAACCGTAAGGGTAAGGTCGTGAAGACAAACCAAAAAACAAACCGAAATATCAAATGCCAGATCCGTGAGGATGAAGCCGTGAAGGCAAACCGAAAATATCAAATGCCGGATCCGTGAGGATGAAGCCGTGAAGGCAAACCGAAAATATCAAATGCCGGATCCGTTAGGATGAAGCCGTGAAGGCAAACCATGAGGGTAAGGCCGTGAAGGCAAACCGAAAATATCAAATGCCAGATCCGTTAGGATGAAGACGTGAAGGCAAACCGTGAGGGTAAGGCCGTGAAGGCAAACCGAAAAAATCAAATGCCAGATCCGTTAGGATGCAGCCGTGAAGGCAAACCGAAAAAATCAAATGCCAGATCCGTTAAATATCAAATGCCAGATCTGTTAGGATGCAGCCGTGAAGGCAAACCGAAAAAATCAAATGCCAGATCCGTTAAATATCAAATGCCAGATCCGTTAAATATCAAATGCCAGATCCGTTAGGATGCAGCCGTGAAGGCAACCACCCGTGATAGAAATAGAGCGGTGAAGGAGAAACTGTGAAGACAAACACCCGCTACAGAGATACAGCGGTGAAGGAGAAACCGCGTGAAGGAGAAAGACAGTCGTGTAATCCAAATTAGGAGCAGACCCGAAAAATAATACCCGAGAGAAAACAACGATCAGTGAAGTGTATGCTCGCCGTATATTCTATGAACATAAGCAATGTAAGGTTTATATATAATGAAAATTAACAACCTTACGTTGAAATAGGAATAGAATAAAATTAAATAAAATAATAAGAAAAGAAAGGTTAAGGAATAAAGTACCAAAGATCCAAAGTAATAAAAAGGATAAAACTTAAATAGTCCAAATAATAATAAAATAATAAAACTTTATTTAATAATATCATAAAGTCTTTATTAATAAAATCATAAAGATTTTATTAATAAGACTAAAAAATAAATAGATAATAAAGTGAAAAATCAAAGGTCCAACATAAAGTAAATAGTCCAAAAACATAAGTGGGACAAGGCCCCATAACAAAACATAACAATACATGGTCCCATGGTCTTTAATAAACCCTTAGGTAAAAATACTCCATAAAGTAGGAGTCATTAGGGTCAAGTGTGCACATGAGTGAGAGTGCTAGGACCAAGTAAGAAAATGACCATGAGTCAACAACCACAAGACCAAGGTGGGCATGCAATCAAATAGGACCATCAATACCAAAAACTTTTCTCTCTCTTAAGATACATAGTTTATATATTTTTGTCATCACTGTATAAGGGAGAAGATCCAAACGGATGGTGCAATCCTTTTGTCCTTAACGCTGCTCCTAAGGGTTAGGTACTAGAGACATCGCCAAGGGGTGGCCAGTCCCTTGAGAAGCAACCTAGCAGTAACCGATTAGGAGAGGGGACAACAATATCTTCCATTCTCAATGAATGGCTTTCAGCTCAAGGCTGAACCTCAGTCCTAGACTGGGACATGTTGATCAACCATCTGGTCCATGACCAGGATCTCCATTCTCCCAGAGAATGGTCCTCAGCCTCAAGCTGAGCATTCAGTCCTAGGCTGAATGTTGATCAACCATCTGCAGGACCTAGGAAGTCTCTGTCTCAACCTGCAGGATCTGCTTGGTCATCATGACCAAGAAACCGTCTGGTTCTAGACCAGAATACCCTAGAGACAAATAGGGGCCCTAGCCACATGCTAGGGACTTTGCCATGGCATCAATCTGCTTGGTCCTCGACCAAGAACCCCAGGAGACAGCTGGGGGCCCTAGGGTACCTTCTAGGGTCTTACTCATACTCTGCCTGGTAACTTGACCAGGAACCCTAGTTAACTGACTAGGGTACCATTCTCTCTGAGAATGGGTCTCGCAGCTGCACTGAAAAATTAACAATTTTTGGTCACAGGTTAGGTATGTTTTGCAATTCACCAAGCCAGTTTATAACATGATTCGTTTTGCAGATACAAATCAACCGATGATTGGGGAGGTATATGAGCAGATGGATAGCATGCTTGGTCAAATCAAAGACATTGTCGAGCAAAGAGATGCAGTCTTGTATGACCATATTCATAAACATGTGGTCAAAAGGTGGGATAATCTAAATGTTCCACTCCATGCCCTTGCATATGTCCTCACCCCAAAATACTATTCTCCAATTTGGTTGGCCCAACCTGCACCTGGGGGTGGAGTTAGGAAAAAACCCCACACAGATCCAGAGGTTGCTGCTGGGTATATGCAAGCATTAGAGAAGTTGGTCCCTGATGAGGAAGAGTTTGCTCAAGTACAG
This sequence comes from Larix kaempferi, assembly GCA_027924585.1. Classification (NCBI taxonomy): domain Eukaryota; kingdom Viridiplantae; phylum Streptophyta; class Pinopsida; order Pinales; family Pinaceae; genus Larix; species Larix kaempferi. Next base: position 9,371,382 of record BSBM01000613.1, read on the forward strand.
ACTGAATTGAGCATATACATAAGTGAGCATAGACGCTTTGGTTCCCTGTTTGCAACCAAAGATCGAGACAGATTGGATCCTATCCATTGGTGGAACATGCATGGCTCTGGAGCCACATATTTGCATAAATTGGCACTGAGGGTGCTATCACAGGTTGTTAATAGTTCTTCTGCAGAGAGGTGTTGGAGCACCTACAACTTCATCCACAGTGTAAAGAGAAATAGTCTGAATGTAGATCGCGCAGAAAGCTTGGTTTATGTGCACTACAACTTGAGGTTGTCGTCCCATTATTGTGAGGCGGCCAAGAATGATAGAACATTTTTGACTTGGGACAACAATCCAGAGGAGGCTAATGTGGAGGATGGAGCCATAGCATTAGAGCACTTGGAGGCTGAACTATTGGGTGATCATGATGATCCAATTCAGACTAGCCATACAGAGATGCCACCCCCAAGCAGAAGCAACTTTCTGGATGCAGGAGTTTTGCCTTTAGATTCACAACGTCCAATTTCAGTCCGTGGGGGCCATTCATCTTCTTCTCATGTTCCACGATCACTTCCACCAACACCTATTCCACCTAGAACACAAGAAAAAAAATTGGAAGTTACTCGTGGCAAGCGGAAAGCTTAGTAGATTCATAGTACTTTGTAGTTTGTATTTCATTTTCATGTTTATTTTGGCAGTTGGCCTATTTTGTAAACATTATGGCCTAGTTTGATGGCAAATATTATATGTTGAAATTTGAAGGTTGATGTTGTTGATGATTGATGATTGATGATTTGATGGTGATCATTTAATGACAATGTTATAAGTTATAGCTCCTAGAATCTAGAAGACTAGATGATTAATGTTATATCAATGTGTACTAAATGGTTATATGAATATCTAGATTCTATGTTTTGATGTTTTCTATAGCTAATTTGGCATAATACATGTTTTTTTTAATTTATATGCATCAAAATATATTAAAATATATATTATATAAAAAACGCTCCCGAAACGGAAGCTTTTGAAAATTTCGCTTTTCGCTCCCGCTCCCGCTCCCCGCTCCCCGCTCCCCTCCCGCTCCCAACAGCGTAGTTCTTAACACACGTGAATATAGGCTATAGCAATGAATTGCTAAAACACCCCGCGAAGGGTATAAAAAGGTCCAAAAAGCAATGGTTAATCAAAAGTTATATCTATTATTTGCCGACCTTGTGAATGTAAATATGCCCCGGATGCAAGCTGTGATTAGTTGTGCTTCTTAGCACATGTGAAATCCTAGAGGGGTCATATAGGCCAAAAAGGCCATTGAAATGAAATGAATGATCCTAATGAACCTGGATCAGCTTGATGTAGACACGATGCCTAAGTTGAATAAATACTCTCTAAACAACTTATCCATTTGTGAGGCACTGCCCTTCCCTTTGTTATTTTGTCCAGCACAGAGTGTAGCTTCCCCTTTCCCCGTCCAAAGTGTCATTTAGAAAACTGGTCAAGTCATCCCCTTTGCTTAGCCTTGTTCTTAGCGTTCACCCTTTGCTAGTAGTTAGGGCATGTCCATTGAATGAGTATGTCTTTAAAGCTTCTGTGCAAGTAAATTATAAATAACATTGATATATATATATATATATATATATCTATATATATATATGTATGTATGTATTAACTGGCACTGAATGATGTTTGCACTTTAAGTTAAGCCGTGAATGTGATTAAAGGAACATGTCTTAGTCTATTGCTATAATCTAGTCTTTGGTTGTATTTTGACCTAGTCAAACATAGTTTGACCATGGTCATTCTTGGGATCCATGATGAGATGGACCACCTGTGCTTATGGATGATGATTTGTGGTCCCACATACAGCTATTGATGTTTCCATATGTTGGACATATGCTTCTGATGATGATTCATGCAGTTGGTTAGTTTATTATTATTTCCAGATCATCATATTTTACACTGTTCGGGTAAGGTGGGCCCTACAGTTGACCCCACAGGTCAACCCATAGTGTATGAGTACTCATTTCTAGTAGATTTGGGTCTTTTGGATCCATTGAGACACTTATCTTTCAGTTCCGGGGACATCTGATGATGATAGTAGTAGTTATCCACTTGTTGACTAGTTTGGACATGCTAATCCAGCCTATCCAGCAGAGGCTTTGGAGGCCAGTCGTTGCCTAGGGCGCTACAGAGGAAGGGTGTGGTCCAGCCACTTGATTTTACCATTATACCCCCCTTCCGGACAGCCTGATGCACTTAGTTTGACAGCGTAGGCACCCTGGGTGGCAGTTTGGGGCACTTTTAGGGTTTTCAGGAGGATTACAAAATGGAATAAAAGGGTCACTAAGGAATTCGATTTGGGCAATTGAAGCAAGGTTTTGGAACTTGGTCTTCTCAGAGGTCATCCATGGTGAACCCCTCTTCTCCCATATTAGTTAACATTAGTCAGTAGGGTCCACAGTGGTTACAGGAGGTCTTTTACTGCATGTCTCTCTCAGTTTTGGAGACAGGATTTTGATCATTTGTATTATTTGGACATGCCATGGTCCTATTATTTTATATTATTGTGCCATGAGGACGAACTAGTGAAGGATTGATACCTCCTAGCCCCACCATGTGTCTTTTGAGTCTTGTCCATGTCATATAGGGTGGGCCCATGTTACGTAGCCCCCTTTGAGGTATGATGTCACCCTCCTTAGAGACTTTTGAGGCATGATGTCACCCTCACTTTAGTGATCCATGTGATATATTGTTAGGCTCATCTTAGCCATTGATTATTATGTTGTATCTTTTGATCTCAACCACTAGTTTCAAAAAGTGGTTTTGTGGTTTAGAGTTTTGGTCTTTATTATCCTATAAAAGGAGGAGACCCCCCTATTGTAAAAGCTATCTAGAGATTTTTGGCTCTTGGCTATTGGAATAAAAATACTTTCTTGGGCATCTTGGATCTTGGAGTTGGAATGCTTGTGGTGATTGTAAATGCTTCTTCCTCTGCACTGACAGACATTGGTGGTCATCTTGGATTTTATCTTCAACTAACATTTTTTTGCAGGCAAAGAAAACGTCTTGGGGCAATTCGCATTGGTGGGGAGGCCTACCCTGCTCGTTTCAACAAGTCGTTTTGGGTGATAGGGAGTTGTTTTGTCTTTGTACCAACAATTTCATGTTTCTTCATCTCTCTTGCTTGCATTTACTTCCATTCTTGATTGATTGATTGATCTTTGTGTCCTTGATTGACAGGAATAGGGAGGCCGATTTGGTTGAAGGAGGCAAAACGTTGGCAAGAAGGGCTCCATCAAGTTTGGCATTTGATCTTTGTGGGAAGTAATCCTCGTCACAAGCAACTTCCATCTTCATTTTCCAGGTATGTTCCATGAGGTATGACATTCTTCTATCCTATCCATCTATTCTCTTAGATCACAAAACCCTCATTGAATAAAACCCTCTTTTTCACTTTTTTCTAGATCTACTTGGATCTAGCTTGGCTTTGGGGATAATTTTTAAAATCCACCTCCATAGCATCCACGACAATTCGGATCTATAGTTTGGTGGAGATTGGCCTCCATTTGACCCATTTTCCAAGGCACATTAGCCTCTCCAAGGGAGGTCGCACTCCTTGAGGAAGGCTAGTGGGGCTAGTTCCAAGTTGTGGGTAGGTGAGATCCCACTTAATTTGGATAGATCACCCTTGATAACCTACCCCTAGTGCTTCACCTTGTTGATTTTCACCTTGTGGGTCCCATTCCTCATTTTGAGGGTTGAGCCCCACTTCGGTCACTTGGTGATGCATTTTCAATCTCAGATCTATTGAGATCTAGCCATGGCATGCTCTTGATCTTCAAAATACACCTTGCTTTGCACCTTGACTATCTCGATCTACATTTTGGTGAACATCTGACTCCATTTGGCCCTTGATCTAAGGCACTAGTCTCCCTTGGGGCAATTCGCATTCCTTGGGGTTAGTGGCTTTTGCAAGATCCCATTTTTGGGTGCTCTCAATTGTTGGCCAATCCATATATCCATGCTATAGAGCACCCCTTAGTGCCATTTCACCCTTAACTTTACCTTGTGGGCTCCATTTGGACCATTTTCCACTTTTTAAGGAGTGGGCCTCACTTGTGTATTTTCATGGCACTAGATCTATCCATTTGAGCTCCATAAGTGGCCTTAGTCATTTATTGGTTGAAACACTTGTCACCTCTTAAGTCTCTTCAACCACACTTAAACTCTTGGGTCCACTTAATCTAACTCACTCATTGGTTTTCGTAACCTAGCTTACACATTTCCCTAGGAACCTTTGGGTTAGCTAATCTTCATTTGATTGGCTAGGGTCTCCCCTTGATCTTGATTAGTCTTGATCTAAAGTGAAGAGTGCCTCGGTTATTGTGACACCCAGCTTGCATTGGGAATCGTGGCATTTCTTGGGTCACCTCTTTAGTTGTCCATCTCCTCTACCATCTCGGATGGGATACCTTTAGGGACAACTACAAGTTGTGTGATAACAGGACTCTTGTCTCCTCTCCTTCATCCTCTTGCCATTAATTTACCCTAGGTAGCATCAAGTCGGCTATCCAAAAGAGATGAATACTAGTGGAGATGTTGATTGTGAAGGGCTCCAATCCGAGTTCCTCAAATTTGGAGTTGACTCCCTTGTGTTTCTCTTTTTGGACTTCTTCAATATTGTTGTTTACTTGGGTTTTCCCTCCTATGTCAAAACATATTATTCACCCTATTCACAAACCAGGTGACAATTTCGATTGAAATAATTACAAGACTCTTATAATTAGGCACACTTTTGCCAAATTTTATGCTACTGTGCTTGACATATCACTTTTGGGGTACTTTGAAAGGGACAAACTTGAAGCCAAAGGTCAAGTTGGTTGTAGGCATGGTTACCAAAAACAATTAGGGATATCGAAGGACAAAAATATGTATTTGAATAAACTAGTACAACCTTGATATGCGAGTATACATTTCACAAATACGATAGACATGGAAAATTTAAAATATAGATGGACAAATTGAAATTTTAATGCTATAAAGTTCTAAACCATTAAAAACATAGAAGTAGCATTCACTTTTCCTTGAAAATAAATTGAAGCTTATCTCAAATTTGAAACATAACATATCATATGACATAGAGGACTACAAGATGAACGTAGTGATAATTTCCATAAATGACATCCTTGAGAAAATTGCCTCAAATGAAATCTTATTTATGCCAAAAATCATAGGTATGGTGCAATGTGCTAGTGCTTGTTTTGTCACAGAGATGTTGTGACGCTACAAGACTTGAGCATGTTGGTGCTGTCATGGTTTGAGTGTGTTGGTGCTTCAAATAGCTGTAGGTGCTTCAAGTTCAAATTACAATTGTGCTTCAAATCAAAGTGCAATTGTACTCTAGGCATGGTCGATGTGCACTTGTGCTTCAAATCTTACATAATGTGGGTGATTTAGGAAGGAATGATGATCTTTAGGTGCGAGAGGCGACATGCAAGAGAAAACCAAAATGATATGGTATTATTGAGCCCATGTTTTCTTATGATTTTTTTTATGGTTTTCATTGATTTGTATGGTGTGACATATTTATGTCCATACAATATGATATGGGTACTTATACAATATGGTCAATGATATGTTGACTGTACCATGTGTATTGTACAAAAAAATGCCCCTGAACCATATTGCTATTGTATTTTTGTCTAGGAATTCGCTGTACAACTAAATTTAGTAATTATGGTTTTAGGGTGGATTATTAGACCATTGACCACATCTTACCATTTAAGCTATTATTGTGGAGGCTAGACAATTATTTTTTAAGGCCATTTGTTGCTTCATAGACTTAGGAAGGGTTTTTGATTCCATGCCCAAACATTTACTTGTTTGACTTTACAGGAGTATTATGGAGTTAATCGGGGGTATCCCTAGTCACTGACTATATTTTGGATCTACTTTGATGAGCTCAAGGATGATGTGGTCCTTCAAGAATCTCCACGTGAGCATTTATAAAGACAACTAGATGCCTTAGCTAGCTTTGTCCACTTTTTAATCTCGTCATTAACTTTAGTAAGACTAAGATTATAGTCTAAAATACTACTACATTTAGTCTCACCAAGTTTTATTTTTTCTTTGTAGGAAATCCTGTTGACCGCCAAGTCTTACACTTGATCGGGGGTTTAGTTTGTTGGTCCTATTGTCAATTGAAGATGGCCTCCTTTTCATGACCTTGTAAGGGATATGCATCACTTTTTGTGCTCAAATGGGGGTGTTTCTAGATACATTTAACATGACATCCGTCAAAGTTGTAACTTTTTGATATGATCATCAAATTGACCATGCTTTGTGGTTGAAAAATTTGGGGCTCTAGTTTAGGACTAGATGATTGGTCTTGTGTTTAGAGAGTTTCGACCAGAATGTTCTAGTGCATGATTTGTTGCAAGGGGATAGTCCCTCAAAATATTGTATGGGTTGAATTTGGTGCCCATTCCCTTTGTCTTAATTTTTTTGAGAATGATCTCTTATCTTCCTAGGATTTGCTCCTTCACTGATTCAACATCAGGTTCTAAGAGATACCCCTATTTCACTCTATGTTATTCCAAGGAGGTTGCTTCCACGGGCCTTTTTAGACAAAGGTGATGTTGGTATGTAGATATTGGTCTATTTCTTCAGTCTATTGGCATCTCCATTGATCGACTCCCCCTTTACAGATACTACTTAGATGCCCCATGCCACCTTCTTCCCTTAGGAGAGATTAATAAGGTGATTAGAGAGGATGGTTGCATCACGGTGTTTTGGATTTTTTGTGTTCATATTTGTTGGTAATTCGATCTTAGTCCATCATCAAGATTCATAGATTGATTGAGCATCACATGTCCAATTTGTTGAATTACTAATAAATATGGACAAAAAATCCAAAAGACTAAACAATTTCAACCTGTAGGAAGATGAAGGATAAAAGAGAGGATATTTGTTGATAGTTCATCCAGATCACCTAGGTTCCACCCACCCCACCTCATCAGCCTTTTCTACCCATGGCCTTTTATGTTGAGCACTTATAACTTGTTGATGGTCTCACTGTTCGTCCTAACTATTTGCAACTGCACCAATTACATGGTCTGATGATTCCCCTTGGCTAGTTGAGGGTGTTCTCCCACTAGATAGAGGTTGAGATCAATCCCCATACTTTGCGAGAGGACAATTATTACCAACTTTGTTCCTTAAGGAGATGGAGGAACACCTCATATTTTGAAGCCTTGTCTACTATGACATCTTGAGGAGAATTCACTCCCTATATGGAAATTTTGGAGGGTCTTTCACTATCTTCTTTCAATATACAAACTAGAAGTGTTTGGTCTTATATCTTCGGGAGCCTTTTGCTTTTAAACGATGGAAATTGTAGGGGTTGAACACCTCACTTTTTCGATGTATCTCAGCATTTGCTGTTATCGAGCACTTGTTAGATACTGTAGTTATGGACTTAGTTGGTGGTAGATCCATGAGCACCTTTGTGTGGGTGACTAGAAGGCCACCCCATCTTAATTGTTCTCGTCATATCATAAAAGTGACCACTGTTATTCTTGTTCTTAACTCAGACCTCATAGGAAGTTGCACATTGCAAATTTCTTTCTTTCTTGAGAGACTTGTTGCGCTTGGATGCTTGGAGAGCCATTGTGAGGAGTTTCTGATCCCCGCTAGGTTTTGTTAATGTAATTGTAACTTCAGAAGATATTCACTTGTATTTTATATTGTATTTTATTTGTACCTCCGACAGAGATGTTTATTCCTCCGGTCGGGGATGCCATTATTACATTTGGTCATGTAAAGTCATTGAGGTAAATCCTCCTATGTAAGTCGGGGCATTAGTTCCCCCTAGAGTCAAATGTAATGGGGTTTTTAAGTCCCCTAGAGGAGTCGGCCCAGTCGGGTTTAGTTGAGGCCGACATGTCAAGTGGAAAAGGTAAAGTGGAAGTGAATGTATAAATAGAGAGCTAGGCTCTTTCATTTATTCATTCATTCACTCACTCTCAAGTTCGCATTAGAGAGAAAGAGGACAAGTTCGCACAAGTGGAGAAGAGAGAAGCTGCTGAAGACCATCTCTATTTTGGGGTTTTATCTTTTGACATTGTATTAGTGATCATTCTATATCTGAGGAAGTTGCGGGGTTTTCTCCTTTATGGTTTCCCCGAGGAAAATCTTTGTGTCTCTTGTGTTTATGTTGTGCTTGTTATCCTCTCAGTAAGATCCTAGATTAGTATTGATTAAAAGTTAAAAATCTAACATGGTATCAGAGCTAACCTGAGAAGAAGACACTGTGTAGCTGCGGAAGCTAGGGCTTCTTAATTTTTGGATTTCTCTCCACAGATCATCAACAAAGGGAGGCTAGGCCAACTCGCCTAAGAAAGGCGCATCTTTCTGTCGAAGCAGAAGTTGATTCTGAGCATTTTCACTTTTTGGCCTATCACTACTGCTGGAAATTAGGGCTTTTCACAGAATTGGAATTTTGGGGTGAAATCAACATAGGAAAGTGTGCCTCCTCAAAATCGAAATTTACAGACCAAGATCAAAGTTTTTGAGTGGGTGAAACTCCTGGAAAGTCAAACCCTAGTTTTGACTCTGGACCAGAAAAACCAGAAAACCAAAAAACAAGAAAAGACCAAAAACTGCAGATCAGAATTTCGCAAGTCAATTTTCAAGGGTGAATTTTTGGAATCTTCAGAAACCAAGTGTACCAGCATACTTGCCTCAGTCAAGCACATCTATCTGTCCAGACATAAGTTTCAAATTCCAAGTTTGAAAATTTAGGGTTTCTCTAACAAACCCTAGCCAGCTCCAGAACCAGTTTCAGCGAATCAAGTGGTAAGACCTAAAATATTTTCTATTTCCATTTGAAGTACTTATTAAAGATGTCTCACCACACCAAGCTTGAGGACAAGCTTGAAGGGCTTGATAACTTCCGAGCATGGAAGTATAGGATTACACTTGTCCTTGAAGATAATGAATTGGACACATATGTTAATGAACAAGTTCCAGTTCCAGGGGGAGATGAGGCTAAATACTTACACAAGAAGAACTTGGTTAAGGCCAAGAGGATCATTGTTGATTCTATTAAGGATCATCTCATCCCACATGTGTCATCCTTGAAGACACCTAAAGAGATGTTTGATTCCTTGACCAAGCTATTTGAAGGAAAGAATATAAATCGGAAGATGACCTTGCGGAACCAGTTGAAGAATGTAAAGTTACAAAATGCAGAGACCATGCAGTCCCACTTTACAAGGGTCTCTCAAATCAAGGAGCAACTTGAAGCTGTAGGAGAAAATGGAGAAATTGTGATGACCACCTTGAATGGCCTCCCTAGATCATGGGACTCTTTCATTCAAGGGATTTGTGCTAGAAATAAGTTAATAACATTCAGTAGGCTGTGGGAGGAATGCTCACAAGAAGAAGCTCGATTTGTAGCTCGAGAAGAGAAGATGGGAGCAAACGACGATCAAGCTCTTACAACACACTCCAAGAGGAATAACAACAAGAGGGAGCACCACCACAGCAAGAAGGAGAGCCACCACCATAGGAACCACCCTAGAAGATTCAAGAGAGATCTATCTACTGTTAGATGTTATACATGCGATGAGAAGGGACACTATTCCAAAGATTGTCCCAGAAACATAAGTGGCTCCAACAAGAAGAAGACCAACAAGAAAAGGCACCATGCACACACTGTAGAAGATGATGAACCTCCAAGGAAGAGAGCCAGAGAAGAAAGTGATGAATCTTCAAGTGACGAAGAGTATGTCCTGATATCAGCACTCACGGGCACTGTCACACACGAAAGTAATGATTGGCTTGTAGACAGTGGAGCTTCCAAGCATATGACATGATATAAAGAATCATTCATGAACCTGTTTGAACTTGAGTCACCTCACAAGGTGAAACTTGGGGATGACTACTAGTACCAACACCCCATAAAAGGAAGTGGAGAAGCTTCATACAAGCTAGACTCTGGCAAGTCTCTAAAGATGAAGGATGTCCTATATGTTCCAGGACTTGAGAAGAACCTTCTCTCCATATCTGCACTAGATGCAAAAGGTATGAGGGTTGCATTTGTTGATGGCCAAGTCCTAATGTGGCCAAAGGGAAAGACAATTGATGATGCAACTGTGATTGGAGAGCAAGAGGGAGGATTATACAAATTGAAGGGCCAACCTGAACAAGCCTTGGTCCATGACTCCATGGAGCCAAGTGAACTTTGGCATAGAAGGCTTGCACATGTGCACTATAGGGCACTACCCATTGCAAGCAAAGCATCTAGTCGAAGCATGAAGGCGTCGACAAAGGATGTGCAAAGGAAAAGAACCAGAGAAGAAGAAATAGATGATTCTTCAAGTGATGAAGAATATGTATTATGATGAACAAAGATCAAGAGGGAGCACATAGTCAGAGAATCCAATAGTTCTCACAAGGAAGCAAAGATCAAGAGGGAGACCACCCAACAACAACCAAACAAAGATAAGTATTTGAATTGTTATTTCTTGTATATCTAATTATTTAAATGATATTGTTTAGTCGTGTACATACTTATGTTCCTAGAGTTAGGATGTGTATTATGCATGTTAGAGAAAGTTGCATTAATGAACAAAATACTACTAATATGCAAGTAACGGGTAAGTGGCCTACGGTACTGTACAACATTCCATTGCTACTTATCTAGAATGAAACCTTTTTATTGACATGTTGGGAGTAGTGCACACTCTTAACAATGTTCTGGTAGAGATGGAAGGCATCTAGAAAGTTACAGGATATGGATGAATGTTGTATTGAAGCATTGGCTAAGATAATTGCATGATTGTATGACCTATGTCTTTATGCGTAAGAATTTGTTCTGAAAACTATGAGATGTTTCTAATCATGCAATTGAACTTGTCTTGTAGGAAAGATCGTGTACCATCACCTACAAGAGAGATTTGTTTCAAAGAACAAGCGACGAAGATCAAGAAAACTACCTATTGAAGATATTGAATAACCTGAAGTTCCCAAGATTCGAGATTTAGTAATGGAAGAAGCAATTCTAGAAGATAACGAAGACCGCGAGATGGAAGAACCATAAGAACCTGTAGATCCACGCCGTGAGAAGAACTCTCACAAGAGGAAGCCAGCATGGGTACGAGAGGCAATTCAAGATGCGAAGAAGTATGGCGCTCCAGAGGGGGATGCACAAAGAAAGCAAGAGACCTAGGCCATACTCCAGTTATGTAGCCCTGCTGTGCGACATCATTGACAAAGAACCTTCCAACTATGATGAAACGACAGAGAAAAAAGAATGGAAGGATGCCATGATCAAGGAGTAGCAGTCAATCATGAAGAATGCTGTCTGGGATGTAGTTCCGAGACCAGAAGGGAAGTCTGTTGTGACTTCCAAGTGGATCTACAAGATCAAGCATGCTGCAGATGGCAGCATAGAGAAACACAAGGCAAGATTTGTGGCACGTGGCTTCTCCCAGAAGGAAGGCATAGATTATGAGGAGACATTTGCACCTGTAGCCAAATACACTTCCATCAGATCAGTACTTGCATTGGTTGCAGTGATGAAATAGAAGGTACACCAGATGGATGTCAAGACAACGTTCTTGAATGGTGTAGTAGAAGAGGAAGTGTACGTGGAGCAACCACTCGGATTTGAGTCACATGACAGTTAGACTCATGTGTGCAAATTGAAGAAGGCCTTGTACGGATTGAAATAGGCACCCAGGACGTGGTACGGCAGGATGGATAGTTTCCTGATGAGCTTGGGCTTTACCAAGAGTAAAGCAGATTCCAACCTTTACTACAAGGTTGAAGTGGGAAATCCAGTGATACTTCTACTCTATGTAGATGACCTGTTTGTAATAGGAGAGGATGGGCTCATTGCAGATACGAAGAGGAAACTTGTCGCAGAATTCGAGATGAAGGACCTGGGTATGATGCATTATTTCCTAGGCATGGAGGTGTGGCTGAATGCGGATGGGATCTTCCTTGGACAAGGGAAGTATGCAGTGGAGATTTTGAAGAGATTCAGAATGATGGACTGCAAGGCTATGGCCACACCCATGGCATCGAACTTGAAGCTACTTTGTGATGCTTCATCAGAGTCAGTTGATGCCACGATGTATCATCAGATGATTGGGTCATTGATGTACCTAACGAACACGAGACCGGACATATGCTTTGCTGTGAACACATTGAGCCAGTTCCTAACGGATCCAAGACAAGTTCACCTGGTTGCTGCAAAGCAAATATTGAGGTACTTGAAGGGTACAGTGGATTATGGGCTCAGATATGACGCGAATCAAAAGGTTAACCTGCAGGGTTATGTTGATTCGGATTCGGCAGGCAGTGCCGCAGATAGGAAGAGCACTTCGGGGTGCTGCTTCAGTATGGGATCAAGAGTGATCTCCTGGTTTAGTAGGAAGCAGTTCTACGTGGCATTGAGTACAGCCGAAGCAGAGTATGTTGCATCTTGTTCGTCTAGTTGTGAGGCAGTATGGTTTAGGAAGCTACTGTCTGATTTGTTTGATCTTCAGTTAGAGTCGACTTGTATATTCTGTGACAACCACAATTGTGTGAAGTTGTCCGAGAACCCAGTGTTCCATGACCAGTCGAAACATATTGAGATCAAATATCACTATATCAGAGATATGGTGCAGAGAGGAACAATGAAGCTCCAGTATGTTGCGACGGACGAGTAGATGGCCGATGTGTTGACCAAACCGCTAGCCAGAGTGAAGTTTGAGTACTTCAGAGAGAAGCTTGGTGTTCTTCAGATCGAGGGTCCTTCCAAGGGGAAGTGATGAGTCCAGAAGACGTAGATGCACATGGGCCAGTCCGGCATGGTCGTAGGTTGGTCCTCCCATGGCCGTTGACATAAGTGCCGGAGCCAGTCCGACATGGTGATAGGTTGGTCCTCCCATGGCCATTGACATAAGTGCTGGGCCATTCCGACATGGTGGTAGGTTGGTCCTCCCATGGTTGTTGATGTAAGTGCTGTGCCATTCCGACATGGTGGTAGGTTGGTCCTCCCATGGTCGTTGATGTAAGTGCTATGCCATTCCGACATGGTGGTAGGTTGGTCCTCCCATGGTCGTTGATGTAAGTGCTGTGCCATTCCGACATGGTGGTAGGTTGGTCTTCCCATGGCCGTTGATGTAAGTGCTGAGCCGTTCCCGAATGGTGGTAGGAAAGTCCTCCCATGTCGATTGATGTAAGCGCTGTGTTATGTGCATCTGGGCTGTGCTCCGTGTGACGATGAGATGATCTGAAGAAGATGAGGCGACAGTAGGAGACGCAGGTATTTGCAAAGGCAATGTAATGACTGGTCCTGGGATGTACCTACTTGATGGCTTTGCTCGCAGAGATGATGAAGACCTACATGAGGGCTAGGCCTACATCCAACATGAAAAAATGGCTGGCTTTGTAGAAATTCCTATGATGAGTAGAATCGAGAGATATCACCAATCGATGGTCGACATGACGAGGATTGCAGCAGCAGTGACGACGACGATCCAATCTTGATGATGATGTTCCAACATTGTTGATCCAGCGACGAAGACTTGTGTCCAGATGTGTTGATGACTGTGTCAAGAGAATACCTTCCTAGTTAAGAGGGAGTGTTAATGTAATTGTAACTTCGGAAGATATTCACTTATATTTTATATTGTATTTATTATTGTATTTTATTTGTACCTCCGACGGAGATGTTTATTCCTCCGGTCGGGGATGTCATTATTACATTTGGTCATGTAAAGTCATTGAGGTAAATCCTCCTATGTAAGTCGGGGCATTAGTTCCCCCTAGAGTCAAATGTAATGGGGTTTTTAAGTCCCCTAGAGGAGTCGGCCCAATCAGGTTTAGTTGAGGCCGACATGTCAAGTGGAAGTGAATGTATAAATAGAGAGCTAGGCTCTCTCATTTATTCATTCACTCACTCACTCTCAAGTTCACATTAGAGAGAAAGAGGACAAGTTCGCACAAGTGGAGAAGAGAGAAGCTGCTGAAGACCATCTCTATTTTGGGGTTTTATCTTTTGACATTGTATTAGTGATCATTCTATCTCTGAGGAAGTTGCGGGGTTTTCTCCTTTATGGTTTCCCCGAGGAAAATCTTTGTGTCTCTTGTGTTTATGCTGTGCTTGTTATCCTCTCAGTAAGATCCTAGATTAGTATTGATTAAAAGTTAAAAATCTAACAGGTTTACCTAGTTGGGCCCTCTTAGCCCAAGTCACTCTTTGGAGAAAATTATTAGGCATAACATTAGTTCTCTCATGATGATTGATCGAGATGCCGACATCTTCTCTGTTTTGACATTGGTAGGGTTTTGCCTCTCATGACTCTGTTGGCTTTTCTTACTACAAGGTGCTTATTCTTATAGATTTTCTGTCTCTAGTACATTGTCTAAGGTCTTTTTACGTTCACCCCTTTATTAGGTTTTTTTATTTGAATCTTTCTTGTTTGGAGGTGCTCTAGGCACTCCCTTATTGCTGTTCTTACTTGATATACTTTCTATTCCCTTCAACCTACTTTGGTCATTCATAGACATCAATATAATGGCTTTCTTTCTTTCTTAAATCTTTCTTCTCCAGATTTCTAATTGATCCTGGATCCAATTTTGCAATACATGCAACTAAAGTACAGTCTTATTTTTGTTCTACTAAAGTTGCTAAACAGGATGCAGTCCATTCTAGATTTCAACTAGAAGTTCAGAGTTTTCTTTCATGTTTGATTCTGATTGACAGATTATCATGACCTTCAAGGTTTTGTTTCGAGAAAACTGATATTTTTGTTACTAGCTTGCAATGTCATAATTTTATTTTCATTGTTTGCATGATGTTAAAGTTTTGAAGAGTTGCATGAGGATTTTCTCTCCATTTTTTGCTGCCAGGAGCCTGGAACTCTGTCTCATAGGTTGGTCATTGATGCAATTCTTGCATTCTAAGATCTCTGACTCATGCTTGCGGCAAGAGGTAGACCTCTAGCTTGCTACTCCTGCTGATAGACCTGTTTGAGCAAAAGCTTATCACTGTATCACCAGTTATATTCTCCTAGAAATCATACAGATGATGCAGTTGCAATCTCTTTATGTTGTTCACAAGTTCCCTGCAGAGGAAGTGCATTGGAACCTACTGTTAAACAAGCTACAACTAAACATTTTTGTTCAGAATTATTTCATTAGTTATGATTTAATCTTAAACATAACAAGCCAATGGGGATGAACTTTTTTTTACAAAAATGGTTTTAGATTGTATTAACAAAACGCTGCCACCGAACTGGACAATGTGAAAATACAAAATAGATGAGATAACGTTTGTAAAAGAGCCTCAAACCAGAACTTCAGAAAATTATAAAGACTGTTTATTTCATCCTTCACAGAGAAGATTTTTATAGATCTACTAGTATATATTCGACAATAACTGCCTGAAAAGAAGATGCATTTGCAAAACATGATTAATCATTAAACATGGTGGTAATTGGCTTGCTTGCTGGTGGAATCTTCATGGCTGAGTGTGGTATCCATGCCCATGTTTTCCTGTGCTTGATGGATAGTTTCTTCCTCTCTTGGGTTCCCTGGGACTGCTTCCATTGATGGAAGAGGATTTGAAACTGCAGAGTGGGAACTTTTGTTTAGATTGTGAATTAGTTCACGATGCATTGTGACCTCAGCCTCAAGGGCTTGAATTTGATGTTGCAGTGCTGCTAAAACTTCTACAGTAGAGGCATTCTGGATGGAGTTTTGATTTCCCATGCTATGGAGTCTGGTTGTCACTGAAAAAATAGAGGTACTGTTGCCACTTATCAGCTCCTCATTTCCCCTGAGGATCTCTTTATATCTTGGATATCTCTGCACAGACTGGATTTGCAGTTCGGACATTCCATATTCTCAAGACTGAGAATAGAGGCTAAGGGGATGCTCAATTGAATTAGAAGATCCTCAGGTAAGATTCCCATCAGATATGAAGGCAAAACCAACACAACAGGGGTTGAGCAGAGACTACAACACAGAAGGGCAGATCAAGCATGAAAAAGGGCAGTGGGCCAAGGAATTCCCGTCCACCCAATATGACTTGGGAATCATAGTCAGCCAAAGGGGGAAGAGATCAACAAATGTAGAGCAGGGACCTCTGCTGCGTGGGAGCGCCCCCCTCTCCCCTTCGTTCCCGCTCCCAAAGCTCGCTCCCTTCGGAAGCTAAATCCCAGAACGCTCCCAATTTTGGGAGTGCACTCCCAAGGCGCTCCCTACCTCTCCTATACTAAAAGCTCCTATACTAGGTTAATCATTTGATGACAATGTTATGGTACCTCCCTTCTTTGCCAAGCTCCTATAAAAGCTGTTATGGTTGACCATTTGATGACAATCTTATAAGTTATAACTACTAGGTGATTGATGTTATATGGTTTAATCCATGTTTCTATAGCCAATTCAACATCCTACATGTTTTTTAGATATAAATCCCTCAAAATATGTTAAAATATATGCTGTATAAAAACGCTCCCAAAATGCTCTTGAAATGAGAGCTTTTGAAAATTTCGCTTTCCGCTCTGCTCCTGCTCCTTGCTCCCACTCCCCGCTCCCGCTCAATAGGCCAGGAGTTTAAAAGTAGGCCAAGATCCTTGGAGCGAGAGAGACCTGGAGATAAACTGGAGCCACCCCGCCAAAACCAATTCCAGATAACGCTCCCGAAACGGGAGCTTTTGAAAATTTCGTCACCCCGCCAAAACCAAGTCTAAATACCAGAATTGGGAGCTACTTGAAACACCTTCATCCCATATTTCCTGCAAGATTTGAAAGTTCACATTTCATAAACCAAGGCGGAGTAATTACTCAGTGTGCTAAAGATCACGAGGAGGTTTGCATTTACAGTGAGGATGATGTCGATGGTACTTATAATCAGATTGATATAATTGCCATGCTACCTGTTTGAATCATGCAAGTGCATAACGTTTGAATCATGCAAGTGCATAACAAACTTAGGCGATATGTTGAATTGAGGTGACCCCATTTTTTTAAAGAATCCTCTCCTTAAGCTTCGAGGGGTTGTTTGTTCAGACTCCGGAGTTCTGCAGACTGATTATTGACTCTCATGACATGGAGGAATTGAACATCTGAAAGTCAACTCGCTTCTTGCTTTATTCAAGCTCTCCAGCGTGTGAGGATATTGTCCTTAGGGAGAGAGGAATTTCGAGCTAATCTGATAAGAAAAGCAAAATCCCCAATTGCAATGAGGGTGTGAATCTGATGAGAATGAGCTTGGAGGAGGTCTTGAAATAGAGCTGCTGCTTCTGTTTGATTGTTTGTTGCCGATCCTAGACCCCATTTTTATTACATTTCTTCTTTTCCTCTGGTATCAAGGATGATCCCCTCTGCGCCTGCCACCCCTGGATTTCCTTTTGAGGCACCATCATAGAAGAGAATGTGTCTTCGACTCTTTGTTGAGCATATCGCCATTCCTGAATTTCTTCTGCTGTGACCTTTAATTGCTAATTGTGCAGTGCGCTTGAATTTGGAGAACTCCTCAAAAGAGGGTGGGATGTGAGTGAAAAGCAAGTCCGTCAGCCATTCTCTTTCTTGCAGATCTAAGGAAAGAATACTTTGACCATTATTCCTTTGAATTTGATGCTATCAAGCACTAAACTTCTTGCTTTCAAGGCTTTTCTTCTCAGAGAATCCAGTTGCTGCTGAAAGAGAACTTTGTTTCTAGCCAACCATACCTTTCAATCATAGAAATTTTGGCATTGTTTTCCAGACTCTCTCGAGGAGGGGTTTAATATTGAAGGTTCCCCTGTAGTGTTTATGCCATGTGGAAAACATCTCCCTCCAGTTGGATGGCTTGATCATATGGTCAGTACTTGGAGAGTGAAAGGGAAATCAAGAAATAAGTGTGTTTCTTGAGCAGATTAACAAGGAGCACCCCTGGAGGGGCCTTGTATCCCCCTTCTGCTGAGATTTTCTGCAGTTAACTTTGCCATGTACCAGGATCCAACAATGTGTTAACTTTAGGAATTCCATCCCCTTTCCAAATCATTCTCCATATAACTGATTTCAGAGAAAGAGGGAGAGTGGCTATTTCTGCAGCATAACCAGACTTCAACAAATAACTTTGTCAATCCCTTTCTCTAGTATCAGGAGAGTTGTTGATCAAGGCGCAGTCAGATAGTGTAGCAAAAAGAGGGGCAGTAAGGGGGCAAAGAGGTGGAGGTGGATTAAGAGTCCTACATGATCCAACTATTTTCTTCCTCTGACGATAGAGAAATATCTGCGATGCTTTTCAAACCTTGGTCATCCATCCCGCATTTCAGAGGTTGAAGCTCAGGGTTCATCCCCAAGGGCGATTTACCCGATATGCTATCAGTCCATGCATTTTATTTCTTTGCCATTGCTGGGGACCCAAGTCAGTTTTGATTGTATCTAAGTAGTAACAGATTTTAACAGTTTCCAGATTGGAGAACCCTTCACTTCGTGCAGAGGCTAATCTGTACATTGCTTTCTTGGTCCCTGAGAGTATTTCTTGATCAGAGTCTTCTTCCACCAGTCCAGTTTGCTAAAAACCAGTCACCATAGGATTTTAGCACCAAGTGTTCTATTAATTAATAGGGGATAATTAATTCTCAATCCAGCATGATTTTTTGGGGAAATTACAGTGTTCTAGTTCACAAGGTGGAGCTTTTTGCTGTAAGATTTCCTCCCCTGCCAGAGGAACTGCTGAATTTCCCTCGAGATCTGAGACATGACTCCCTTTGGGGACAGCAAAGCTGAGCATTTGTATATAGGTAAGGCTGAGAGGATTGACTTTACATTCACTATTCACCCTGCTGGGTTGAGCCGTTGTGCTCCCCATTTTTCAAATTTACCTTTGATTCTCCTGAAAATATCACTCCAAATTTCAGAGGGAGAGTTGAGGGAGATAGGCATACCAAGGTATTTGAAGTTATCACAGGAATCTTTGCAAGGAAAGTGGAGGATCCTGGATATTGAGTGCAACGCTGCAGATCTGATATTCCAACCATAATTTTTGCTTTTCCCTTCATTGATGGTTCCTCCTTAAACTTCGTGGAAAGTATCCAAAACCTCTCTGAACCTAGCTGCAATCACTGTTGAAGCTCCTCCTAATAAAAGAGTGTCATCGGGAAATTGTGAATGATTTAGAGCTTTGACCTCCCTTGTGATTGTAATTTTTGATGTCTGGAAGGTTTCCTGCTTCTCTCTCACATTCCAGTTTTCTACTCAAAGCTTCAGCCGTAATGATATATAGGGAGGAGACAAAGGGCAGGCTTGCTGGAGGTCTCTACTACTTTTGAAAAAGCTGGGGCCTGCCTTTGATCAAAGGGGAAATCCATGGAACACTGGCATAGGCCTTTACTGGATGAATGAAATTGTTACCAAAACCAAATTTAGTCATTACCTCAATAAAAATGAGTGTCTTACCCAGTCAAAGGCGTTTGCCATATCAATTTTTATTATTATACCTTTTTCCTTGTTGTCTTTGCTTGTATGGGCTGCCTCTTGCACCATTATTATGTTGTATATAATTTGTCGGTTCTGCATGAAACCTGCCTGATTGTCTGAGAATATCTTGGGCAGAATCCTCTTTAGTCTATTCGCTAGGATTTTGGTGAGGATCTTGTAGGAAGAGTTACATAAGGAAATCAAGCGAAATTTGAGTAGGTAGGATTTGCCTCTTTGGGGATGAGAGTGAGGAAGGAAGAGTTGGTGCCTCCTCCTACGCAGTGTTTTTAAACCCGGCCGAACCGGAACCGGAACCGGCCGGTTTGACCGGCCAACCAAGCCTGTATACTGAACTGGGACAAAAGTTGGACCGGGGTCCGGTTTGGTAATAAACCGGTCCTGAATCGGCCGGTTCATTACCAAACCGATACAAACCGGACCAAAATGGACCAATAACCGGCCGGTTAGATGCCGGTTCTCTGCAAGCCTGAACAGGTAATGAGGGGATTAAAAATTGTTTTTTTTAAATTAAAAAAACCTAACCCTAAATCGTTGCTAAACCCATACATACGCCCCCCCTCCCAATTCTCTTAGACATTCCCCTCATTGCAACTTGCTGGGTTGAGTCGTTTTCAATTTTCACGTTGAGGAGGCTGTTGTCCAAGGACTAAGGCTTGCAGAATGGAGTCATTGAGAGAGACAATCAACAACTTGACTGTTGGAGGGCCGTTGGCTTGGAGTTGGACGCTGGAGGCTGGAGCAGCCAGAGTGTGACTGTGTAATCTGGATTGTAGAGGCTATAGAGCCTCATTGATATTGTATTGTGTTTCAGAATCAGAGATATGTGCTATGAGACTTTACTATGTAGTGCACATGGTGCCATTTTGTTACCCATACATGGTTTATGGTATATATATAATTGTAGACTTTGCCTATTATGTCTCTAATGGTTTGAAATCATAGCTTGGAATGTTAAATATAATTTTTATGATTAGAATTGTAATTATTTTTGTATTTTTTAATATTCCGATTCATTGAAATCAAACCACTCCGGTTCATTACCGGTTCCGATTCTAGTCCGAGTTGACCCTTGACCGGTTCGATTCCCGGTTCCGAGTTTTAAAACATTGCTCCTACCTTGAGCTTCCTCTGAATATACACATACATCTTTTTAAGATCCTCTTTCACAATATACCAAAATTCTGTGTAGAAATGAAGAGAAAACCCATCCAGTCTTGGATCTTTGTCTGAAGTGAGGTCCCATATTGCTTCGATTATTTCAGCTTCTTTAATTATTTTGTTCAAATCTGGATTTTTTGTTGCCGAGATTAAAGGAGGGATGTTCTCAAGGAGGGTATTGCAAGTTTCCTGTGAGGCATTCCTTTTTTCCTATGTTGCACAAGTTTCCGGAACGCAGGAGTGTTGGGAACGTGGGTACGAGTATTGGATACGTCTAGAAGTTTCCCCCAAATTCGCAAGAAACGATAGGTTGGCAATGAATAATATATATTAAAAAAATATAAAAATAAAATAATTAAAAAAACATTAGAAGAGAAGAAAATAAACTTTAACACAAACAAGATGATTTAGATTATCCATTATATTACGGTTGTAACTAGAACCTCTTAGTAGATGGAAAGGGCAATAAAATCAGGATTACCATCCATGCCATTGATTATATAAGGTACTCTTTCTAAAGTGGGGACTTTTAGAAGTTATAGTCCCTATATTTGTGGCTCCCAGAGTAGAGTAAGTTTTCAGTTTTGAGTGTCAACTATGATTAAAATGGATTAGAATATTATATGTTTACAAGACATTCTATTGTAGAAATTTCACTTCTCAAACTGACCTTAAGCTATGTACATATAGCAGTTCAATATTAAATCTAATTCAACAAACTGCTGCAAATTAAATTATTTCACATGAACCATCTGAACTCAAAGCACACTGAGAAGATCTACCAAAATACTGAGAACAAAATTAACATAACAGCCATGCACAGAAAAATTTCAGACTTAGATATTTTAGCCAAAATGGCCCAGGCAAAACCCCAACTGGGGAAAACCCGTGAGAGAGAGAGAGTATTTTATTATGATTTGGCAAATGCAAACTACATAAAATAAATACACAGCATTTATTACAGACTTATCTCAAGTTCTGTGTTATCTTCTCCACTTTGAAAAACGTGCCCAGCAAACCCAGAAATCACTGCTCTGATTTCTACAGGACTGTACAGTACAGTACGGCCCAGACTGCCTCAAATCAACACATTTTTCATGCCAGTTAAATGCTGGAAAATCATGCTTGAATGCTGCCTCGGGATTCGTGTCTTACTGCTATTCTCAGCCAGTCAAATATCAGTATGGACTGCCTGCTTTAATGACTGTACAGATGCATTAAATGCTGTAACAGCTGCCTTGGGATTCGTGCCTGCAACCTAGGAAAGCGTGCTGCTGTTCTTGAGATGCGAGCTGCTTGTCCTCCTTCACTGCTGTACGGAATCTCTCCCAGCCTCTTCACATTCTCTCTTTCTCCCTCTCGATCTCTTCTCCAAGTCTCTTGAAGAATCTCAAGCGCTTCTCAAGCAATTTTCTCTTGCTCCAACTCTCTTGGATGTGTGCAAATGAATGAGGGAAGGCTTATTTAATTCAAAAATCTTGTCTCTTGGTTTGCCTCTCAAGGGTACTGAAAAATCATCTAATCCAAGGGTCCACATTGGTTTAGATCAATGGATGATAATAAATGCACATTATTCTCTCCATAAATTAAATTCATTCACCTACCACTTAAATAAACCAAAAGTCACTTTATAACAATAAAGTGAATTAATTGCTCATCTCAAGCAATTAATACAAGGGTCATGTCTCCTTTTCCCTCATTAATTACTTAGGCATAAAATGACTGAGAGAACACTTCCTAGGTACAATTTCAACATCTATGCTAGAGTATTTGCAAAGGTGTATAAATAATCCAATTTAAATTATTATAAAATAAAAATCAAGATAATTTTTATTTAAATGTAATATATGAATTTTGTTTTAAAGTAAGATTTAAAACTATTTTCATTTAGTTAAAAGTTTATTTTTTTAATTCATAAAGTAAATAGTAAAATATATATATATTTTTTCCCAAGGGAAAAAGCTTTTTATATTATCATCAAAGAGTGTCATGATTACATATGTATGCAAGCATACAACTTTTGTAACAGTGCTGTGAGAGCATACTGTTCGAATGTCAAAACCTTCACTGTAATAGTAAAGTGAGCATAAGAGTTCTGATTCATTGTAGAATCGAGAGTCTAGCAAGAGCAGTTTAGTTACAAAATTATCCGAGAGGATATACCAATAAGTGCCCAAAAATGATCATTTTTGGAAAAAGAGAATTCATGCTGAAATGAGAGTAGTTTATTGATTTTCAGTAAAGTGTCTATGAAAAAACTCATAGACTTCAGCCTCCCTGGATTCCACAATCTTCCACATCCCAAACTCCATAGTCAGCCCTTGTTTTGATAATCGATCAGCATCAGTGTTTCTTTCCCTGTACACATGCCGACATGTGATAGAGTCAAAGTGTGCCATGAGTCTGCAAACTTCTTCAAACAAAGTAACAAGGGAGACCGTTCTGCAACTATGGATCTTGTTCACCCAGTTTATGACTATGACAGAGTCACCAAAAATTTGAAGCTTTCTGCAATTTTTCTCCAAAGAAAAGCACAACAAAAGTTTCAAGGTGAGGAGTTATGCAAAGTTGTTTGTGCCAGCCCCTAGGCCCATTTGGATTTGGAAGTGATGATTTTGTGAGAGGAAGAGTGTGGCTCCCCCACCACAGAGGTGATCTTGTGAAGCCCCATCAAAGTATGCCCAAGGGAGTGATGGATCAATCTGTTCTTCAGTGATGATTCGGATAGAAGGGTTATCTTTTTGCTGGGGGAAAAAGGAAAGAATGTCTATGCCATGTTTTGCAATAATTTCTGGAAAAGAGGCTTTTCCTAGAAAGATGGCAGCGTTTCGGGCGAGGCAGATGCCCCAGATATGAATGAGAGGGAGGGCTTTGATGTGAGTGTTTTGATTCGAGGAGGACCATGAATTCCAAGCATTCTCAATGGACTGACCTGTCCAGATAAAACTGTGACTTAATAAGGATTGTGTGTGGGACCAGACTTGTAAGGAGAAGGGGCAGAAAAGGAAGAGATGATTGGGGTTTTCCTCATTGTTTTTGCACAAAGGGCACCATCTAGGACCTGCCAGCTGATGGTTCTTCATTCTATCCCATGTAGGGATTCTGTTTTCCAATACGCAACATATGAACATTTTAGCCGTTAGAGGGCATTTTAGTTTCCAGAGTCCGATTTGCCACCACTTAGGGATTAGTGGGAAAACTGTAGAACAGAGGCTTTGATAACCAGTTTTGGGGGTGTAGCAGCCATGTGCATTTAGTTCCCAGATGAGCTCATCCGGAGAGTCTGAGAGTGGGATATGTGAGGCACGAAGGGCATTTGTGAATCTGTTCCATTCTGCCGTCCATTCGATTGAATAGTAAAATATATAAATTTACTATCTTTTATTTAATATATAAAAAGTCAAAATATATTTACATTTATTATTGATTGGCGGTAACTGCAATTCAACGTAGGGATGAGTGAATACTAGCACGGGCAGTACACAGAGATCAATGTACCAACTCGAAAAGGTAGCATGAAATAAACTTTTACTGCAACTTAGGTTTCTAGAGAAATGTTTTTGAGTCAACCATGCATATGTATGGTCGCGAGGAAATAAGAATGTCTATTAGTTTTGTCTTTAGTGTTCCATGCATTCACTCCTGGGCTGCAGAATGCCTCAGGTGCATCCTTTCATCTCCTTCTCCTCTTCCCTGGAAATTTCAGTTTTGATTGGTGGCGATCATGAATGTGTGGAAGCTCTTAGTGAAGGAAACACGCAAGATAAAGTCCCCAAGTTCCCGATTTTAGAGGGTAAATTTCCCAGTATGTTCCCAACCATCTGGAACAGTTCTTGCTGGATTTGGAATGTTCCCTACCAGTTCCCAAGTTCCCTAGAACGTCGGAACTTCGGGAATGAGTTTCCTAAAGGCTGGGAGCAGTTCCCGTGCTAGATAGTTTTTTCTTTATACAACTGTTGAAAGTGTTCTTTGGCAGCTTCTTTAATCTCTGCGAAGGTGGAAATTCAAGATTCATCTTGCAAACAGATTTCTTTTACCCTATTCTTTGTTCTCAAGCTTTGGCTTGGTAGTGAAGAAGGATGTGTTTTTGTTCCCAGCTTTGAGCCATAAGCTTCGAGACTTTAATCTCCATTGTTCCTCCTCTTCTCTGCGAGCTTTAAAAATCTGATAACCTATGTGTCGTTCTTAATTTTGGAGCGGGGAAGTAATCTCAGCAGTCTCCATCTGGATCTGGATGGATTTCAAGTGGGCTGTGAGCATTTTCCTTTTGTTATGTGGTGGAATATAGGAATTCTTTGCTCAAATTTCAAGAGCAGATTTGACTTGCTTGAGCTTTTTCTCCGAGACAAAGGTGGGAGAGCTATTCACTAGCAGTTCCCAGGTGGAAGATATTAAGTCGAGGACAAGGGGGTCTTGGAACCATAAAGGGTTAAAGTGGAAGGGGATCAGTCCAAGGTTAGGAGAACAATGGAAGGAATGGAGAATGGGCGTGTGGTCTGAAACTGTGGAGAGGATTATTTGCGAGGTTATGGTATGGTTGTCAAGGTCCAAGGAGAACATCGCTGTGGAGGAGAAATCAATCCAAACGGGCTGCAATGTGGCCAAGGCCGAGTCTGCAGTTAGATCCAGTATATCGACCATTCACAGGTTTGAGGTCTATCAAATCCCTGTCTGCAATAAGGTCTTCCAAGTGTTCTCGAAATGGATCTCTGATGACATTTCCTCCTCTTTTTTCCTTATTACTTAGGACAATATTGAAATCTCCAGCAACTATACTGTTCTTGACTGCATTGGTGTTTGTGAAGTTCTGCAAAGAGGATCGACAATATTTTTTTTCTTTGAAATGCACAGGCATATAGATGTTAAAAATGTTATAACTGATGCCTGATTCTTGACTGATCAGGACTGTGAGAAGCCAGTGCTGGAGCCTGGGAGTGAAGATGACCTTCAAGAACAAAGGCGTGAGAGTCCCAAAGAGTGCAGATATCGCCAGAGGTCCCTGGGAGCTGACAGCTTTCCCCTCACATCTATTCCATTTCGTTTTTCCTAATATGAGCATCTCTTCTGCCTCTAAATTGGTCTCCTGGAGCAAGATTAGAGCTGGTTTCTCCTATTAAATCTTTGAGGGCTGATTCTTTGAACTTGCTACCCATCCCATGTCAGTTCCATGAGACGATATTCATCATTTAGACTGACATGACTTATTTCCTCCCCCATGACGGGGAGCTTTATTTCCCTGATTCCTTAATGAGCTACTGCCTCCAAGCATTTTTTCTATAATGGTTTGAGTGCCCAGTGCTTTTTCCTTGTTGGGTTCTTTGCGTCTTTCCTTTGCTGATTTTCTGCCTGCTTTCTTTTCAGTGGGGGTGAACTTTCATTGCCACTCACTAAAGAAAATATATAGATATTTTTGGAAGTATTTTTGAAACATGAAGCTTTACAGTTTTTTTTTTTGTAAATATACTATCGTTTTTAGCACATTTTTCGGAAGCTTCCATCAAAACAAGTTCTGTGTTCTTTTTTGGAACCATTCAGTCTTTAGACATCCTTTGTTCCAATAGCAGGGATTATCACTCTGATTGAAAGTAGTGAGTTTGAGTGGCGTAAATTCCATCTTATATGTTTGTTATGAATTTTTTTGTTTCATCTTAACTAGTAATATGTTTATTGATTGGTATAATTCCTTTTTACAGAATAATAGGGCTACGTTTATATTTGAACAAGTCTCTTTTTCATTCCATTCCAAGATTTTTCATATGGTTCTGGAACTCTTCCTAAACTTCTATTTTCTATATGTAGGTTCGTTCTGCCACATTAGACACATGGCTTCCGGAGCAAGTTAGCTTGATTCAAAGTAAGAGCTGTAGCAAACCATTTTTCTACAGTTACTTCTGAAAGTCATTGTTTTGAAAATTTTAGCAGAGGTCATGTTTGTGTTATTTCCTAATTTTGGACTTCTTTGCAGGAAAGAAAATGGCTTAAAGGTAATTGATGCATTTAGATGGCCTGTTTTGTTGCAGGCATGGGAAATGCCAAGGCAAATGGCTATTGGGAAGCAGAGCTTCCCCCAAATTTCAAGCGACCTGCAGAAAATGATCGAGCTGCTCTTGAGAATTTCATTCGTGCAAAGTATATTTTGTTTAATTTTTTAATGTTAAAATACTAGGAACTGTTAAATCATTCTATGTGATTGTCTGACTGTTAGAGTTTTAACAAATGTTTATGTTGACATTGATGATTGAATGCATGATGGGGGATGCAATATACATGAATGATGTGCACTTTGTCCAATAGTTATCCATTCATGGTGGATTTACAGATATTGTCTTTAGATGTTCAGTAATGGTGCTACTAAAACCTTCATATCAGGTATGAGGCAAGGCGATGGGTTCCAAAGAATGTCACATCACCTTTACAAACGCGTGAGGAAAAATGCTTACCTGCAAATAAGCAGTCAACCATAACAGATGGAAAAGATCCCAGAGGCCATGACACCTCGGAAAAATATGGTAATCATGATGGTGAAGACACAAGAACCTCTCATGGGGACAAAGATACTGTTTGTTTTGATGCACGAAATGCTAGAGATAGGGAACGTTCACGAGGGACTCATGGCCATAGTGATCATGCTGGGTCATCAAAATCTTCGTATCTTCACCAGTCTACTTCTGCTTCTATAACCATGCCATTGGAACCTCCTGCAAAAGCGTGTCAAGTAAGCATTCTCTTTTAAGCATTACAAGAATAGCATCTAGTAACTTTGCCAGATCTTCATATTGCTAGAAATAGTTTCCTAGGCTTTCATGTTTCGCCTTGATCAGCATTGACAAGATAGTTTTGACTGTTGAAGAACAAACTGAACTTGACTGTGGAAGTTTTATCTTTGAGTGCTCTTTTTATCCTTAAAAAGATAATTGACTTCTAGTCAGCAAGTTTATTTGGTGGACAAGGAAGAATCAGTGATGTTTCATTTTCTACATTGAGGGATATTGAAAAGCTAGTTTTATCTGTGGGTAATGCAATGGCATTTTAACTGTGAATGGATGACTAGGCAGGGCTTCTTTCAGTGAGGTGTTACGAGATTTTCTGTGATTTTATGATATTTGCTGTGGAAAATAGGGGCATCTGAGACTATCTTCTATCACCTCCTCTGTGATACTTGGTAGTCTCCCTTGTACTTGGATTATATTTATTTCATTAGGGTCTTAAGTCCTAACCATTACTGGTTATTTGTGGGCATCAATAAATATTTCATTTCATCTTCATTTGAAATTGCCATTTGTTAATGGATTTCATTGTTTTAGGACCAACATCAGTACTAACTTGCACACATACTTGAAAGAATCAAACTTGTGGATAAAGGCACATAGTTAAAGAATATGATAGTATATTGTATTAGGAGTTCTTAGTGAGAGAGACTAGGATTCTCTGAGCATCGTGCAAACAAGGTTACTCAGTTAAGAAATATTGGGGCAATAACTCTATCTGTTAAAACTAGTGGTTTTTATTAACATTTATTTGAACATAGTCTCTAGTATACTCTTGTAGTGTTTTCTGAATTTGCTATTTCCTTTGCTGTTCCTTCTATTTGGATATTAAAGGATGTATATTTACTATCAATGAGAGTGAATCTTAACATAAACATGTGCTTAACATAAACATGTGTGAATATTGAGTCTTATCTCTGCTGTGCATTGGATCTCTTACATAGGTTAATAATAGATTGCAAAATATCCAATTTGCACTTATTTTTCTGGCATGTTTTGTCAGTGCATATTCATTGGGGCAATAACTCTATCTGATAAAACTAGTGGTTTTTATTAAAATTGATTCTAACATAGTCTCTAGCTATGCTGCGTGGGAGTGCCCCTACCCCCTCGCTCCCGCTCCCGAAGCTCGCTTCCTTCGGAAGCTCGCTCCCAAGGCGCTCCTGAGGCACTCCCTACCTCTCATATACTAAAAGCTCCTTTACTAGGTTGATCATCTGATGACAATGTTATGGTGCCTCCCTTCTTTGCCAAGCTCCTATAAAAGTTGTTATGGTTGATCATTTGATGATAATGTTATAAGTTATAACTACTAGATGATTGATGTTATATGGTTTAATCCATGTTTTATACAACTAATTGAACATCCAACATGTTTTTTAACTATAAATCCATCAAAATTTATTAAAATATATACTATTTAAAAAAGCTCCCGAAACGCTCACAAAATGGGAGCTTTTGAAAATTTCGCTTTTCGCTCTGATCCCACTCCCCGCTTCCCTCTCCCGCTCCGCACTCTCAACAGCATAGGTCTCTAGTATACTCTTGTAGTGTTTTCTGAATTTTTTATTTCTTTTGCCATTCCTTCTATTTGGATATTAAAGGATGTATATTTACTATCAATGAGAGTGAATCTTAACATAAACATGTGTGAATATTGAGTCTTATCTCTGCTTTGCATTGGATCTCTTACATAAAATAATAATAGATTGCAAAATATCCAACTTGCACCTCTTTTTCTGGCATGTTTTGTCAGTGCATATTCACCAAGTATCAGTATGATTGCCCCCTTGTACGTGCATTGTCAAGGTATTTGAAAAGATGATTTAAAGCTCAAGGGGCAAGAAGTTGTGGATGTCAGTATTTAAATTTATGGTTTGCTCCTTACGTTTCTTATTATACAGAAGCACCATTAGATTATCATTGCACTTGGAGGTAGTTAGAGGTAGTTATGTGGAATTAAGTTGGCTAAGTGGTGACATATTGGTATATTGTGGTGTTTGGTGCTTCATCTGTTGTGCATCACCCCACAGACACTGGACTGCTAATTAACACATTATTTGCATCCTATGTTATCATAAGATGATAGATGCTCCCAAGGAAGTGTTTGGAAATGGGGATGTCCCGAAACAGCCCCAGAAATGTTTCCTAGCATTCCCTGAAAGCAGAAATGCCACTGAAACATCATGGATGTTTCACCATGACAAGCCACACTTCCCTTTATTAACGTTTTTCCTTAGTGGTGAAATCTGATTCACCATAAATGGAAACATTAGAAAAGAAAACTTCCTGAAACCTAAAACTTAAGTCCTATAAAACATCAATTTTTGTTCTAAGAATAGATATAAGTCTACTCCCCATGTATTCTTTATTGTTTACAATTTTTTTGTAACATACCTGATTAATACTATTTATACATAATAATTATTATGCAAGGTTGTGTCCATTGGCATGGTTGTGTCTCTTAGGTGCTATATATATGACAATCCTCTTGACTGTGTATTACCAATCTGTTGTATCTTCCTATTTATTAATTATTATTTCTGGCCTTTAACCATATGGGCTTGTGCATTTCTTATGAATGCCTATGGCATCCTCTGACTGCCACAAGATATGTCACAAGTGGTATAAAAGCAAGTTTAAACCTTGCTAGCCCATGGCAGTAAACTTCTGTCAGCCTACTATAAATTCAACTCTTTGGCTTGTGTTTCCCTTTTCAAGCAACTTTTGGGCAGAATATTTTCTTCACTTAGAGAAGAACATTACTTGATCTGAGTGGTGTGACCTGTATTCAGCACACAACCTCACACATGTTGGAAAGCGCCCATACCCCACATTGACCTTCAACCAAGCCACCCATTATCCCTAATTTCTCATATGGATCCAAGGGGGAGTGCCCTTGCAGGGTCCACAACGGGCGATGAATTGAAACCCTTACAACATTTGGTGCAGGTAGCACCATGCACACCAAGTTCCAACTCTATAAGTGTACTCAGTGTCTAGCACACCCATGCCTCAATATTTTGCATGTGCACTGACATCCAAAAGTTCAAGTGCCTGTGACCCAATCCTATAGTTCAATTTACTAGTAAGTTGTAGGTATAGTTAGGGATACCCCTTGGTGTTGGCATGAACCAACCCTAAGTGACAGGCATGGACGTTGAGGTGATAGTGGGTGTAGTGTCTACAGTTGCACCAAGTCTCCATTGACATCAGCAGTATGGGTTCGAGTGTAAACAGGTCCATGGATTCTTCTTCTATCTTGCACATAATACATTTATTCGGGCCAATCCAGTTTCGCTTGTCCATTGTTCCATGTGAGGATCTTGTTGGATAGAGCTAGCAAATTGAAGATTTTAATTTTGAGTGGATATCCTAGCTTCCATATCCCTTTCCACCATCAAAGTCTATCCCCAATTGTGTCATGTGCTATAAAGGCTTCATACCCTAGTTTTGTTGAAAATATTCTGGTGGATTTTTCCCATGTCCAATGCAACTCATCCTCATGATCTTGCAAATAAAGTGCACTATGATTTAACAATTGGATATAATTTAACCATTCTTCTGCCAGATTACCTTGTAGAGTCCGAGCTTCGGTTGACAGCCACCGCTAGAACCAACCCCCTAGCACCCCATGTATAGAGACATCTGCAAGTTTTGATTTCCTTAGTACTTGTAGTTCTGACTTTAATTCTCTTGATAATCTGTAGTTTCCACTGCATCCAACCCAGGTGTCTTCCACTAATCTAAGCCTGTCACCTCTACCTATCTTCCGATGACCCATCTTCCTACAATTGGAAAAGCTTTCACCAGTCCCTTCCAAACAATGGATGACCCCTTTACTGATTTTCTTTTAGACCTTATCAAATCTTCTATTGAGCTGCCTTTAAAATATTTAGTTCTCACAACTACGCCCTATATTCCTTCATTAAAGAGGAGTCTCCACAACCTCATTGCAGTGAAAATTTAACTGAAAACATATATAGTCTTCAGCCCCCATCCTCTTGCATATTTTGGCTTGGTTAATTTTGTCAATTTTACAAGAAGAATTCCTTCTGATTTCTTCCTCCTTGACCAAAGAAAACTGAAGCACTTTTTTCTATTCATATCAAGAATTCTTTTTGTCACATTTGCAATGGGGAACTAATACACATGTATGCTTTCCAAGATGAACTCTCCAAGAACCAATGTTCCACCATGAGATAACCATATGTGACACCAATAGGTTATCCTAGCTTCGATTTTTTTAAAAAGCCACAGCCAATCATTGAATTTGTAGTCATTAGGTTTCACATTGAAACTGCAATATTTTATTCCTTGGTCAATGTGACTTGAAGCAAGGGAAAAGATCTGTGGAATTTGATTTCTCCAAATCAGGCCTTAATTCACTTCAAAGCATACAATATTTGTTTAGATTTACCTCTATCCAGTTGCATTGCAATAGGTTTCTAGCATACCCTATAAAATCCTTATTTCTCGGAGGGAGCCATGACTGAACAACAAGATATCATCGACACACAGCTAGTGGGAAAGGAACATGGGTTGTGCCACTCTAATACCTTTTAAGTCACCCACCTTTTTGTTAGATTATGAAAACTGAGGAAGGTCTTTTGTGCATGCATGTGTCCTTGCATGCAGAAGATATTAATTGGAAACCAATTGTATTTAATTAGTTCTTCCTAAGTTTTGGAAAATTAATTAAAGTGATTATTAATTAATTATTGGAATACTTTTTTATAAAAGTAAAAGTGAAAAATAAAAAGTAAATGGCTGATTTAATCTTAGCAATTGATCTCACCGGAAGATCTCATCCATAGATCTATAGTGAGATTAGGTTTTCCGCTTAGCCAATGATTATAAAGTAAAGGTCAATTGGTTGAGAGGACACACATTCATTCTGACAGAGATTGAGAGAGAAGTTTGAAGAGAGAATTTGCAGAGAAGACAGAGAGGCTGAAAGCCAACAAGATTGACCAAGCATACAGGCAGAAGTGATTCAGCAGAAACGCAGAGGACAGAAAGAGATGGCAGAGGCAGACCATGTTTGTGGAGGCCGTACAGACTGCACAACAAACAGTCCGTACAGCAGGCCATACGGATTCCGTACAGGCCGTACTTCCGTAAAGCAGCAGGCCGTACTGTGCCTTGGGGATCGTGCCATCATTCAGGTTTTTCTGTGAGTTTTTGCTGTGGTCTGATTTTGCCAGGTTGGGCATAAAAAATCAATTTTCTGATATTGTATTAGCTTCATAGTTTCTCAATAAAATTTATTCTCAAACTGCTGCACCGGTTTTCCCAAGTTGGGTTTTTTCGGGGGTTTATACCCGAAAATATTGTGTTGTTTGTATTGGTGTGATTGACTGGTATATCTCTCAGTATTTATTTCCGTTGCAAATTTATGAGTGAAGAAACCCTTGTGTGATTAAAAGTAATTAAATTTGCATGCTTTTAGTCCTAGCTGGGTTTTAAGGAAAATTTACATGGTATCAGAGCTCTTCTGAGTAGACTGAGAGATAGCAACAAAGTGCTTGGATAGATCACTGCATATCTATCCAAGGGTTTATTGGCACTATTCACTATGGCCGTACAGTTGAGAGTTGAGGATAGACTCCAGGGGGCACAAAACTTTCCTACTTGGAAAGAGAGGATCACCAGGATCCTGGATGTCAGTGATGTTGAAAAGCACATTGACAGTACCAAGGCTGCTCCCACAGATTCGACAGATTTAGCTGCTTGGAAGAAGATTGATTCCAAGGCAATGTTGATCATCTTAGATGGGGTGAAGGACCACATAGTCCCTCACTTATCTGGGAAGAAAATCGCATCAGAGATGTGGAAGGCTTTGGAGAGTCTCTACCAGAGTAAGAATGAAAACCAAAAGATGGTGCTGCAGGAGAGATTGCGCAGTACCAAGATGGCCAAGGGTGAAGGAGTGGTCCCTTATTTTACAAGGCTCACACAAATTAGGGATGAGCTTGGAGCAGTGGGCTCTAAAACTAAGGATGATGAGCTTGTTTGTATAGCTCTCAATGGCTTCTCTAAGCCATGGGACGTCTTTTTTAAAGGCGTTGTGGCTCAGGAGAATCTCCCTAACTGGCAGAGATTGTGGGATGACTTCGCACAAGAAGAGACCCAGATGGGTCAAGGTTCAGCTTCATCCAATAGTACTACACAGATCGTGGACGAAGAGGCTCTAGCCCCAACAAGCAAAGGTAAGGGGAAGGCAAAGAAGAAGAAGGGTGGCAAGAAGAACTTGGACATGGCAAAGTCAAGTGCTTCATTTGTCACAAGCAGGGTCACTTTGCTTCCCAGTGCCTAGAGAAAAAGAAGAACAACAACACTCAGATGGCAGGATCTGCAGTGGTGGATGATTTCAGCAAGAGTTTTGAGGAGGAATTTTGTTTGGTAGCTTGCATGGAAAGCTCCGTCAGCAGCAGTATCTGGTATGTTGATAGTGGTGCATCTTGTCACATGACAAGACACAGAGGGTTCTTCAAGAGCTTACAGGAGGGTGGAGTGAATCTCCACATTGAGTTAGGAGATGATGCGTGGTATCGGGCGCAGGATGTTGGCACTGTATCGTTTCAGAGGGAGTCTGGAAAGCCTATCAGTTTTGCTGATGTGCTATATGTCCCAGGGATGACCAAGAATCTCATATCAGTATCCACACTAGAAGACAAGGGTTTTTTAGTGACTTTCCGTGACAGGAAAGTATACATCAGACCTAATGGGTTAGATCAGAGATTGGACAGAGTGATTGGGGTTTGGAGCGGGAAGGTTTACAGACTTCAGTTTGAGCCTGCAAAGGTTCTGGTTAGCAGTAGCAGTAGTGATTGTGAGTTGTGGCATAGGAGGATGACACACTTACACCATGGTGCACTAAGGCATCTGAGACAGGCAATCATTGGAGTTCCTTCAGTTCAGGAGGACAAGCACAAGCACAACCACTGCAAGGGTTGTGCGTTGGGGAAGAACATCAGGAGACCTTTCCCACATAGTGAGCACAAGTCTGAGGGAGCCTTAGACTTGGTGCATTCGGATGTATGCGGATCGATGAGTGTATATTCATTTAGTGGTTACAGTTACTGCGTCACATTCATTGGTGACTATTCCAGGAAAACCTGGATCTATTTTCTGAGTGCCAAGTCAGAGGTCTTCGTTCGGTTTCGAGAGTTCAAGACTCTCATGGAGAACCAAATAGGGAAGAAGATCCGGATATTGAGGACAGACAACGGTGTTGAGTACACCGACAGAGAGTTTGTGGAGTACTGTGCATCAGAGGGGATCAGGAAGGAACACACTGTTCCTCATACCACGCAGCAAAATGGAGTGGCGGAGAGGAAGAACCAGACACTGGTGAGTGCAGCCAGGGCCATGTTATTTGATCAGGGACTACCACTATTCCTATGGGCCGAGGCATTTCGGACTGCAGTATATGTCCAGAACAGGTGTCCCCACACTGCATTGGGGAGGAAGACACCTAAGGAGGTATTTACAGGTACTAGACCAGACGTGAGTCATTTGCGTATATTTGGGAGTATCTGCTATTGTCACATTCATGCTGACACTAGGAAGAAGCTGGATCCTTCTGGTGAGAAGGGGCTTCTAGTTGGGTATAGTGAGACATCCAAGGCTTATAGAGTATATATCCTTGCTCGCAAGAGGATCATTGTGAGCAGGGATGTCCAGTTTGACGAGGACAAAGCCTTGAAAAGATCTATGGACTTACCAGCACAGGAGCAGCCAACACAGGACTCAGGAGGAGTCACAGGTACAGGTTCAGACACAAAGCACAGGCTCTGATAGTCAGAGGGAGTCGAGTGGATAGGATCCTCCTATCTTTGATGGGGAGGATGAGCAACAGCAAGAGGACATCCATCAGCTGCAGCAGGTAGACACTAGGCCACAACCTAAGTGGTATAGGTCCACAGTTCAGGATTCCAGATAGGTGAGTCTTCCTCAGAGATCTTTCAGACGTAGCGTACCACTAGATAGACTGAGTTATATGGCACTGAGGACAGAGTTGATTGACTCTGAACCTTATAGTTTCGAGGAGGTTGCACAACATGATGTGTGGCAAGAGGCCATGGTTAGGGAGTATGACTCAATCATGAAGAATCAGGTATGGGAGGTTGTTCAGAGACCACAAGATAAGAAGGTGGTGGGTTCTAGATGTATCTACAAGGTAAAGCATGCAACAAACGAAAGTGTGGAGAAGTACAAGGCATGCTTTGTGGCGAAGGGGTATTCGCAGAAGGAAGGTATTGACTATGCGGAAACCTTCGCCCCTGTCGCTAGATATTCTTCTATTCGGACTATCCTATAATTGGCAGCAGAGATGGGTTGGTGCGTTCATCAGATGGACGTGAAGACAACCTTCCTCAATGGAGTGATTGAGGAAGAGGTTTATATCAATGTTTTAAAAACCGGAACCGGGAATCAAACCGGTCAGGGGTCAACTCGGACCGGAACCGGAACCGGTAATGAACCGGAGCGGTTTGATTTCAATGAACCGGACTATTAAAAAATACAAAAAAAATTACAATTTTAATCATAAAAATTATATTTAACATTCCAAGCTATATTTCAAAGCATTAGACACATAATATATATATTTGAAACCATTAGACACATAATATGTAAAGTCTACTCATATAAACTTTCAAATTTTCAATATGATAGAAAAAAGAGCACATCACAATCTTGAATGCATCTTGTATTTAGGACCTAGAAAGGATAAATAACCATAAGTATTTGAAATATTTTCACTAAATAAAGACATACGCATCACACATACATCCACAAATCCATGACTTTAATAGCAATAAAACCAGTCAGTAAACATTCTCGCTGCTGAGTTAATGTTTTAAATTTCATAGGCTGTAAGGTAATTTTTAATGTAAATTTCTTGCTTGGGATATATTATTAATATCATAGGAATTCATACTATATGAGTTTTTTAATGTAAAAATTGAAAAACCTGATTTTGGGCCCGCGGGCGTGTTTTTTAGCTGGCTGGCCGGTTTGGTAATGAACCGGTCCGGTTAGATTCGGTTAGGTCCGGTTTGCTAATGAACCGGTCCGGTTAGATCCGGTTAGGTCCAGCTTGGTAATGAACCGGTCCGGTTAGGTCCGGTTCATTACCAAACCGGACCCCCGGTCCGAGTTGACCGCCGGTTTGGTGCTGCATTTCCTTTGGCCGGTCAAACCGGCCGGTTCCGGTTCGAACCGGACCGGTTATTAAAACACTGGTTTATATTGAGAAGCCAGAGGGGTTTGAGGTGGAGAGTAGAGAGTCTCATGTATGCAGACTACAGAGAGCTATTTATGGGCTCAAGCAGGCACCTCGAGCATGGTACTCGAGGATTGACAGCTATCTGCGAGAGATGGGGTTCCAGCGGAGTGAGGCAGACCATAACCTGTACTTCTTGGCAGGTGAGGTACCACTCATACTGTTTCTATATGTGGATGATCTCTTTCTTACAGGAGATGAGGAGCCAATCAGGGACTGCAAGTCCAATCTTGCAGTAGAGTTTGAGATGAAAGACCTTGGGTTGATGCATTACTTTTTGGGTCTGGAGGTTTGGCAGAGAGATGGGTGCTTCTTCATTGGATAGGGGAAGTATGCAGTTGAGATCTTGAAGAGATTTAGGATGGAGGACTGCAAGTCTATGGCTATACCTCTAGTTTCCAACTGGAGGAAGATTGATGCATCGGGATCAAAGGAATTTGATACTACTCTGTATAGGCAGCTTATCGGGTTGCTTATGTATCTGGTCAACACTCGACCAGACATCAGCTTTGCAGTCAACTCTTTGAGTCAGTTCATGGTGAACCCTCGAAGAGTACATTGGACAGCTGCGAAGCACATACTTCGCTACATCGGAGGTACAGTGGAGTATGGATTGGTTTATGAGCGCAGTGGGAGTTTTCAGTTGGCAGGGTTTATAGATGCTGATTGGGCAAGATGTGTAGAGGATCGGAAGAGCACTTCAGGTTGCTGCTTCAACATTGGGTCAGGAGTTGTCTCTTGGTTCAACATGAAGCATAAGTTAGTTGCATTGAGCTCAGCTGAGGCTGAGTACATGGCTGCATGTGAGGGGATGTGGCTGAGGAAGTTGCTCTCAGAATTATTCGAGAGAGCTAGAGACTACTATAGTTCACTGTGACAATCAGAGTGGTATCAACCTCTCTGAGAATCCAGTGTTCCATGATAGGAGCAAGCACATTGACATCCGGTATCACTTCCTCAGAGATTGTGTTCAGAGAGGAACCATTCGGTTGGAGTACATTCAGACAGATGAGCAGGTGGCAGACATATTCACCAAGGCACTTTGCAAACTCAAGTTTGTGAAGTTCAGAGACAAGTTGGGGTTGTTATCGAATCCCTTCCTCGTTGAGAGGGAGTGTTAGATTATGACAACTGAGGAAGGTCTTCTGTGCATGCATGTGTCCTTGCATGCAGAAGACATTAATTGGAAACCAATTGTATTTAATTAATTCTTCCTAAGTTTTGGAAAATTAATTAAAGTGATTATTAATTAATTATTGGAATACTTTTTTATAAAAGTAAAAGTGAAAAATAAAAAGTAAATGGCTGATTTAATCTTAGCCATTGATCTCGCCGTAAGATCTCATCCATAGACCTATAGTGAGATTAGGTTTTTCGCTTAGCCAACGGTTATAAAGGAAAGGTCAATTGGTTGAGATGACACACATTCATTCCGATAGAGATTGAGAGAGAATTTTGAGGAGAGAATTTGCAGAGAAGACGGAGAGGCTGAAAGTCAGCAAGATTGACCAAGCATACAGGCAGAAGTGATTCAGCAGAAACGTAGAGGACATAAAGAGATGGCAGAGGTAGACCAAGTTTGTGGAGGCCGTATAGACTGCACAACAAACATTCCGTACGGATCCGTACAGTAGGCCGTACGGATTTCGTACAGGTTGTACTTTCGTACAACAACAGGCCGTACTGTGCCTTGGGGACCGTGCCATCATTCAGGTTTTTCTGTGAGTTTTTGCTGTGGTCTGATTTTGCCAGGTTGGGAATAAAAAATCAATTTTCTGATATTGTATTAGCTTCCTATTTTCTCAATAAAATTTATTCTCAGACTGTTGCACCGGTTTTCCCAAGTTGGGTTTTTTCCGGCGGTTTATACCCGAAAATATTGTGTTGTTTCTATTGGTGTGATTGACTGGTATATCTCTCAGTATTTATTTCCGCTGCAAATTTATGAGTGAAGAAACCCTTGTGTGATTAAAAGTAATTAAATTTGCATGCTTTTAGTCCTAGTTGGGTTTTAAAGAAAATTTACACTTTTTTGCTTCAGAGATTAACCTGCTCAATCCTTCCTCAACTAAAAGAAACAAGAAAGATGACAGAGGGCATCCTTGTGTAAGCCCTCTAGAAACATTGCAAAAAATGGAAGGGGATCCATTAATTAAAGTAAAAAAGGAGGCTGAAGACACAACCCAAAATCCAATTAACTGTTGTCTTTGTGTAAATTCATACCCATTTGAAGTAGAAGTAGAGCCACTCTGATGTATAACCAGCTCACTTTATCATAAACCTTTGCTAAATCAATCTTCATCACTACTGCTGGAAGCTTGTTAGTTTTGATTGAATGTAAGCCCTCTTAGGTTGTACCCACAATGTCATGAATTTGCCTATTTTGAAGAAAGCCAGATTGTTCTTGCAATATTACTTTGTACAACATCCCCTTGAGCCTATTTGCAATAATCTTTGAAAAGAGCTTGTATATGAGATTATAAGGGAGATGGGCTTGAAGTTCTTTAAAAGAATTTGGTTCATTCTTTTTGGGGATTAATGCAATAATAGTAGAGCTAAGGGACCCTAGAAAATTTCCGAAGTCTTTTAATTCTTTCTCCACCCATAAGAGCTCATCTTTTAGGAATTCATAAAATCCTAAATAAAATTCCATAGTCCAACCATTAGGCCCAGGGCTCTTGGCTTTCTTAAAAGAAAATAGAACTCCCTTCAAATCCTCCTTGGTAACATCATCTTCTAAACTCTCATTCATGGATTGAGCAAAGAGTTTGCGAAACAGTCTTATCACCTCCATAGTGTCACCTATGTTTGATGCTTCTAGAGCTTGGAAATGAGCCTTCCCAACATTTGTAATATCTTCAAAATATCTTTCCCTAGAGCCATCAATGGTGCCAGTCTCCCAAATACTATTTACATTATTTCTATAATTGGCATAGTGAAGAAATAATTTAGTGTTATTATTCCCTTTTTCTAACCAAATGGCTCTACTTTTAAGTCCACTCTAAATCGTCTTTGTCCACAATCTTTTTTTTTGTCCTTCAAAGACTTCAAAATTTTCCTCTCATCATCAATAAAAACCCCTAATTTTTTTTCAAAGAGAAGAGAGATCTCTGCTTCAACATTTTTAAAGCTTCTTGATCTTCTTCTTTTTTCTTTTTTGCGCAACCTGGAACAAGCTTCTTCACTTGTTTAAGATTAGAAGCAAATTGATACATAGCTAATTCCCCAAAGGAGGGGTCATATTATTTAAATTTCCTGTAATAAGCATTCTAAAATCCTCATCTGTCAACCAACCTTGGTTAAACTTGATGGGTGCTGGGGGTTTTCTATCCTCTTAGACAATTTGAAGAAGGATGGGTAAATGGTTGGATAAGCCCCCAACACCCATCCAAGACTTGTACCTCTCTTCTTCCTCTAACAATTTTTCTGCCATTAAAAATCTGTCCAACCTCTTGGAAATGCCTTCTCTTGCTCTCCCTGAATTCCTCCAAGTTAGGATTGATTGCAGATGTTCTATGTCAATTTATGTAGATTCTTCAAAGAAATGAGTAAAGTAATCGGCCATAGGATCTGCTCTTGCCACTTCTTGACAAGCCTCTCTAGCAGAAAGGGGCAGATTTAGATCCCCACAGACTATGGTATTATCACCTATCAGAGTTTCCTACTCTCTTAATTGTCCCAGAAAGGCCTTCTATCTCCATAAGGCCCATAGATGTTTACAATTTTGAAAACTTCTCTGAAATCGTTGGCTTTACCATCATGAATAAAGCCTGCAGAAAAGTGTGGGTTGAAATGGCGTTACAACTAGGACCCTAGCTTGTCACCAAACCCCTTGACAAACCAGCAACATCAATGGAGCTAAAATTCTAGTTTATAAGAATTTTACACATAGTAGAAATGGCTTTAGACCCAAGACAAATGGTTTCTTGAAACATAATTATATCTGGATGATAAACTGACACCATTCTTTTAAGGGCGTTATTTATGGGCACCCCTCACTGCTCTCACATTTGAGGAGAGAACAATCATTAGGTCACCTTCTTGGAATTTTTTCTTGCTCTAAGAACCCCATTGATGGTCATATGTTTACCTTCCAACACCTCCTTGGAGGCTAAGGATTTTTCTTTGGAAATGTTTGACTTCCTACCTATGAACAATGGTTTATCTGCTGTGAGGGATAAACCTCCATCTACTATCCCATTATTGTCCACTTCAACAATTTATCGAGATCTCAGCTGATAATTGGAGGATTGAGGGACCTTAGACTCCTTCACCTTATAGGGTTTTTTAATTTCGTCCTCATCATTCTGCACTACCTTATCTAAATTAAATGAGTTTGAAACTTTGAACACTCTTGTGATTGGAAGAAAAGGGTTTCCAGAATGCTAATGAACTTTGGAGAACTAAGGTCTTCAGCTTTGTTTTTCTTAGGATTAAGACCAATGCCTACAAGGAGAACCTGAAGAGGTGTGAAGCTTCCCATATTTGAAGTAAAATGCAAAGATACCAAAGGAGATTGCATACTTTGTGGAAACTGTGGGTCACTTTGGTCTAGGGACGACTGGGCTTTCTGAAGTGACTTCTGAGCTACACTGATCTCTGTATCATACTACTCTTCTAACACTCCAGTGACTTGTTGGAGACAATCCTCCAAAGACTCTCGAGCTTGAGATTTTTTAACCCATATTTTTTTGTTTGGGGCCTGATTTTTATTTAAGGGACATTCCTTCCATAAATGACCCACTTCATGACAAGTGAAGCATCTAAAAGGTAGCTTCTAGCAGTCCAATATTTGAGTAAAAGATGCTAAACCCCAGTGAATTTACAATGGTCTTTAGGGACCCTTCTGTCCATAATTGCGAGGGAAGACCGGGAAGGAGAACCTGTATGTGTTGGATTACCATTGGCTTGCTTATGGGATGAAACCTTGGATGCCAATGTTTGAGCACTAGAATTGGAAGCCCCGAGCACCATTTCTGTGCCAAAACGAAGTCTTCATCCTTTTCCTTCCTAAACCCAAAACAAATCCAACCTTTTACAAAATTATGATACAGTGGAGTATACCCTTACTGCGACTTCCATCTTGCCTCCAACTGGTGCACTGGAGTGTCTCTCTTCACCATTTCACCCATGAACTTGGCTACAATAGACACCTTCCTAAGCCCCTCCACCTTCTCCATCTTGATATCTTTCCCTAAAACCATTTTAATCTTCCTTAATTGTGCCGTCATACACTTATGTTTCTGGCAATTATGATCTGGATCAGACTGTAAAAATTTTTGCTTGAATCTTCAACACTGATTTCTAATTACTCTGATACATTGTTTAATACTTAAACTCATTCAACAATTAACCGCTGCAAATGAATTCTTTCCTCATAAACAACTCAGAATTAGAAATACTAGAATATCTTTACCACACAACTGAGAGCAGAATTAAAAATGCTTTCACACATAAATTTCAGACTCATAAGTTTTAGCCAAATTGGCCCAGGAAAAATCCCGAAGGGAGAACCTGAGAGCAAGAGTAATTTTATTATTTCTTCTCGAAATAGTACTGCAGTATCAACAGCAATAAAATAGCAACTTATGTCAACCCTTGAAGATGATTTTCAGACATGAAAAACAGTGCCAAATCTCCTCATTGAAATTTGTGCGCCCTACAGTCTTCTCCTTGGTTAGCGTGCCACTGCTACAGCATAATTTCTTCAAATTCTGTGCACTACTCTGCCTCAGATTCCGAGCCCTCTCACTTACAGAATTCTCCTGTATGGAACTGCTGCAATAAATCCAGTACGGTTGGCATTAATTGCTGTACTGTTTTCCTCAAAATTCATGCCACTGTTCCTCCTCGAACTGCATGCCATGCTCCTCAAATTTTGTGCTGGAAGCAAGAAGAAAACTCAGCTGTACTTCTCGAATTCTGTGCCAGTCATACTCAAGAAAACATGCCTATGCTGCTGGACAGAACTGCCTTGGGAATCGTGCCCTAGCTGCTGCTCTCTCTCTGCCTGCGTCCTCTTGCTCCTTTCAAGCAACTCGACTTCTCTCCAAGTCTCTTGGTGAGTGAAAATGAAGAATAAAGTGCCTTTTTATTATTTTTCCCTTGTCTTTTCATTTCTTCTCTTGGGGTAGTTGAACGGTCACTAGATCAAGGGCCCACATTGAATCTAGTGGTCTTACATCAATGAATGAGAAAAAACACTTTTCTCTCCATCAAATAATTTCTTTTCAACTCCCACTTAAATTAATTGAAAAGTCACTTTATAACTCTAAAGTGACATTAATTACTTATCTCAAGCAATTAATGCAAGGGTCATCTAACTTGTTCCCTTTTAGTGACTTAGGAAAAAATCACTAGGGGAACACTTGCCTAGGTACAAAATTCAACACTCCCTCTTACCAGGGAAAGTGTTCTCCCTTAGTCCCAACTTGTCCCTGAAGAAGATAAACTGCTTCCTCACCAAAGCTGCTAATCTGCTCATGTGCTTCTCACACAATATAGGAAATGCACACCCTTTCTAAACTCCTCTCTAGAAAGGTCAAATCAAATGTCCCTTCATGTTAGGCATCATCACATGAAGGACATCCCGAGTTGCAATGCTTAGTGCTTCCGCTTCACGCGGGAAGTCCTTCTGGCATGTCCTTTGCCAGAATCACACTCCAATCTCACATTGTCTGCTATAGAAGCTCCCTCTATCTCTGGAAGCCATCCCTCTATAGATCCTGCACTCTGCACTAGTGCCACATGTCGAGACATCTCATCTTGCTCATCCATCAGTAGCATGTCATAACAACTGATCCTCCTGCTAGCACTGGAAGAAGTAGCCTCTTGCTTACTTCCCCAAATCGAAGACTGAATACTCGGTACCACATCAATCTTCGGAGCATCTCGCTCTCCCCTCTGAACTGCGAAGTGACTACTCGGCGCCACATCAATCCTTGGAGCATCTTGCTCTCTGTTTGTCTCAGACTCAGATTCTGTTGTCCACCCATATCCTCCTGCTGTAGGTTGTCCATGCACTACATACTCACCATCTCTCCGATGACCTATCAACACAGGATCAACTAGATCCACTCCCAAGACATAGATGAAAATGCGTTTACTCTTGAACAACACCGCATATCCTACACCTTCCAAGGCTGGAATTGATAATCTGCTACCCTGCAGCCCTGGAACATAGAGCACTTCTGATACCTTCAAAAGCTCTCCAAACTCTAGCTGAAACCGTACCCATCCCAACCCTTTGACTGCATGCACTGTGCCATCTCTATCCTGTATGAGCTGCTCTGCAACTATCGCAATAGTGAGGAAGGCATCTCGCCTCCCAGTCATATGACTATAGTACGCACTATCAACTATCCACTTCCCAACATCCATTGGTCCAATACTACCGTAACTCGAAACAATTGTGACAAGATAGAATTCTTTCTCGAACTTTGTAGCGTAATTCTCTATTTCAGCTGTAGCTGCAACTTGTTCCTCCTTTTCCTGCTTGCCCCTCTTCTTCTTAGGACATTGGCCAGCATAATGGCCAAAATCATTGCATGGATAACACCTGACTCTGCTTAGGTCCTTCTGCTCACCTCTCTGCTGCTTAGCCCCTTCCGTAGGGCCCTTTTTGGACTTCTTGCCTATAGCCTCAGAAACCGGATCCGTATGAAACCCTCACCGTGTCCCGAATCGGTCGAATCGGAC
Organism: Larix kaempferi; assembly: GCA_027924585.1. Taxonomy (NCBI): domain Eukaryota; kingdom Viridiplantae; phylum Streptophyta; class Pinopsida; order Pinales; family Pinaceae; genus Larix; species Larix kaempferi. Next base: position 9,415,770 of record BSBM01000613.1, read on the forward strand.
ACGATTCGATATGAATTCATGTTCGATTCGACCTTACATCGAATCCTAAATCGGGACACGCCTTAAAAACGAATCGGACACGACTTTACAACGTGTCCCGACTGTCGGACACGTACTCGAAAAACAGGACACGTTTTTGGCGGAAAAAGGCGTCCGGGTTCACTTAAAAACAAAATTTTGCCTTTCTTTTTGTCATTTGCAAGGAAGCATTTGGTTGAGAGTGAGTTGTATGTGCAGGTGAAGGAGATTTGAAGGCTATCCATTGTTTCCAAGCGATTCCAAGTGCATTCCGGTGGATTTGTGGAGAGGATTGCAAGCTCAACCATCACAAAAGAAAAGGAATGTCTCAATCAGCTAGGGCAGGAGGTAGGGGGCAAAGGAGAGGGAGAAATGCACCATCTAGGGCCTCCCCTCCTATTCCACCAAGCACAAGCGGTTCTCCTCCTCTGTCAAGTGCTCCATCAGCTGCTAGTGGAGCTCATTCTATGGCTCCACTTAACCCTGTTTTAGCAAGACAACAAGCCCAGGAAAAAAAATACCCTTTGTGGAAGTATGTGACAAGGAAAGATGGACCCAGGGCAAAGCTTGGTGGGGGAGGCAATGTGTCTTGGAGATGCAATTTTTGCAAGCATGAGTTCATGAGCACATATTTCCGAGTTAAGGACCATTTGTTGGCCCTTCCTTCTTGTGGGATTTCTTCATGCAAAGCGGTGACTGTTCACCAAGGGAGGGATATGGAAAGAGATGATCATGTTGGCTTAGGGAAGGTGGCAGCAGCAAGCAAGAAAAAAGATGATGATCCTCTTCCATTCTTGAGGAAGTCCTCTAGCACCAAGCTTCCATTTCCACCTAGCATTCATGGGCGTGGGCGTGGGGATACTTATCAAACAAGAAAGAGGCAATCTACAGGTGGTCCAATGGATAGGATTTTCCAAAAAGAGGCGCGAGAAGAGGTAGACCTTACTATTTCATTTTTCTTCTACCTCAACTTCATCTCATTCAATGTTGCACGGTCACCATTGTATTTTGAGACAGTTAAAACTATCTTGGAACGAGCTCCAAATGGTTATGTGCCTCCTGGTTCAGAGAAGCTTCGAACCACATTGTTGGTTAAAGCAAAGAAGGAGGTAGATAAAATTCTTGAGCCAATTAGATCAACATGGCCCTCATCTGGTGTGAGTATTGTTTTTGATGGATGGACGGATCCCGCACGCCATCCACTCATCAATTTCAAATTTTCATGGTATCTTCCCAAAATGGACCGGTGTTCTTGAAAGCGGTGGATGCTCTTGGCGAATACAAGGATGCACAATTTATGGGTGATTTATTCATCAAAACCATTGAAGAAGTGGGTGTTGAGTCGTGTGTACAAATCATCACGGACAATGCACCTGTTTGCAAGGCTACTGGCATGATTGTGGAAGCTAAATATCCACAGGTATGTTCATTTTGGACACCTTTCATTTCTAATTTGCTCATTGTTTGAATTTGGTCATTGCAATGTTAGTGTTGTAGAGTCATTGATACATGCTTTTATTGCTCTTACAGGTTTTTTGGACACCTTGCATTGTCCATTCCTTGAATTTGGCACTGAAAGCCATTGCTTCGGATGTGGCATGGATTGACAACCTTATTGAGGATGCACTCCATATCTATAACTTTGTACAAAACCACACAAATGCCCTCACCATCTACAAACAGTACACACAACTTTCATTGCTGAAGATTGCAAATACTCGGTTTGCTTCCTCATTCATCATGCTCAAGAGGTTGAGGGAGGTCAAAACCGCTCTTGGGTCCATGGTGATTTCAGAGTTTTGGGCTTTTTGGAGAAAGACGGATTAGGCTGCTTCACAAAAGGTGAAGGACTTGGTGTTAAATGATGGTTGGTGGGACACGATGGATCTTACTATTAAGATCATGGAGCCAATCATTTCTTTGTTGCGGTATGCAGACACGGACCAACCCATCCTAGCAGAGGTTTATGAGGGGTGGGATTCCATGATTGAGTCCATGAGGTCCATTGTCATGGAGAATGAGTGTCCCGAGTATGGGACATCGGCAGAGAACTTATGGACCATTATTCGGGATATTCTTATCTCCAGGTGGGATAAGAATTGCACACCTTTGCATTGCTTGGCCCACTCCTTGAACCCCAAGTTCTACACTCAGGAGTGGCTCACTGGTGGATTGGGGGCCTCACACAGAGTCCCTCCTCACATGGATGCAGAGATTGCAAATGGGAGGAAGATAGCACTTAGACGACTATTTCAGGATAGAGACATGCTTGAGGAGGTGGAGGATGGCTTTGTAGATTTTTCCACTGGCACTGGGAGATTTGGAGGCTCTGATGTGCTTAGAGATAGGGAGGGTAAGACACCCTATCGTTGGTGGGCAACTCATGGGGCAACATCCCCTATTCTACAGAAGTTAGCCTTCAAGGTCATCTCTCAAGTTACATCATCCTCCTGTTGTGAGAGGAATTGGAGCACATATGGGAACTTGTACAGTGTGAAGAAGAGCAGGCTTGAGCAGTCCAGGGCAAAGTCGATGGTGTATGTGCACTCCAACCTTCGTCTTATTTACAGGAAGAGGGAGGAGTGGGTGAAGGGAAAGACAAAGATGTGGGATGTCTTTCCTGATGATATGGGTTTGGACAACAGTACTGAGTTGGCATTAGCCAACATGGATCTTAATGATCCAGTGCTAGAGCTGGTCACTTTTGATGATAGTGATCGTACAGAGGGGTCATCCTCCACAGCAGCAGATGCAGATCGTCAGATGGGCAGAGAGGAGGAGGAGGGGGAGGAGGATGAGGATCAGGGCAGTGGCAGTGGCAGTGATGAGTATGTTGATTCAGGCATGGAGGAGGACTACTGACATATGGGATTCTCTCATCTTGATCCACCCCTTTTTGTATTTACTATTAGTCTATTAGTCTATTTGGCATTTGCCAGTGGCCCAGTGCTCGATGGCATTCCGACATATATGTATACATTTTGATTTTGATGACTTAATGAGAAATATGGTTCCGACATGCATCTGTGTCTCATTGTGATTTGTGAATGACAAATGTGTTGTGAATCGTGATTTGTGAATGACAAATGTGTAATCATCTCATCATTAATGTGTTTTTATTCTAATTTCTATTGAATATTTGTAAATGTTCTAGTTTCTAAATATTTTTGGATCTATATGTCTATATTTTTAAATTTTAATATATTTAAAAAATATATATATATATGTATATAAAACGTATCCTACGTGTCCTGATTTCGGGGGTCACCGTGTCCGTGTCGGACTCTCGTATTTTCGTGTCCTACGTGTCCCGTGTCCCCGTGTCAGGTGACTTTGCCTATAGCTGATAAGGCAACATTCTCCTCGTCATCCCCTCTTTGCTGGCCTATGGAGCTAGATCTTAGCTCCTCCTGTGTGAAATCGTCCCAAAGTTTGGACCAAGATGGCATGTTTTCTCTAGCAACAACTGCTCGTACAAAGTCATGCTATGGCTGAGAAAATCCATTCAAGGCTTAGGCTACTCTCACCAACTTAGCGTCATCCATAACCTCGCCAACAACCCCCAACTCATCAAATACCTGTCTAATGCGGGTCAGGTATGATGCAACGTTGTCAGTCTTAGTCATTTTAATGGCCCTCAACTTCTGCCGCAAGACCATTTTCCAGTTTTGATTATCATCCTGATACAACTTTAGCAGGGCAGCCCACATCTCATAGGCTTTCTTTTTCCCTGTCACATGAGGCATGAGGTGGTCCATTACTGCTTCAAGAAGAATGCGCCTTGCGTTTACATTCTTCCGGTTGTATTCATCCAAAATGATAGAATCAATAGATATTGTGTACACTTCCTTGGTTATTTCCCATAACCCAAGCTCCTCCAACAACAAGGTGACCCTCTCCTTCCATGGAATGAAATTTTCAGCCCCCCAAAGTCTGTCCTCAAACCTCAAGCCAAGCGTCAATGACATCTTCATAGACTAACCAACAGCACCTCAACTCAAATCTGCCAGATAAGGCAATCTCTGCCAACTATGTAAGATTTCAACTCAACTGTCACTCTTTGCAAATGTAAGTCCAAATCTGCCTCTGATGAACAAAAGAAAAAACTCCCTCTCAAGTCTGAAATCCTTGCTCTACTTCAAACAACCAGTTTTGATACCATGTAAAATTTGTTTGCTTGAATCTTCAACACTGATTTCTAATTACTCTGATACATTGTTTAATACTTAAACTCATTCAAGAATTAACAGCTGCAAATGAATTCTTTCCTCATAAACAACTCAGAATTAGAAATTCTAGAAGATCTTTACCACACAACTGAGAGCAGAATTAAAAATGCTTTCACACGCATAAATTTCGGACTCATAATGTTTAGCCAAATTGGCCCAGGAAAAATCCCGAAGGGAAAACCTGTGAGAGAGAGAGTAATTTTATTATTTATTCTCGAAATAGTACAATAGTATCAACAACAATAAAAAACAGTGCGAAATTTGGCTAAACATTAGTACAATAGTATCAACAACAATAAAAAATAGTATCAACCCTTGAAGACTATTTTCAGACATGAAAAACAGTGCGAAATCTCCTCATTGAAATTTGTGCACTCTACAGTCTTCTCCTTGGTTAGCGTGCCATTGCTACAACAAAATTTCTTCAAATTCTGTGCACTACTCTGCCTCAGAATCTGAGCCCTCTCAGTTACAGAATTCACCTATACAGAACTACTGCAATAAATGCAGTACAGTTAGCATTAATTGCTGTACAGTTTTCCTCAAAATTCGTGCCACTGTTCCTCCTCGAACTGTGTGCCCTGATCCTTGAATTTTGTGCTGGAAGCAAGAAGAAAACTCAGCTGTACTTCCTGAATCCTGTGCCAGCCATACTCAGGAAAACGAGCCTCTGCTGCTGTACGGAATTTCCTTGGGAATCGTGCCCTAGCTGCTACTCTCTCTCTGCCTACGTCCTCTTGCTCCTCTCAAGCAACTCGAATTCTCTCCAAGTCTCTTGGTGAGTGAAAATGAAGAATGAAGCGCCTTTTTATTATTTTTCCCTTGTCTTTCCATTTCTTCTTTTGGGGTAGTTGAACGTGTAGATGCTTGTAGCTATGCGAGGTATCCTCCTAGTTAAGTTGGCCCAGAAAGAAATAAACAAATATTTTATCATGCAAGAAGAGAAATCGTCCCAGGCAGATAGACAAGTCGGCCCCAGTGAAAAAGGTCAACCAAAATCAAGTATAAATAAAGGGTGAAGCCTCATTCATTTGATCTATCAAGCAAGCTCGTTCAAGCTCAAGGAGAAGTTCACTCAGGGGTTGTAGAAGACTGTTTTCTGGGGTTTCTTCTTTGTATCTTTATTTGGTGTGATCTCTCTTGTTATAGATCACTTGTATATCTGGTTGGACTTGTTACTTGGACTGTAAATCTCTGAATAAGAAAAGGTTGTTGGGTTTTCTCCCTTGTGGTTTCCCAGGATAAATTCTGTGTTCTTGTGTTTCTGTGCATGGTTATTCTTTCAGTGATCCTATTGCAATTAAAGTTGAAAACGATGAAAATTATATTGCTATCTTAAAATTTAACAGAACGGTCACTAGATCAAGGGCCCACATTGAATCTAGTGGTCTTACATCAATGGATGAGAAAAATCACTTTTCTCTCCATTAATTAATTTCTTTTCAACTTCCACTTAAATTAATTGAAAAGTCACTTTATAACTCTAAAGTGACATTAATTATTTATCTCAAGCAATTAATGCAAGGGTCATGTAACTTGTCCCCTTTTAGTGACTTAGGAAAAAATCACCAGGGAAACACTTTCCTAGGTACAAAATTCAACATAGACAAGGAACATAATGGATCTTTAAACAAATAACAATAAACAAAAAGACTCAGAATAGAAGTAGAACCAAAATACCATCAACTCTTTTAGCTTCACTAGTCTCTACATATATCTGCTTAGTACAAAAATGATTGACCATGCCAATTTGCAGCTAACTTACTCCACTACTCTAACAACTACATAGTTATTATTAACCACTAACTCAGCCTAGGGCCCAATGCCCTTCCTTGGGACTTGTGCACTGTTGGAAAGGTGAGTCGTGCTTGGAGACTTAGTTAATTGAAGGGGTGGATGCATTTGTTGAAGAGCTTGCTTGTTTGGAGAGTGCACCTTGTTTTGGGCCACGTGAAGCATTAAGAGGAGCACTCAAATATTTTGGATCAGGGGGGCACCCTTCTAGTTTGCCCAAATTATTCTAGGGCTACCATTATCGAGAGGTTTGAAAGGAATGGCAAAGGATTAGGGTGCAAGCCGAGAGGATCTAGTTCATTCGAAGCATATGTTGGTGTTTGGATTGTGAGTTGAGATAAATTATCCATTGATGTCATTCATGACCCCTTCAGATTAGTATGTAAAAAAATGGATCGAAGATCTCCGTTCCTGGCTCCATTTTGGAGTTGGTGCAGCACTAACCTTGATTGACATGTTCGCTCTGGCATTCTTCCAGACCTCAAGAAGCTCCTCAGGAGTATGAAAGATAGTTGGAGAGTTTAACAACTTGTCCTCCCTGTAGTCTAATAGTTCCTCCTCGGTATCCATTCTTGCTAGAAACCAAAACCTAAAAGAAACAAAGTGGAGGTTGTGGAAACCCTAGTGACCATAGAGTGCATCCCTCAAACAGTTCCAATAAAAGGGAAGGCTTATCAAAGAGAGTATATATAATGATTTATGTGGCCAAGATAATGTGAGAAAGAGAAACTCTTAGATCACAACCTTCCAACTTGCTCCATCCTTGAGCTCTCCTCTTGTTACGATTCCTAATTGTTGGTTCAACCCTTCATTCGAACATCTACCGATCTACCTTTTTTTTCTCTCCACCTCACGACTCTCCAGGCATGACGATATTCATTTGTGCTACCCAAAAGTATGTTTTTTCTCTTTTCGAACTCTATTTTATAGTAGTGTGCATGAGAGTTCCATTTGCATTCTTAGTTGTACCATTACTCAGTGCCACTAGTTGGTTATATATATATATATATGTATGTATAATTTTTACTTTATTTTATTTTATTTAATATTTTGAAAATTTGAAATATGTATATGGACAAACCGAATGGCAAATTTTATTTGAGTCTCATCACTAAATTCGAATTCAAACTAAATTTCATTGTTACTGAACTCAAATTCGAACCTGAACCATGTCACGTTCCATGGCTTCAAGGTTTTGGCACTGAACGTTCTACCCAAATGGGCCAAAGTTGAGAGTGTCCAATCATGTATGTTGCGACACATGATTCGTTGTAAGCAGATAGTGCCATAGGACATCATTCAAGGCGAGATCGGTGCACATCCTAAGCCCCTTGGAGCTGTTTTTAGATTGGTCTCCTTTCCCCACATGATATGTTCTATAAGTGACCCGACCTCAAAATGAGAGCAACACCCTTTTTAGGCACTTTGCTCCTATGAGGAAACTAATTTTGCTTCTTAGGCCTCCCCCAAAGACGATGTCGATGTTGGTTCTGTGAGGCTTCTTTGCTCCTCTAAATTATTGGCGTTTCTGCGGATCATGTCCCCCCTTTCAGGGACTCTCTAGATATGCCTGTCACCTCCTACCCTCCCAAGCAAGAGTTGAACAAGATGTTGTGAGAGGACATTTACAAACAATACATACATGTCGCATTTATCGCCCATCCTAAGTACCTCGGTCCTAAGATGGCTTTCTATTTTAGCATTTCATGCAGTTGAGGGATGGCCTTAGTAATATAAGACTCAAGTATGCTCGGAAGCACTTGATGCATAGCCTTTGGATTCCTTTAGGTCAGTTCAAAGTTTGTTCACATCAGCTTTGGGCAGAGATAGATCATCACCTTCAGATATCAAAGAGGATCCCTCCCTACTTTCTTCTGATTGCAAGACAGACGTGTCTAGCTCTTTCCCTGATGGTAGTACTGGGTTTCAAGAGACATATTCTATAGAGTCCACCCAAGACAAATCCTATTTGGTTGATCATTTCATTCTTTCCCTTGATCTTGGTGCAGATGACCATAAGCAGTGTGTAGAGTGCCATGCGACATCAACTTCCAGATAGGTGAGACCTTGCACTTCTTCTAGAACTGTATCTAGCAAACTGGTTCCCACTAAGGCCTTGTGGAGGCCTCACTCACTCACAGTTCGGCTACTTGCCCCTCAACCATCTTGAGTACTCAAAGCTCCATCACCAGATTCTCCCTGATAGCCTTGAGTGTTAGAAGAGTTGCAGTAGACAGTTGGCTTCTGTGCAGGGTCACGCATCATGGTTTTCACAGTTCAGGTTTCTCTCTGGAAGAGATTATCAGTTAGTGTATAGGCCGATTTGGCTCCTTATCTATGATTGATGACTCTGCTGGGGAGACTATCCCCTTCATTCTGCTTCTAGCTCCAACGTACCTTGATGCCATCGTTTTATATTCAACATAGATTTTGTATCTGTATTGATTTTTGATTACTGTTGTCTAGCTCTTAACTTTTTTGCTCGTTATAGATTAGTTTTAGGAGTTGCTTTTGCACTCCTGCTATATACTTACTCTGGTTATGCTTCTGAATCGCATTGACCTACTATTTTGGTCATTCTTTTGACATTAATAAAATTATCTTGTCTATATGATCTGTCTGACAGCAGATACCATCAACTCTTGGTACAGTTCCAGTAATTGTAGCTCCAAAAGGCCCATCACAGTCTCTGCAGAATTTATCTGTTGCTGATGCTCCAAAAAGTGATCTAGCTAGCGATCTTTTCAACCTCCTCAATATTGAAGATCCTCCACCAAGTAGTACTGGAAAATCCTCTGAAGTAGATTATAACTCATGGGCAGCATTTCAGTGTAAGAACTTGTTTTTTTAAAAGATATACTCTGTTTCCCTTGACAAGTAGGATGCTATACATGCAGAAACACACATTCAAATACCTTCTTGTTAATAAACTTTAAGTTGGTTAGTTTGTAAATTCAAAGTGCTGCTGAAGGAGAAGTTAACTACCATCACTTGTTCCTGTAGCCTCTGAAGCTACAAAGCCAGGTGAAAAAAAGGTCATGCAAGAGTCAGTGGCAGCAAAGAATGATCTTATAGCGGGACTAGAGGATCTATTCAAAGCATCGCCATCTCTCACAGACAAACCTGCACAGCCTCAGCTTCAAACTGATGTAAAACATGATATTGTGATGGATAAACCAGCACAACCCCAGCTCGTAAAAGATGCAAAAAACAACATTATGAGCCTGTTCGAAAAGGTAAGCAATGTCTTGTTACTTTTTGAAACCAATAGAAGATGAACTTTGTACAGTTTTGGCAGTTGGTTTGACATATTATTATGCAATCAGTCTACCATGGCTTCTCCATATGCACAACACCAACAGCAGAGGGCTGCATTTTTGGTTCAGCAACAGTCCTTGATGATTGCTTCTACAGCAGCATCTGGTGGTAGGCCAGCAGCTTCATTCCAGAGCCCGATGCTTGTTAACAATAATGAAACTATACCAGGTTTAAATAGTTTTGGAGGAACACCAGGGCAGGGGTGGCCAAATGCCCCTCAATTTCCTGGAGTTATGTGCAGTATGGGAGCAGAGAATGGTCTGCTGCAAGCATCTCAGGTAGCAATGCATACCACTACATCCTTACTGATGTCAGATTGAGTATTTGAATTTTCTTATTGGATCTGACTAAATCTAGACTGGCATTCTGTTTCTTCTTTTGCCAATACAGGCTAATGGTTTTGTACAATCAAGTACATTAGGCCCTCAAGTTCTGACAGGAGCTTCCAGGTATGTTCCTTGTACACTCAATTCATTTTTTGAACAGTGATTTTTTCTGCTAGTGGATAAATAAATAGATATTGTTTTAGTGTTATATAAAATCAGCCAGAGTATGTGAATTAGCAAGCAGTTGTCTCACTTCTGCTAGTCATGCTAGACTGTTTAGATTTTACTCAGGGTAAGGATGGGGTTTGCTCTGTCTAAAATTAAAAGTAGAGCTGGCTAAGATTTTGGAGCTAGGTATATTAGGGAAACTTTGATGTTTGCAGCTCTTATAAGAGTATCCGAATATAGCTACTTCCATCGGCTGCAATGGAATCTGTCCAGCTTTAATGAGTCAAATTTGTAGTCTGTCTAGATTAGCCAGTATTGGAGGACCTCTCAAATCAAACTTCCCCGTTGAGACATTAATGCTTGTGATGGGAAGTTGTTGGAGCATACAAAGCATGCTTATTGTATAGGTTTTCTGTGATCTATGCTGTGCTTTGATGTCATCTATGAATTCCTGATTAGCACCTACTGAAACTCTCCAGATTTTATGACGGTTTAAGTTTGTTATTTGGAGTATTTCCAATTTTAATTGGCATCAGGTGCCCATAAAATATCAGCATTTTTGAGGCAAACTTTTCAATTCCCATGTATTCCATAGAATTAAAGGCAGATGTTTTTCTTGTTGCAGTATGTACAAGATGGCAATGCCTAATGGTGCCAGGCCATACAATTTCTCAGAATCTTCTACCAACGGCCCATCCTCCAGTATCCTTGGTCAGGCTAATTCAAGATCTATTCCTGTCCGTTCTGAAGTTTCAAGCACTTCGTCAGGAGTTTCAAGCACTTCCTCAGGAGCTGGTTATGATTTTTCTTCTCTAGTTGCCGAAGCTTTTTCAAAACAGTAAATGTTTACGTCTTATGGGTGAGGATCGAATAATGGACATCTTTCAAGGAAGGGAAGGATTAGGTTTTCATAGGCTGCAAAATAAATAGAATTTACATCGATCTGTATTTTTAGCATTACATTGTATTCACTAGATGGCTTTGTTATGCTTGAAATAAAAAGGTTCATTAATGAGCTAGTATGAATCATTGAAGTTGGTTGTCACAAATGGTAATTATCAGCATTTTTAAATAATTGATGATTCGTTAGGTTGTATTGGGATTTTTACAAGTGCGTGATCCTGGATGCCGGTCTGAATCAAAGGAGGACAAGTGGGTTTCTCCATATGTTCCTCTCTATGTTATTTACAAGATTTAATTCCAACCTGAAGCTTATAGTAGACTAATATTCCTATGACTCTTTGACTATATTTAGAACATAGCTTATAGCAGATTCAATTGTTGCTAATTTTAAAAATCACAGTTTTTACGTTTCCCTGTTTCTGGATATGAATAATAAATATACTGCTTGTTCTAATCTAGGACATGGTAAAATGATATTGTGGCTTTTCTGCTCTCGGAAGATGGGGATATACTGCAGTGCCTAGATATTGCCTTTGACAATTGGGCATTGGGCTTGTTACTAATTGATTTAGTTCTTATAGGGCGATACATCAGTGGTAATGTTGCCTGCAACAAAGTTCATTATGTGGATAAGTTTTGATTAATGGGACATCGATTATTGGATTTCAGCTCCATTTGCAATTGTCATGTAATGAGCAAATACACATCTTTGAATGTGATTGAGATATAAGTTGTAAGGTTTACATTGATACAATGGCCTTGATTAAGATTACATATTGTGCATGATATCTCTAAAGTCTAAACTTTACATATAACTTTTCATTGATTTTTTTCTTTAGGTAAATTATCCCGAGGCAAACCCCCAGGCACTTCCCCTCTTTTTGAGGATGGTATTTAGAGTAAACCCTAGATTCTTCAGGGTACAAGGCCATTATGGTAATATACTCGTTATGAGCTCAACATGCCACTTACAAGAATAGAACCTAGGTGGGAAGGCTAACACTCCATCCCACAACCACTCGGACTAAACCCCATTGACATATGACTTTTCATTGATAAAGTAGATGAGTTCACAAACCCATTTGTTGTCAAACAATGAATGTAATTTGTACGGGCTTTCAAAGGCAATGCTAGTTGGCCTGCTTGTACATACAGCAATGAGACACCTCTTACTGTATCTCATTTCGCAAAACTATATATACTAATTAATATGATTATCTTCGATGAAAAGATGTCCACAAGTGTTAATATCTCATTTTAAAAAATGACTGACATAACTAAAATGCAGAGTTGGCAAACAAATTAGCTTCTGAATATTCATTTTCACTTTTTAACAAAAGCTCTATAAGCCTTAAGGAGACGCTGAAACTATATTCATAAACCCGAGAGCACAGGGGAATTCAAGGTACTTTCTACAATCCCAAAAGAATCTAATACTAATTGAGAAATCTCCAATGTGATTACGTTCATCTTACGTGTAGTTTGCTGGGAAAATGAAGAGGGAACTTCTGAGTTGAAATTTGGCTGTGAATCATGGTTTTACTCTAAATTCTAAGTTTTCCATCTTTGTAAGACCATTTCCTTATTCGATAAATTAATTGCATATAGTTCACATGGAAATAAGTTATATTTCAGGATAGAACGAGTAATCCGTCTGAATGTCTTGAAAACTCGTTAATGATTTGTAATTGTCTACCATAAAGGAAGATCATTGAACTTAAAAACGACATTTTAAGAAACTTAAGAATTCAATCATGATTGATTCTATGCATGTCCATGACGAATTTACATTATAAAGAAAGCCTTTTTAATGATTTGAGTAGTACTGTCGTTCTAATGCCACACAATAATAGGGTGGCGAGGGTAAGGGTTCGCTTTGCTTATGCATATCGAATTATATTTGATCTTTGTATTATTAGAATATATTATCTATTTTAACGTACAAGGTTGCAAATGCCTCACCCATTAAGTGTAAGACTTATATGTCTCGACCTTGTAGGTGAAGATCACCGCCACCAAACAGAGCTTGGACGTCTATCTTGGAAGTGTATAATGAGATGAGGTTGCAAATGCCTCACCCATTTGGTATTAAGCCTTATATATATCAACGTTGTAGGTGGGGATCACCTCCACCAATAAGATGAGTCAGAATTAGATGGCATTTTTATCACTTAGAGATGAAAAAATCCATCCATAAAGTTGCAATCAATATCTCTTGATTGAGAATTTTATGGGTTTGTTCCCCATTAGAAAATATTATGGGTCTAGATAATTGGGAACATATGATTTGGGTCTAGTTGTGTGAGACAATTGGGAACGTCATGAATGTCATGCACAATTCTAGGGTTTGATTCATTGCAAACAATGTGAGAGCCATGGGCCATGGTTTTGTCACAATACTCTTATGGTGTGCTCCTCATGGGTATCTTATGAGATTGGTCTCTTGAATGAGAATATTATATGGGTCTAGTTGCAAGACAATAGGGAACCACATGATTGCCATGTTGACTTGTTGCAATCAAGGTGAGAGCCATGGGCCATGGGTTTGTCACAATACATTAAAAGATTTCTCAACTAATAAACAATGGTGTGGCTTGAGTTTCTTGTTCTCCATATGTAGTTTTAGTCGTATTTTTAAATGATTTGTCCAACTCATTATGAAATTTTTTATAGGCCAATCAATAGAATTTTTGTTTGAAGGTAGACATTTCCGCAAGATGTGAAAGAGTCCATAGAGATCTAGATCGAGGAATTATTTTTTCACTAACATCATTAATACTTCTTCATATTGTCATGCATTTATAATATGATAAGGTACTTTTAGCGGTATGTGAGGAAAGCTAAGGCACGTTCCCAACATTTCTTGCTCCATTATCTTTAATAACAAATTGATGTTGATAGGCTCATAGTTGTTAGACTATTGTGAGAGGGTGCAAGGTAGTGACAACCATAACATAATCCCATTGTTTCTACTTAGGGAGCTAAATAAATTGAGAAGGCTATGTGATGAGCCTTAGTTGAGGCTATTGTACAAGTCAATGTAATCTCACAATTTGAAGGCCCATGTGGGCCTATTCCATGTTTGTGATGTCATTGCCGCCTCTTTGGAATTATCTAGGAGAGTCCTTCTTGTGATGTTATTGCCACCTCTTTGAAAGGTAACAACCTAGAATCCTCCAACTAGTATGGGGTTCTAGAGAACTCAGAGAAAGAATATATGCATCTTGAAAATTGCTCTTTGGCATGGAAGACTTTTCCATCTCTTTGCCCTAAGAGCTTGTCTTATGAAATGCTATAAGGCTTGTAGATCCTTGCTAAAAAAGTTTATTAAGAAGAGTTAGAAGCTTGTGAGATGCAGATATTCTTTTATTGCAAGAGATTAAAGTTGTAGGGGTCAAAGTAAGATATTGCACTTATGTTTTTTTGGACAAATTCAATGTCACTGCATGTCTCAAGAGGAGGGCAAGGTTGGGGTTACTATTAATTCTGCCACTCAATTTGACTAGCTATGCTATAGATTGGGCTTAACTCACAAACTTACATATGGATCCTATTAATGTGGATCTTAAAATTTTGGGTTTGGCCAACATTTATGGCTTTAACAATGTAACAAGTGGTTTGATTTTGACATCGGATGATTGTTTTGTTCACTAATACCTACTAAATTATATGTGGGGATTAACAATGTCATACCACCCATGTAACATGTGCAAGAGAGAAAGAAGACCTTATATGGTCTAAGATCCAAGATTGGGCTTTGCAACCCCAACATGTTAGAAACTTGGGCTTTACAACCCCAACATGTTAGAAATAATCATGTGCATGACTTGTGGTATACATGGCCAAATTTCATAAAAACACAAGGTCATGAAGTGTTGGGTCAAAATTCCGTTGACAATCCCCCCCCCTTGAGTGTGCAAATGTTAAGATCCTAGTGGGCGGCCTTCACTAACAACGGTTCGTATCATTTGGTATCAGAGCCTCCATCCAGGTTCGAGTCACAGAGCGGGTGGCAACGCCGGCATTGCAGTGTTCGTCCGGGGCTCGTACGGCTCAAAGGGGACACCACCGTACGGGCACACATCCAGCCCAGAGTCTGGACTACGGAGCGTGGTGGGGTGTTAAGATCCTAGTGAGCTGCCTTCACTAACACCTCGAGGTTTTGGTGTAACGGTTCGTATCAACAAACTCTAAGCCATTGGAAGTGGTGGAGGAAGTCACTCTCTTATAACATTTACCAAATTATTTTCCATGTTAGTATCAAAAAATTGTTCACTTTGAGGTCTAACCATGTATGTAATGTATCTCATCTATAGCTCCCCCATTTCATTTAAATCATTTAGGGATTAATTTAATCCCTAAACCACTGGAGTTAATAGGGATGGATCCAATGGTGGAATAGGAAAATCATTGGAACAACTTCCAATTAAGATATTGAAAGCAATTTGTGGTCATAAGATGCCACGTTATTAGATTGGTGGTTGGGGAGATTGAAAACAAACTATCACAAGCTTGATCCTATGATGAAAGCTTGTAGATTAGAGTTTCCAAACTCGGGTTTAGTGTCAAAATCTTCAAGATATGAAAAGTTGAAGGAGATGAAATTCGTGCTTGTCTTCATTGGCTTAGAATGGAAATAAACATTCTAAAGCCCCATTTAGATCTTTAGCCTCAAAGCAAGCCTTGCTACTATATTTGGTCTAAAAACAACATTAAAATTGATGAAATTGCAATCATTTTTTGCTTTCAAAAAATAACACAAAAGATCAGTCAAAACATCATTCAAAGATAACAACAACATTTCTAAAATATCATTTAAGGACAACAAAGACAGTTATAAAATGTCGTTGAAGATTAATATAAAAAGATGTTTCTTATTGATGTAAAAGATTAATCTATTAGCATTCCTAAGCAACAAAAAATGGCTTTCATTTTGCTCACATAAACAACATTCATAGGCTAAATAAATGTCTTGAAGTGAGGCTTTGATGTTGTTTAATTATTGAAATTGAATGATGTCAAATATGTCATTTTCTTACTATTCAACACCGATAGATATGTATTATTTGTTGAGGTTATTGTTGTCCATTAGTAATGAACTTCATTGTGGTTTACCAAGGAAAATTGTGAGAAACAAAAGTAGATGTTGATAATAAATGTAGTTATCATTTATCCTTTTACTGATATTTTTCGTTGTTACATGATATTGGGAATATACAATTAGAAAAAAAAATGGTTAATTTCAAGAAGCAATTTACATGACACATAATGTTATAAGGTTTAGGTTGTGCACCATTATCTTCATATCTTCATGTACATTGATTCATTCAATAATTCAAAAGTAGCTTTTGAAAAATAGTATAACTTATCCATGTTCTAGAATTGAAGTATCTTAAGGCTGCTACAAGTAGGGTGATGTGGTTTGTATTGAGGTTGACCAAGTTAATGATAGAAGCAAGAGATTAGATAAGTATAGGGGTGGCATATATAATAGTTCATCTTTATATCATTCTACAAGTAGGGTGATATGGTTTGTATTGAGGTTGACTAAGTTAATGATAGAAGCAAGAGATTAGATAAGTATAGGGGTGGCATATATAATAGTTCATCTTTATATCATTCTCTAGTTAAAAAGTGTTAGATAAGTATATGGGTGTAATATATAATAGTTCATCTTTATATCATTTTCTAGTTAAAAAGTGTTTGTGTAATGTTATCTGTATTACGAGGTGGTTGGTGTATACAAAAGATAGTTCATTACATGATACAAAAATTATATGACAAGTATAGTAAAATAATATTTATTATCTTTTATTGTTTTTAATTTTTTTAATGGCACAATTTTCTAAAGAATTTATAATCAGTGGTTTAAATCCATTAACTTTTTTTTTGCACTTTTCACTAATTAAGTTTTTAATGTATTAAAATAATTTTTTGTACTTTTGAGATGTCTAAATCTTTCATGGAAATTACAAAGCTTTTTAATGAAATTAAATTTGATAATTATCTCTCTAATGAATGTATGGTGAAACACTAGATGACCTATGCATTCAAAATCCCCACAATAAAACATAAACAATAATATATTTCAAACTCCCCACAATAAAACATAAGCAGCAATGTATTTCAAAATCCCCACAATAAAACATGCAAGGATGAACAAGATAATAGTAAGACACTAATAATAAAAATCCCCAAAACATCCTTTCATTAGAAATGAGAAATTATCAACCATGACTTTCATATAAACATCAGATTTTTGGGTATAAAGAAAATATAATATACATGGATATAAAGGGGAATTTAAACCTTTCCATTAGAGAAAACTGATGTAGGAATTGCACTTCTAAAATTAGCAATGAGAATATTAGTTTATTTGAAGAAACAGATAGATATCTCTCCTCAATAAATCTTTTATTTGATAGCAATACGATATTGGAAGATACACTCATATATATCTCTTTCGTAAATATTTTATTTGATGATTTTTTTTTCATGTTAGTGATTGATGATTTTTAATTAAAATATAGAATGTCCAAATTATGGATATATTACTATGTTTTTTTTTTGGAATAAGAGTATTTTAGGCTAACACATTATATAATTTAACAAGAACTTTATACTCAAAATGAGAACTTTATCTATAAAACTTATATTTTTGTGTCAAAAACACCAAAAACAACTCTTGAATAAAAAATTGTTGTTATTAGCAGTTTCTTTTCTTCGGAGCTAAAATTACAAGTTTTTTTAAAACCCAACCAATGGTCGCATGATGACATTGCAATCAAAACCATAAATTGGCCATCGAATTGGAAAATGGTGCTACTTGTAACACCTTTTTATTTTGGGGCTAAAATTATGTATTGTTTGAAACCATGGCTTTAATAACCGTTAGCACCATTTTTTCCCTTTTTTTTCGGAGCTAAAATTATGTATTGTTTGAAACCCTACTCTTAACAATTGACACCATTGTAATCACAAACCCTAAATCAATTCCCAAATTGAATAGTGGTGCTAGCATGGCATCCCCATTTTTTTTTCGAGGATGAAATTACAACTATTTTGAAACCATGGCCTTAACATATAATATTATCGTAATGAAGATACCAAAATTGACCCTTGAATCGAAAAATGGTGCTATTAGTAGTAGCCTTTTCTTTTGTGTGGTTAAAATTATAGACATTTCAAAACTACGACCTAAAAATATATTGGATGAAAAAAAAAATAAAAAAAACAAATTAAACTTAGAACATATAGCAAGAGACAACTAAAAATTCTAAAAATAAAACAATTAAAATAATTCAAAAATATAAAAATAAACAAATTAAAAAAAAAATTGAAACCTAAAAAAAAAATTAAAGAAAGAAGTTAACATATATATATATATATATATTAATTTTTTTTTTTTTAAATAAAAAATATTTTCTTCCCTCTTTATATGCCCTCCTCCACCCCCTTACCCTTTTACACATGTAAATAGGACAAAGGTGGGTGGAAAAGGGTGGGACGAGGTGAGGCATAGAGGAGGGCCTCCTCCATCCAGTTACCCCTTTTACATGTAAATAGGACAAAGGTGGGTGGAAAGGGGTGGGATGAGGTGAGGCATATAGAGGAGGGCCTCGATTCCAAGAGGGCCATATCAATGTGAAGGGTCAATAAAGGAAGGCCAAAATCGAGACCAGATAAAAGAGGGCCAAAATCGAGGCCCTCCTTTATATGACCCTTTCTCACCCTTTTGGGAATAGAGGTCCTCATTTATATTGGAAGATATACTCATATATATCTCTTTCGTAAATATTTTATTTGATGATTTTTTTTTTCATGTTAGTGATCGCTGATTGTTAATTAAAATATAGAATGTCTAAATTATGGATATACTACTATGTGTTTTTTTGGAATAAGAGCATTTTAGGCTAACATATTATATAATTTAACAAGAACTTTATACACAAAATGAGAACTTTAGCTACAAAACTTATATTTTTGTGTCAAAAACACCAAAAACAACTCTTGAATCGAAAATTGTTGTTATTAGTAGTTTCTTTTCTTCAGAGCTAAAATTACAAGTTTTTTTAAAACCCAACCGATAGTCACATGATGACATTGCAATCAAAACCATAAATTGACCATCGAATTGGAAAATGGTGCTACTTGTAACACCTTTTTATTTTGGCGTTAAAATTATGTATTGTTTGAAACCGTGGCTTTAACGGCTGTTAGCACCTGACTGTTAGCACCCTTTTTTTTTCGAAGCTAAAATTATGTATTGTTTGAAACCCTGGCCTTAACAACCGACGTCATTGTAATCACAAACCCTAAATCAATTCCCAAATTGAATAGTGGTACTAGCATGGCATCCCCATTTTTTTTTTGAGGATGAAATTACAACTATTTTGAAGCCATGGACTTAACATCTAACACTGTCGCAATGAAGATACCAAAATTGACCCTTGAATCGAAAAATGATGCTATTGGTAGCAACCTTTTCTTTTGTGTGGTTAAAATTATAGGCATTTCAAAACTACGACCTAAAATATATATATTAAATTAAAAAAAATTAAAAACAATTAAAACAACAAATTAAACTCAAAACATATAGCAAGAAACAACTAAAAATTCTTAAAATAAAACAATTAAGAAAATTTAAAAATATTAAAAAAACATTAAAGATAAAACAAAATTAATTTTTTTTTTTTTGAAACCTAAAAAAAAAAATTAAAGAAATAAGTTAAAATATCTTCCAAAAGGAAAATATCCATCACTCTAAATAAATAGTGATCATAAACTATCCTAGAGGGACTTACATTACATATCAATAACTTCCTGTATTGCCAAAATCTTAAGACTAGCTCAATTAGGGACTTACAACATTTACTAGCCCAGATTGGCTTTTTTCCTCCTTGAAAGTTTTTGATCTATTACAAAACAAATCTTCCAAAAATGAAAATCATTTGCCCTTGCATGAAAATGAGTATCCTGTTAATCTTGTCACAAATCTTCCATCTCCTTCTGGCCTGGAGATAATAGTAAAGCACGCTTGGACAGGCTATCTGCTTTCGTATTTAATTCTCTATAAATATGAGTTATGGAAAGGTCTGAGAAGAGAATCATGAGCCTTCTAATAGCATTCAAGAGTTGTTGTAAGTGAGGTGACTTGATCAAGATCTTTTTATTGACCTAGTCCACTACCATTTTAGAGTCTCCAAAGACCTACAAACTGGTGATATTTCTGTTTACAACCAACTCGATTATAGCGTGTAGGGATGCTAGCTCGGATTTAATATTCGAGCAATGTTCTGGAGCATATCTCACCTACACTTTGTGTTTTTTTGTGAGATATAGAACACCTCCCGAACCTCTCAATGGAGGGACTCCTTGGCTTGCTCCATCGAAGTAAGCCCAAGGTTTTTCTTTGTTGATGATGGGGGGTACCCGTTTCCTTTTCTTGTGGTCGTTTTCTTTAGATTTATGTTCTCTGGTCCACTACACCACAAGGGCTGTCGTCACTTCATAAGGTATGAGGTTGTTATTGAAAATCGCCGTATTTCGTGCCCACCATATTCCATAAGTAAAAGAGGATGGGAATGCATTGAGAAGACGTACCGAGCTATCTAACCACAATGCGCAGCATTTTTTCTCTAGAGAAGTGCCTGCATGCGATCCTTGTGATTTTAACTCTTTGTTGGCTTCCTTCCAGACTACTTTTGCATAAGAACATAGAGTAAAAATGTGAGATCCAGATTCTTCTTCGGAATGGAATAACACACACCAGCTCGGTCCCAGCCATCCTCGTTTTTTAAGATTCTCCCAGGTTTGAAGTTTATTGCTTAAAGCCAGCCAAAGTATGATTTTTGCTTTGAGAGGCCCTTCGTTTTTCCATATGTTTCCACCAGACTTTCTTTTCTCCTTGGTGTAGTTCTAAAGCACAATTCTTATAGCCAAGCTTAGCCGTGAAATCTCATGTTGCTGAGTTTTTAGTCCAAACCAGTTTATCTTTCGTGCCTTCTTCTAGATGAATATAACAAGACTGTAACTGCAATAAGAGTTCATTCCATTCCTCCTTGAATCCTCTTTCTAGTCCTAGTACTTCAATTTCTTTCCAAATATTTTTCCTTTGAGAAGAGAAGGCGTAGGCCTGGTTGAGACTATAGATCCCTTGACTTCTTAATTTTACAATTAAGGCATCATAAAGCTTGTACCTTTCCCCTGCTCCTACCCAGGGATCCTCCCCTAACTGGACCTCCTTCCTATTCCCTATGGACCAAGCAAGCCATTTTCCAACTTGAGGAAAGGCGAGCACAAAGGCCTTCCATCCAATTGATCCATTCTTGAATGATTTATCTGGTTTCCTTATCCATTCTATGATGGAGGCATTAGGGCAGTACTTAGTAACCAAGGTCTTCCCCCCAAAAGAACTAGGGTTCTAGATAATCCTCCACAGGGCCTTTGCTACTAGGGATTGACATAAAAGAAAGGGATTCTTTATTCCCCACCCACCAAGTTCCTTAAGGTTCGCCAGCGTTTTCCATTTGGTTAGAGGCATGCCATCCGATTGTTTGGTTGCAGTCCACAAAAAAGAAAAAAACTTCTTTCTCATTTTCTGGAATATACCTTTCGGAATATATGCAATTGTATCCCAATAGACTGGTATGCTCTGTAAAACTGCCTTGAGCAACACCAATCTTCCTCCTCTGGACAAGAACTTGTTTGCCCAACATCCAATTATGCCTTCGATCTTTTTGATCAACCAAAGCCAATCCTTGAAAGCATACGCACTAGGTTCAAGGAGAAACGCTAAATATTTGAATCCTCCGAAAGAGGCTTTATAATATATGGAACTTCGGTCATTAGCCTATTTTTTACTGTTGCAGAGAAGGCATTTTCTACAAGTATGGATTTTTCTACATTTATGTGCATCCCAGTTGCTTTTTTGTAAAGATCCAAAATATTTTCTGCACCTTTAATATTCTCCCATGTTCCTTCACCCATCATTATCACATCATACACGAACAGGATATGGGAAATTTCATTAGATCTCGTGCCCATTATCCCTTTGTATGTTCTGTCTCTCTTGGCATGATTAATTATTTTGCTTAAAGCATCTGCCGTGAGAAGGAAAAGAAAGGGGGACATCGGACACCCCTGTCTTAATCCTCTTGTAGGTCTGAAGAAGCTTGAAGATGACCCATTGATGAGAACTACAAAGGAAGCTGACTGAATACAACCCATTATCCAATTGACTATATCTATGGATAGTCCAATCTGTATCAACAATAGCCTTAGGAATGTCCAACTGACTCTATCATATGCCTTCGACAGATCCAATTTTAGCACAAAGGATTTGCTCTTGTTCTTGTTAATGGTATGAATAGCCTCCTGTGTTAAAGAAATTGCATCGTGGATTTGACGGTTGAAGAGAAACCCAAATTGCTCCTTTGAGATAATATCACTTAAGATTGGCTTCAAACACTGCACTATTGTTTTGGCAATAATTTTATAAGCAACATTACAACATGAGATAGGACGAAAGTCCTCGAAGGATGAAGGGTTTTGTTTTTTGGGAATGAGGGCCAAAAAAGTAGAATTTAGAGCACCTAACACCTTCCCAGCTTTTTGGGACTCAATTACAACCTTTAACAGATCTGTCTTCAATAGATAAAAAAAAACTTGATAGAATTCAATGGAAAATCCATAAGGGCCCGGACTCTTACCCTTGTGGAAGGAGTAGACTATTTTCTCCAATTCCTCTTCGGTCACATCTTCTGCCAAAGAGTTGTTCATCTCTTCATTTATTAATTTTGGAAATAGCCTTAGATCTTTTAAGATCTCCTGAATATGACATTCTTCTGGTTCTGAGAAGAGGTGTTTGAAGTATCTCTCTCTGGCCTCCACTTTTTCCTTGAAGAGTGTACTAGTTCCCCATTCATGTCTTTAACTTCCGAAATCGTATTTACATTTTTCCTGTGTGTTGCAAATCTGCGGAAAATTTTGGTGTTGTTATCTCCTTCCTTGATCCAAATGGCCCTGCTCTTTAACCGCCAAATCTCCTCCTCCTTTGCTAGAAACTCTTCTCTCTTTAACTCACAGTCCATAACCTCCTTTAATTCTTCCTCTGTGAATGTTCCTGTGTTGTTGAGGCTGTGAATCTCCCTTAATTTCATTTCCACTTCTTTAAGCTAACTTTGCTAGTTGGCTATGAAAATCTTGGCCCATTTCTTAGTCCCCTTCTTTGTTATGAGTAAATTATCCGAAAATTGCTTCATAAAGGAGGTATTGGGGATAACTTCTAGGGGACCCCAGGTATCTGCTACAATCTTCCGATATTCCTCTTCTTGGAGCCATGCCAGATTGAATTTAAACAGCGTGACAGGTTTTTTTTCATGTCCTTGCAGTTGTAAGAGAATTGGGAGGTGGTTAGATACCCCACCCACCTCTACCCAGGTTTTTGCAATAAAGGACCCTGATAGCAAATTCTCTAATACCAAGAACCTGTCCAACCTCTTGGATATTGCTTGTTCTCCGCATATGTTGTACGCCAAGTCAGTATTAATTTCAGAGTTTGAAGATCAATCAAATCTTTTGATTCAAACAACACGACGAATAAGTTACTAAGACAATCCTGTCTTGCGGATGTTCCCCAATTTTTTTTTTTGATAAGGTGAGATTCAAATCTCCACCAATGATCATATTTTTAGGTTCCAACATACCGGAAGAAAAGAAATATTCCCAGAATATCTTTCTATCTTGATAAGGGCCATAGATATTGTAAAATGCAAATAATTCTCCTGAACTTTTTTCTTTCAGTGTTGTTTTCATAATCGTTTTATATTTCTCCGTTTTTATTTCATCAAAATCACGGTTCCAAGTAGTTACCATACCTCTTGAGTGGCCTTCCGAACTGATATGCTCAAAGGTTAAGCCAGGGTTCGGGGCTTCTATGGCCTACTTTCCCTCCATCATTGTTTCTTGTAGTAGGATGATCGAGGGTTTAATGCTTGCGATCATCCGTTTGAGAGCTTTTAGTTTAGAGCAGCTCCCTAACCCCCTCACGTTAAAGGAGAGGACTAACTTCAGGGAACCCTGACTTGCGTTGTACCTGCTCTAAGGGCACTCTTAATTGTAGCTTGTTTCCCAGATTTCACTTCTATTTCTGCTTGGTTTTAGCTTTTGAGATTAACAACTTCCTTCCTTAAGCTACTTTTGGCAACTTGTCTAATGCCAGACCACCCATCGACACTTGCTCTTTCTCTGTAATCGTTTTCGAGGGCGTGTTGTATATTTTATGTTTTATCCAAAAGGGGGGGTCATATTTCTCTTTCTGTGGGAGTGCCACCTCTCTTATGACCTTTTCTGGGCTTCCCCACATGTACTTACTTTCCTATACAGTTTCGGGATTCAACGCAACTACTATGATTTTATCGACCTCTTTCGGCGGAGAGTTTAATACTTGAACTAATTCATTTAAAGCAGAGACAGAAGGGAGGGTTTCGAGGGGGGAGTCCTGCTTACCAAGGTTCGTATGTGTAACCTTTTCTGGTGAAGACGCTCCAATCTCGCCACCTTTCTGTTCCTCTACGTGATTCTGAGCCTCTTCACCACCTTGGATTGCCTTCTTAACCCACACTTTTTTGTTCCTCACCTGGTTGACTGATTTTACAGAAAAGTTCGGATAGCCTCTTATGATATGGCCAACCTGTCTGCAAGAAAAGCATTGAAATGGGATCTTCCAGTAGTCTAATCTTTGCTTCCACGAACTACCATGTAGCTCCAACAAGATTTCTTCAAACATGCCTTCACGTAGATCAACTTCAATTAGGATTTTGGTGCATCTTCTATCCACCTTCTGTTCCCAATTATCTTCTAGCGAAATAAACTTGCCTATCTTATCACCAATAGCTTCTAGAAATTCTTTCTTCCAGAACATCATCGGAAGGCCAGGTAAGATTGCCCATATTTTCTGTATGTTTTGTTGTTCTCTATCTGCTTCGAAATCAACCTTCCATTTATTTAGAATCAGACTAGAGGGTCCCCACTGCCAAGAATTGTCCAACAATTTTTGTCTTTCTTCCTCCGTTTTTACTCTGAACAAAATCCATCCGCGGGAGAGAATGTGAAAAATAGGCATTTGCTGCAGGAGCGGACTCTAATCCTCCACCTTCCACTGACGCAACACAACCTTGCCAATGATTTTTCCACAGAATCTTCCGACCAGAGCCAAAGATAAATACTCCAGTAGGTCTGTTAATTTTATGTCCTTGCCAACTATTAATGACGCAACATCTCTCCTTGCTTTGGCTCTTTTATGCCTCGCAGGTTTATGATTGCCACCTTTCCTATGGATTGTAGTGTTGAATTCATCCACGCTTTGAGATGATTCGAGCGTGGGAGATGACCTATCCTGCTGCTGTGAATGCTCCATAATTATAGAATGTACGAATATCGATACTCTCGGTGAGTTTGAATCGTAATCCACGTCATCGATTATTATTATGTCTGAAAGCGTATCGCAGGTAAAAGATCATAAAAATAACGAAAATACGAAATGCCTAAGTTCGCTTCTTTGGGTATCTCGCTTCGCACTATTCCCCCTCTCCTTAGAGCTCCCCCCCCAACCTTCAAAAGAAGTTTATATATATATATATATATATATATATATATATATATTTTTTTTTTTTTTTTAATTTAATTTTTTTTTAAAAATAAAAAGTATTTTGTACCCTCCTTTATATTCCCTCCTCCACCCCCTTACCCCTTTTACATGTAAATAGGACAAATGTGGGTGGAAAGGGGTGGGATGAGGTGAGGCATATAGAGGAGGGCCTTGATTCCAAAAGGGCCATATAAATGTGGAGCGTCATATAAAGGAAGGCCAAAATCGAGACCGTATAAAAGAGGGTCAAAATCGAGACCGTATAAAAGAGGGTCAAAATCGAGGCCCTCCTTTATATGACCCTTTCCCATCCTTTTGGGAATAGAGGTCCTCATTTATATGACCCTCCCCCCCGCGCCTTTCATGTAATGAGGGTACAAAGAGGGGTGGAGGAGGATGTGGCGCCACCCCCTTTGCCCCCTTTATGTGTAAAAGGGGGTGGGGAAGGCCATATAAAGAAGGGGCCTTGATTTTGGAATTGAGGCCCCTCCTTTATATGACCCTCTGCCACCCCCCTTCACATATAAGGGTTAAAAATTACATTTTTGTTTATTTTTTTAAACTTTTATTTAAATTTTTTTAACATTATAACTTCTTTATTTAATTATTTCTTTTTAGGTTTCAAAATTTTAATTTTATTTTTTTAATTTTTGGTCATTTTTAATGCTTTTTGGTTATATTTATATTTATATTTTTTAAATTTGTTCCGTTTTTAGAATTTGTAATTGTTATTCTAAAAAAATTAAGTTTTTTAGTTTAATTTGTTTTTTGATTGTTTTTTATGTGATTTAGCAACAAACTTCAATATATTTTTTTGGCCGTGGTTTTGAATTGCTTGCAATTTCAACTCCACAGAAGAAAGGGTTGCTATTGGTAGCACCATTTTTTGTTTTTGGGGTCGATTTTGCAATTTTCATTGTAACGACACCAATTGTTAATGTCACGATTTCAAAATAGTTGTAATTTCAACCTTGGAATAAAATGGGGGTGTCATGATAGCACCACTTTTTGATTTGGGGGTTGATTTAAGGTTTGTGATTGCAACAATGCCAGTTGTTAAGGCCATGGTTTCAATCAATACATAATTTTAGCTCTGAAAAAAAGGGTGTTATCGATAGGGGGTTGATTTATGGTTCTGATTGCAATGCCACTAACCGACCATTGAAAAAAAAGTTTTTATTGGTAGTAACAATTTTGATTCAAGGTCAAATTAGTCATTAAATGTACTTGTTTAGCGCAATTACAACGAGGGACTCGTTTAGTGTAATCATTATGCACCTACATTAATGACCATATATATTGGATATGTATCGTTATATATGGAAGCATTCCAGATTTGATGATATATATACTCATTCATGTACTCCTTTGGGTTGCCCTTTTTTAAGGAAAACTTTATTCACCATGCATGAATATACAAGTTTTAATCATGAAATTATGTGAATGGGCCATTCATGGTTCCAACCTACATGGTTTCAACTAGTGTTGAATAGGCAATCGTTAAGATGCATGTTGTTTAATGCCCGTGTTTAGAGCCTAGCAACATTGTACACATGGCCTTTGATCCTTATTATGGGATTGGAAAAGGGCATGGATCTTGTAGGTTTTGTCATGGCCATATTGACCTTATAATGGGTACACATGAAATCATTTAAAAAAGTACCTTGTGGACTCCCATAACAAAGAGCCTTGCGCCCTCACATTTTTCCCGATAACAATTAGAAATTATATTAAAAACAATTGCGGTTGAACCATACGACATAGAGATACAAAAAATAGATGTTTTTGGGCCACCATAGTTTGCATCCAGATATACTATACAAACCATCCAAAAAAAAACATTTTGAAGGCCTATCAACTTCTTCATACTAGATAGTTTGCATGTATATTGCCAAATTAATTTGCCTAATAACAATTGTTAAAACATATTGAGAAATTTAGAAGACTAAAAGCTTACAACCCATGTCAAGCTTTTGTGGTGAAATCCACCTAGATCTCCAAGTCTTTGTTATCCATGGCTATATGACTAGAACTAGTATTGGTAGTTGTACTAGTTTATGTAGAAATGACTTTTGTCAATGTTGATATATTGGTAGAAGGTAATAGCTAGCTCCTTGGAATTCTAGATAGTCCACATGAGGTTGAGTCAGATGAGTTGTCACTTGGGCCGAGAAGGGGGGAGAACAAGACCTCTAAAGGGAAGTTCAAATGAGATGCTATGTTCCCAACTAGGGCTTGCAAAGACGCTAAGGTGGATGCCATTTCTAGTTTATTCCCTTTTAAGATAGTCATGAAGGCACAAAATTCTATTCCCCATTTCCAGTGCTAGTTGTTCTTTGACTCGATCGTTTCTAGATGTTTTTGCCTAACATCTTTCCACCTTCACCATTGCATCATTGGACGTGGCAAATTTTCTTCACTAGAAAAGCCTTTTCCCCAATCCTCTGAGGTCACCAAGGACACAGCAATTGTTATAAAAATGACGGTGTTCAATGGTTCTTCCTAATCTATGATGGATAAACTAGTGAGCACTAGGAGCCTTGGGGAAATTGTTGTTAAGAGCATTTGCCAGAGGATTACAAATAATGTTGTCCATGTTGACCACCTAAAATTTTATCCATTCACCAAGACTATTTTCAATGTCAAAGATAACCGACATTAAATTTAGGACATACTAGATAATCCACAGGCAATATCCATGGCTGTTGAAGTACATTTATTTAGAGTGAGGTGCAAGCACACATGCATATAGAGAGGTTCAATTTGGGCCTATTTAAATCCTTTCCTCTACATTACCTACATGAATGACAAATGTAAATGGGAGTAGCTTCTAAACTTAAACCTTGATGCATCATGGGAGGAGGCATGTGGTGTTGAATTCTCTTTCCTCCTTTACCCATAAAATTCCTTCTTGCAAATTGGCCCTATGTTTAGAATTGTGGTCCATATTAACATTTAGTGTATTGAATACATGAATTTATTAAACTTGATCAAGTTTGAGTCGCATAAATGTGGCTCTTTAACATAATCTAGCATGCTTTAAATTAGCAATAGGTTTTCTAGAGACGAGGGCTTGAGTAGATACCATGAATCCTCCAATCACTGTCACCTTGCGTACAACCTTGTGTTAGTTTTATTTTAATTATGACATAGGTGTTAGAGTAACACCAATCGGTGTTATTCTCTCCACTTTTGGGGATGGAGGTCAATCTCCAGAATCCCAAAAATCTAGGAATATTAAGTAGCATAATGTATGATTAAGATAAGCCAAACAAATTAAAACCCTAACTATTTAAATCTTAGCAAAACACTAACATGCAACTAGCAGACTTAGATAGACATTCTGTCAAATACTTAGCTAACTCCGATTTCAACCTCCAACTTAAATTCAACAGTGATGCATTAAACTTAAACACATGCTACCGTAATTAATGAGCAAAAATACAACAACTAAGTAAACTGAACATATAGTAGCAGAAAAGAACAATGAACAACAGTCACTTTCAACACATTTTACATTGGAAATTTTGGTCAAATGACCTTGGAAAAACCCACAAGGGGAAAACCAATTAGAATGAGGAAATCTTTCATTAATGAGCAAACCTAGAAATTTACAGCAAGTACAATAAACATTTAATGCACTTGAACCATCTCGTTTCTTGTGCCAAAACACAAAAAAATATACCAGCAAAAGTATAGTCCGTACAGACTTGTACGACCTACTGTACATCCCTTTAAAACTTTGTTTTCTGTCTCAAAATTTGTGTACACCAACTGCCTCGATTTCTGTGCCAACTGCATGGATTTCTATGCAAATGTTTAGTTGTACAACCTCCTCTATTTATGTGTAGACTTTAATGGTACAACCTAGCAGTACGACCGTCTTTATCTTAGTTTTTGTACAACACCTCTTGTCTCGATTTTGTGCTTCCTTCCTTGCTTGAGTATCTCTCCCTCCTTAGGAAATGCGTCTACTCTCTTGCTCCTTCAGATTTCCTCACCTCTGCTCTTTCCTCAAACTCTCACATCAATGATTCTCTCATTAATGCGTGTCTCTTGCACTCTCCAAAACTCTCTCTTCTTGGAATGTCTGCTTGTCTCACTCAAGCTTGTCCTTTTATCAACTCATTAATGAAAAAATCCCTAGTTCTTTGTCCTCAATAATCAAGATTGAATCTTGGCCCACCACGATCAATGACTATGATTTAATCTCAAGATGACATGACTTAAGTCACTTGAAGTCAAGTAATTATATAAAATCACTTTTCTCTTGAAAAAGTTACTTTTTGTCATTAAATAATAAAAAGTACCTGAACTTGAATTTATGAAGTCATTTTATAAAATCATCTAAGTGAGACAACTTGTTTTGACCCTTGCACTTAGGAACAATGAGTGCAGAAGTACATCTGAGCTACAAAATCTAAAACTCCCTCTTAGCGAGGGAGGTACTGTTGGCACCTCCACCAACACCAGGATTTGTCTCCAAGCCCATAACATGGTTCCCTGTAGAAGCTCCCTTTGATCCAGGAACCTGTCTCGTTACCTGTGCTAAAACCCATGCTTAAGACCAGTGCCCATCACCTTTGAGTTGGAAGTTCACCTCACCCTCCTGCTCATCCTCAAGTGTCATTTCATACCAACTCGATCTTCTCATTGAACTGGAAGAAGCCTCTCCCCTAGTTGTTTTTTACACTACCATTAGGCACGATATCTACCTCGATTCACCATCCATAGGATGCCCCAACACCTTGTACATCCTCCCATATTTGATGCCCAGCACTCGTGTTGCATCCAATATCTCCCCCATCGGATAAATAATAACATGTCCATCGTAGTATAGGGACGCATATCCATCGTCCTCTAGAGATGACACTAAGAGCAAGTTATTCCTTAGCTCTGGTACAAACACCACTTTATCCACCTCCAGAAATCCCCCTGACTCAAGCTGGAATCTGACCCATCCAACCCCCTCTACATCATGCGTAGTATCAAACCCATCCTCTGCATGCATCCCTCGTGGGATATCTATCAAGTGCAGGAACATAGCTCTGATTCCTATCATGTGGTGTGCTGCTACACTGTGCACATACCATGCACTAGTGTCCAAACTCTCGACAACATTGCTACCTGAGATACTACTCATCAAGGAGAACTCCTTCTCGAACTTCTTGGTGTACTCCTCCACTTCCGTTGAACTGGCTGCCTTTGTCTCATCCTTATTCTTGCTTGGACACTAGCCTGCATAGTGGCCATATTTATGACATGCAAAGCATCTCACCTTGCTCATGTCCTTCTTTGATGTAGCTCCATTGCTCGATCCCTTCTTCTTCTTTCCCTTTGTTGAAAGGGACACATCCTTCTCATTAGTACCAACCTCTGCCTTCTCTTGAGCCCCCTCCTGGATCTCCTCCTGCGTAATGTCATCCCATAACCTCTCCTAGGATGGAAAGTTATCCCAACCCACCACACATTTCATAAACACACCGCAGTATTTGGTGAAGCCCTTCAAAGCTATACGCACCAACTCTAGGTCAACAATGATCTCACCCACAACACTCAGCTCATCCTTCACTTGCTTGAGATGGGTGAGATAAGAGGCCACATTTTCTCCTTTGGCCATCCTCGTGCCGTGGATCTTGTCTTCCAATGCCATCTTCATTTTCTCATTTTTTTTTCATACAGGGTCTTCAGTGTGTCCCACATCTTCTTGGTTGTTTGCTTCTCAACCAGATGGGGAATAAGGTGGTCCCTCACTCCATCCAGGAGTATTCTTTGACTCCTTTCCTCCTTTACCTCATGGATGTCCAAGGCAGTGCCACTATGGTACTAACGAAGAACCCCAACTTGTCCTCTCTTAGAACAACTGTAATTCAAACCTTCCATTGCAGGTAGTTGGAGATCCCCTCCAACTGTCTTTGTACTTGATACTGGAAGTAATATTTCCCCCTTCTTTTTTCCAAGCAAAATGCCAAGCAACCCACTTGCCACCCAAGTGCCAAAGTATGAACCACGCTGCACCAACCAACAAAACTCTTGCTAAGTAGCTCTCTTCTATTGTCCACTGAAGCTCAGATCCCTAGCTCTGATACCATGTTAAAATCTCAGCAAAACACTAACGTGTAGCTAGCAGACTCAGCTAGACATTTTGTCAAACACTTAGCTAACTCTGATTTCAACCTCCAGCTTAACTTCAACAGTCATGCATTAAAATTAAACACATGCTATTGTAATTAATGAGCATAAATACAACAGCTAATTACACTAAAAATATAACAACGGAAAAGAACAGTGAACAATAGTCACTTTCAACACATTTTACATTGGAAATTTTGGTCAAATGACCCTAGAAAAACCCACAAGGGGAAACCACCGAGAATGAGGAAATATTTCATCAATGAGCAAACCCATAAATTTAAAGCTAGTACAATCAACATTGAATGCACTTAAACCATCTCATTTCTTGTGCTCAAACACAGAAAAGTATACCAGCAAAAGTACAATTTGTAAAGACTTGTACGACCCTCCAAAACTTTGTTTCTTGCTTCGAAATTTGTGTACAACAACTACCTCGATTTTTGTGCCAAATGCATGGATTTATATGCAACTGGTCAGCTGTACAACCTTCTCTATTTTTGTGCAGAATTCTATGGTACGACCCAGCAATACGACTGAGTAGTATGATCCTCTTTATCTCAAATTTTGTGCAGCACCTCTTGTCTCGATTTTTGTGCCTCCCTCCTTGTTTGGGTATCTCACCCTCCTTGGGAAATATGCCTACTCTCTTGCTACTTCAAATTTCCTTAACTCTTCTCTTTCCTCAAACTTTCACATCGATGACTCTTATTAATGCGTACCTCTCACACTCTCCAAAGACTCTCTTCTTGGAATGTTTGCTTGTCTCACTCAAGCTTGTCATTTTATCAACTCATTAATGACAAAATCCCTAACTCTTCATCTTCAATGATCAAGATTGAATCTTGACCCACCACTAGTAATGGCTGTGATTTAATCTCAATATGACATGACTTAAATTGAATAAGTAAGTCACTTTAAGTCATGTACCTATATAAAATCACCTTTCTCTCGAAATTTTTTATTTGTTTTCATTAAATAATTAAAAGTACCTCAACTTGACTTTTAAAAAACATTTTATAAAATTACCTAACACTAAAAACCTAACGGTACTACAACCACTAACTAATCTAAGAACCACACAGAATTTGGATCGCATACACTATACTAGTTGGGAGCACAGAGGATAATGGCGATGGGTCTGGGACTCTAGGATGTGCTCGTGTAGTGCGGGACTCAAGGAATCACAATGGCGAGTGCGGTTTGACCCTATAGTGTGCCTCATCCTTGTTTATGTGTTCAAGGGAAGTCCAAACCGAGTCGGCCATTCCTCAAATATTCTTGACCAATCACGTTGGCCTTCCTTGTGTCAGTATACAGTGTTGGATCTTGCAGTTCTACCAAATTATGTCATACTATTGATCTTTGTTTCGTATTGGTTGATGTGGGATACATCAATTCCCTCTTTCCGATGGATATATTCCTATCGACATAAAATCATCATCTAGGACATGGACCTAGAAACCCAAGAGTACCTTGGATCTTGCAGTCATTAGTGGTAGGTTTCCTCACAAATGACAGTGGGTATACATCAATGACCCCTGATTATCTGATTCTACAAGTGTTCGACTTCAGAACATCTATTCACACTTGCTAGTTTGTACTCAATACCTTAGATTGAATCATCATTATCGGTGGGTCTCTTCGCATCTGTTAACGGTATACATCAATGACCGGTAATCAGATGGTGTTTTATTATGCTCGACATCAGATCACCTATTCTGATAACAGTATTTGGTGCAAGGTTGTGTCTACACTAGTTTAACTATCTTGCTAAGAGGTGGTGAGTCTCTACGTTAGAAATGAAAAGATTATTACAAGCATCTGCAGATATAGATTCATTCATTAAAACTCATTAAGATCTAAAATCATTTAGGAATTAAAATCATGCATGATAAGCATAAAAACTCTTAAATGGCAGAAACTTGAATCAATTCATGCTAAAACAATGGAGAAGATACATGATTACCAGGAATCCTGGTGTGAGTGCCTCCTCCCTTGCCATAAATTCTCCTTCTTTCATCCTTGCTTTTGAAGACTTGGAGCTCTTCGGGCCTTCCTTCAGAATCTCCTCAGCATGCCTTTGCTCTTTTTTCCTCACTTTACCATGCCTCCCATGCCTTTCTTATATAGCATTGGGAAATGAGCCTTAGGTTTCTCTTTTGAGTGTGGGATTAGTCATTTTCCTCATTTTTATTATTTTCAAGCGAAAACCCACTTTTGAATAGTTTTTAGGCTTTTTGCTCCACTTAGAATGTTTTAAACACGATTAATGCATTTCTCAGAGAGGATTCGTCTCTGATTGAACTTGTGTCATGACTTTCTTGTCGCGGGTGCATGGTAAACATATGTTGCTATGTCACTTAGTTAAGGGTGTCAATTTGATTGTTAACACTATGCGTCCTCCTTTTATCCGCATAGCTCTTTTGACGATCTTGTTCCATCTTTAAATCCTGTTTAATCTTTACCACTCGCTGTTCAATATCCTAAAGCATCTCAGGTCCGATGATTAACCTGTCAACTGATTTATCCCAATTGATTGGAAAATTACACTTTCTACTGTATAAGGCTTCAAATGGACTCATTTTCAAAGATACTTGATAACCATTATTATAAGCGAATTCCACCAAGTACAGGTACTCTTCCCATTTTCCTGGTTTGTTCATGACATACATCCTGAGCATGTGTTCGATGACTTGATTTAATTGCTCAGTGTGCCCATCAGTTTGGGGATGATAAGTTATGCTTAAATTAAGCTTAGTCCCAAACTCTTTAAACAAACCTTTCCAAAAATCAGAAGTAAATTTCGGATCACGATCCGACAGAATGGCTTTCGGAATACCATGCAACCTAGCAATCTCCTTAATATAGACCTCAACAATTTTAGCTGCCTTGAAAGTTGATTGAACAGGAATGAAATGAGATGATTTGGTCAACTTATCAACTACTACCATAATAGAATCATGTTGCTTCATGGTTCTAGGAAAACCTGTAATATATTCAATGGTTACAATGTCCCATTTCCATTCAGGAATAGGCAATGGCTGAAGTAAACCAGTTGGATATTGATGCTCTGTTTTGACTCTTTGACATTCTAAACAACGGGCAATGTAATTGGCCACCTCCTTTTTCATGTTTGGCTAATAAAAATTATTCTTTACAGTTGTAAGATTTTTCTGATATATGGGATGTGCTGCATAAGGTACATTATGCATTTCCCTCAATATTATTCTCTTCAATTCATCATTATCCGGTACATACATCCTATCCTTAAAATGAAGGATACCATTCTTAGCTGCTGCAAAATTGTAGAACTTTAATGCTTTACTTCCTTCTTTCAATGATGTTGTCACCTGGAGATAAATTTGGTCACTTTTTAGAGCTTCAAGCATTCTTCTTTGCATTTCAGAATTCCAAGTGTTTATGGCCGAAACATGCATCAACTGTCCTCTTCTACTTATTGCATCTGCTACACAATTTTCTTTACCTTTCAAGTGTTTGATCTCAAAATTGAACTCACTTATGAATTCAACCCACCTAGCTTGTCGGGCATTAAGTTGAGGATGATCAAACAAATACTTTAAACTGTTGTGATCAGTTCTTAACTCAAAATTATTTCCGAAAAGATAATGTCTCCACATGCGAAGTGCATGAACAATAGCTGCTAACTCTAAGTCATGAGTAGTGTAGTTTTTCTCATGCTCCTTTAACGTTCGTGACTCATAGCAAATCACATGTCCTTCCTGCATCAGAACTCCACCCAGTCCTTCAAGTGATGCATCAATAAATACCAGAAATTCTTTATCTGGATCATAAATCTTCAATACAGGCGCACATGTAAGCAATCCCTTTAGATTTCTGAAACTATTTTCTCATTTCGGATTCCAAATGAAAGGTACACCTTTCTTTTGCAAAGATGTAATTGAATTGGTTATTCTCGAAAAGTATTTTATAAACTTTTGGTAATAAACATCCAATATCATGAATTATATTACCTCAAAGACATTACGAGGAGTAGGCCATTCCAAAATAGCCTTAACTTTAGTTGGCTCCATAGCCACACCTTCCTCATAGATGATATGGCCCAAATATAACAATTGTTTTTTATAGAACGTGCACTCGCTGGTCTTGGCATACAATTGATTTTCTCTCAATATTTGCAAAGTAATCCTAAGATGTTTGTCATGCTCCTCCTCAGTTTTGGAATATATAAGTATATCATCCAAAAATACAATTATAAACTTATCCAGAAACTCTCTGAATATACCATTCATCAAACACATGAATGTAGCAGGAGCATTTGTTAAACCAAAAGGAAGCACTGTAAATTCATAATGCCCATATCTGGTTCTGAATGTTTTTTTACAGATGCATTCATCCTTAATACGTATCTGGTGATATCTAGATCTCAAATCTATCTTAGAAAATATTCTTGCACCTCTTAACTGATAAAAAAGATCATCAATTCTAGGTAGAGGATACCTGTTCTTAATTGTGGCTTTGTTTAACTACCTGTAATCCACACACAGTCTAAGTGTGCCATCCTTCTTTCTTACAAAGATAACAGGAGCACCCCAAGGTGATATACTAGGCCGTATATACCCTTTCTTTAGCAACTCCTCAAGTTGCATCTGCAATTCTTTTAACTGTGGAGTACCCATTCTGTATGGTGCTTTTGAAGATGGCACAATTCCAGGCACCAAATCAATTGTGAAATCGATATCCCTCTTGGGTGGTAACCTAGGAACTTCCTGAAATACATCAACAAATTTTTTCAACACTGGATATTCATACAAACTTGATTATTTTTCATTAACCAACTCTTCTACTTGAATATCATACAACTGGCACCTTTTCTTGATGCACTTCTTCATTTGCAAGACATAAATTTGTCTTAAGGATATAGGTCTTTGAATACCTCTTATATGTACATTAAGGTTGCCCTCATCCTTCAAACATGTAATAAATTTATTGTGGCAGTCCAACACAGCAAAGTGTTTCTCAATACAGTCCATACCGATCAACAAATCATATGATCCAAGAGGAAGGATGTCCAAATCTGTACATGTTTGGTTTTCATTCATTTCAAAACAACAACTTTTGACCATAGTTGTGATCTTCCTCTTCATACTAGTTTCCAATTGAACCATTCTAGACTTAGACAACTTATGAGTCATCAATTTACACCTTTCAACCAAGTTAGTATTAATATAGCTATAAGAAGCTCTAGAATCAATTAAAATTGAAATAGGCACATCATTTAGTTTACCTTCAATCTCGATCATAGAGTATTGATGATCAGCTTGGCAATTATCCAATGCTGCATAGATTCGATGAACACTTCTAGCAACATCGCCAACAACAGAAGCTTCTTGCATATTATATAAACCGGTTCCCTTATTTATTCTTTTAGGACATTTGCTTAAGAAATGTTCATCACCACATCCCCAACATTTACCTTGGGTTGATTTCTTTTGTCCTGAAGAATTAACCATCCTGGATTCTTCTTTCAGTATTGGTGGTTTAAAAGAAGATTAGGTTTCCTTCTTTGTATCTAGAGGCTTAAACCCCTTTCTTCTCTGATCTTTCTTCTCTTCCAACTTGCCTTTCCAAATATTTTTCACTTCCTGCCTAATATGGCCTTGCTCATACAAGCATCTAAACTTTCAAAAGAAATCCTTCAAGGTGCGAGGTTCATCATAAGTAAATTTATCCTTATAATACGTAGGCAAGCCACTAATAAAAGGTTGTATCTTCACCTTTTCGTCCTTGATAAACTCCACATATCCCAGCATCTCGAAGAATTTCTTGTCATAGTCCTCCATGGACATATTTTCCAATTTATGCTCAAAGAATTCTTGTGTCTTTTTATCATAGTACTGCTGTGATAGATATTCTTTCTTAAAGAGTCTTTGGAATTTCCTCCAATAAATCTGCTTCTCATCCAATTCTTCCACTTGTTTGAGATGCTTCCACCATTTATAAGCCCTTCCCTATAAATTATATATTGCAATCCGTGCTTCTTGGTTTTCTGAGTAGTCATGTAAATCCAAATACTTATTCATTTCCATAAGCCATAGCTCCGCAACGTCACCGGACTTCTCTCCATCAAAGGTTGGAGGTTTTAATTTTCTGAGCTCTCCTTCTAACATCACATCATGCTTTCTCTTTCACTAATTTCTAGGGTAGTTATCTTGCTAATTATTCTTATTTATATGAGAACTTTTATTGGTCTTACGGTGGAAATGTAATTTCCTTCTATTGTCATCTATTTCTGGAGAAAAGTGATACTTGTCAGGGATGTCTCCGTTCATGGACTCTTCATCTCTTTCCCTATTGGATGTGATCTGTTGCATCTGATTTAGTAGTTGAACCAAATTTTGTAGTAATTGTTGATTAATTTGGTTTTGTTGTTCCAAACTTTGCAAAATTACATTGTTTCCAAATTGCAAATTCCTCAAAGTTTGCACAACATCTAGGGTCCCTGACCCGCTTTGGTGACCATTGGATTCATTACATTGTTGTTCTTCACCAACTTATTCGATAAAATTAGAAAATACAGGATTCTCTGGCAAATCTCTGCCATCTCTTTAATTCTGTTTGCCTGTCTTTACTGACAATCGAAAAATTAAATGGCTGAATATTTATGTATAATGCTAGCAATCTAAAATTTTCAATGATTATTAGTCTCAAATTAACTACAACTTATATTCGAATACATGTATATATCTCTTTTAAGAAAACAATTTCAATTCCAGATGCCTGAGAGCTGCAACCGTTGCTCTGATACCAATCTGTAACGTACCCCACGTTACACATACACATAATTACAGTGTAATACCATGAAAGTAAATTTTTTCTATTGAGCATCTAATTAACAACTTCATATCTACATTAGTTGGCCCATAAACATAAATTAATGCACCGACAGTCAGAAGCATGCCATTTGTGCCCGGAAATAAACATATCATAGATTACATAGTTAACAACACAACACAACTCAGCCTTATTCATACAAAAGACTCTCAATCAGGCATTCAAACTTCATAACTAGGTTTATGCATATCATGTTATGAACAATACATGAACCATCCATTCATCATTAAGGTTGTGTCAGGACAACATATATGAGGTACATAAATGAAGTATAAGCCATGCATCTTTCACATATAAGATTCCTAATGCAAATATCTCATGCAACTGAAGAAATCATCATTCATGAATACAACCCTCTACACAGGCTTAAACACAGCATTATCATGGATTACATTTAACTACTCTTTCATTCAACAATTTGAACATAATAAGCATAAGAATTCACATGAACATTAAAATTCATCCACATATAAACTTATCTTAAATTCACGTAAAGGTGGTAGCTGGCTGCATGTGAGCCACGCTCCACCCAACCTTAGAACTTGTCCAGCATGTACTATTTCAGCTCCCAAGTTCACCCTCGAGCCGAGATCCATAAATTAACCCAAGGTGTCTCACCGACCCCCTCAACTCACTCACCGAGTCAAAGGTGGAAGAAACAAGGATACGATATGCACAGGGTTCTACAAACAACAGTTTGGTAACCAATTCCTTGTCAATTCCGCAATTGACCCACCTGAGTTCCTTCCCAAAACGCATAGTGATACACTTCACTGAAAGCGTCGGGATTCCCTTTGGGTCTCATCAATAATTGCCAATTGATTGGTATATGCAACCAAGGAAATTCATGGCCAAAACAGTTTAATTCAGCAATTCGGGTTCAGGCTTGTCACATGAACTCTTTCCCATGTTTTCCTCACTTCTCATTCATTCCGTAGACACCGCACGGGTCCCTCTCTCACTCCCCCTGTGTCTCATGCCTGCATCCTCAAAATCCCATCCAACAGCCAAGCCGTGGGTCCCCTTGACCCCCACAACCTCCTCCGATCTGTCCGCATTCCATCACCAAAGCAACCCTGTGCCCTCCTTTGGGCTCCCACGTGGCTGTCCCAAAGGAATACGTTCCTCCCATCCATAATCAGGATTAGCCACTAAATCTCCACATTAAACATTAATTAATAATATTTAATTATTAATTAATCCCCCATTAATAATATGGCTTA
The DNA here is from genome assembly GCA_027924585.1 of Larix kaempferi. NCBI lineage: Eukaryota > Viridiplantae > Streptophyta > Pinopsida > Pinales > Pinaceae > Larix > Larix kaempferi. The sequence goes on from BSBM01000613.1 coordinate 9,455,407, forward strand.
GGAGTATGGGTTTTGGGATTTTATCATAAGGTTTAGGGAACAAGGTACATAAGTCAACCTTACCCCCTCACAACCCTCGGTTAATATCTGGATCTCCTCTTCAACATATTGCTCCTCATGCAACCAGCTGGTGATTGTATTAAAATAATATCTTGCTATGTACAAACTTCATAGCAAATAGTTCAAGATACAGTATCAGTACTTTATCTAGGCCAGGGGTATTACAATGGTAGATAAATCCTCCTCCTCAATCCATGAGTGATTGAACATAAAAGGAAATTTTGGTTTGTACTGCTCAGCCTCTAATTGTAAGCACATAGGTAAACAAACCAAGACCGATATCTACCCACTAATTCAGAAATATATTCTGCAATGAAAACTCTATTGATTCTCTTAGCGACCGCTTCCACACTAGTCCTCCCATTTCTCCAAGTAGGAGACAAATGAAGGAAGAACATCAATCAAATTAGCCTCTTGAACATATGATGAAAGAACCCTGATAAGGGATCTAAACGAGGATAACTTCCCCAAAATTCACTCACAGAAAAAGTGAAATTTATTTTTTCTCCAAGTATCAACCAAGAATATTTTAGTAAACCATTGTCCAATACTCTATCCCAGAACTCCTGTCTACCAAAGTAAGGGCCATGATAGTTTAATATTTTTATCATGTGAACCAATCCTTTATTCTTACCTTCAAGTAGTATACCTGCACAAGTTATAAATGGACTAAAATCTACTACAAAAGGATTCCAGGGTGCTAGTTATTGAAAAAGTACCAAGGCAAGTGTTGTTCACTCATGTGATGCCCACGGGTGGACAACATCATTAAATGAGGTTTCTAGTACTTTATATAGTGAGATGTACTTTATTTTTATAAAGTCAGTTTATAAAGGAGGTTTGAGGTTATAATTATTAATTGACTTTATGAGAAAATTAAAAGGTGGGAAAAGTATTTAAGTGCCTCATTAATTATTTAAGTGAAGTGCGTTAAATTCATTTAATGAGAAAAAAGTGAGCATTTAATGAGAGCCATAGATCTCATCAAGTCAAGATTTAATCTTCACCATTGGATTGAAAGGAGGTAGTTGCCACAAATAAAACTAGGGAAAGGCATGTAAACCTAGTTCATTGTTCACATTCCAAATGATATTTTTGGAGGAGAAGAGAACAAAGAGGAGAGAGGTAGAGCTTGAGAAAAGAATAACCCTGGCTCAAATTCCAATACCGCAAATCTAGAGGAAAGGAAAGAATTTCTAGAGCAAGTTTGGCACAAAAATCGAGGCAGTCACAGTAGTAATTAATTAGCACATAAATCGAGGAGCATAGGCCATATTGTGCATTTAATTATAGGTCTACACCAGCACAAAAATCGAGGCAAGAAGGGCACAATTTTGAAGATGAGGTACAACATTTATTGTTGTTAGACAGGTCGTATAGGGCACGTTTTTTGAGGCAGAGAAACACTGGTATAGTGAACAGATTTCAATAAAAAAACATGCATAGAAATCGAGGGAAACAAATTGTACTGTTCACACGTGTGGATCGTATAGGCACACATTTCGAGGTTCTGCTTTCATATTATATGTTAGAGCATACAATAGAATTTCAGAGTGATTCTGACATGTATTTCGAGAAGAAATAAGGAGATAAGTATTGTTATTCTGAATTTGTAATTTTGCCTAAAATAATAAAATTCTCTCTGAAAAGGTTTTCCGTTCAGGGTTTTATCTTGGACCAAGTTGGTCAAAAATTCCTAAGTCTTAAATTTATGGTGTGGCTGATAGCCGCAAAACATGTGCTAAGGTACCTTGTTGGGACAGTGGACTATGGTCTGGACTACAGGAGGTCAGATGGATTTGGTTTGATTGGATTCACAGATTCAGATTGGGCAGGCAGTGTGATGCACTGAAAGAGCACTTCTGGTTGTTGCTTTAGTTTGGGCTCGACAGCAGTGTCATGGTTCAGGCGAAAGAAAATTCCATTGCATTGAGTTCTACTGAGGCTGAGTACATGGAATCCAGTCAGGGTAGTTGCGAGGCACTATGGTTTCGCAAGGTATTGGTTGACTTATTTGATTAGGAGCTGATGCCCACAGTTATTTACTGTGACAATAAGAGTTACATCAAGCTCTCTGAGAATCCAGTATTCCATGACAAGTCAAATATAGAGATCATATATCACTTCATTAGAGACTATGTTTAGAGGGTACCTATTGAGTTACAATACATTTCCACTGAGGAGCAGGTGGCAGACATCCTAACAAAATATTTGGGGAGAGGAAATCACATTCACTTCAGAGACAAGTAGAGGGTTGTGAAGAACACTTTCCTCGGTAAGAGGGAGTGTTTAAAAAGTACCAAGGCAAGTGTTGTTCACTCATGTGATTCCTAGGGGTGAACAACATCATAAAATGAGGTCTCTAGTACTTTATAAAGTGAGATGTACTTTATTTTTATAAAGTCATTTTATAAAATAGGTTTGAGGTTATAATTATTAATTGACTTTATGCGAAAATTAAAAGTTGGGAAAAGTATTTAAGTGTCTCATTAATTATTTAAGTGAAGTGCATTATATTCATTTAATGAGAAAAAGGTGAGCATTTAATGAGAGCCATAGATCTCATCAAGTCAAGATTTCATCCTAGCCATGGATTTGGAGGGAGATGGTTATCTCAAACAAAACTAGGGAAAGCCATTAAAACCTAATTCATTGTTCACTTTCAAGATGAGAATTTTGGAGGAGAAAAGGAGCAAGAGAAGAGAGGTCGAACCCTGGAGAGAGAGAGAGAGAAACCTAGCACAGAAATTGAGGAGCTTAAGATGGGCACGATTTCCAAGGAGATGGAATGAGTTTCTAGAATCAGACTAACACAGAAATTGAGGCATTAAAAGAAGCAATCATTTGCACAAAAATCGAGGGTAGGTCATACTGTACCATACCGTACAACAACACGTAAACCGAGGTAGATTTTGGCACAAGTTTCGAGGTGAAATACAGACAACAGGCCGTACATGACAACACATATTTCGAGGTAGCATATTGTTGTTTTTGCACAGATTTCGAGGGACATAATTTGAACAGAAATCGAGGCTACACGTGTGAGGCCGTACAATAGAACTATGGGCACAAATTTTGATAAAGCAGTTCGAAATTTGGAGCAGGCCGTAATGTGACAGTTTGGCACAAATTTCGAGAAGAAGTTTTATGGAATAAGTATTGATTTTAATTTGTATAATTTCTCTATGAAAGAAATAAATTTTCTCTCTCTAAACAGGTTTTCCCTTCAGGGTTTTTCCTGAGCTGATTTGGCTAAAATTCCGAGTCTTAAAATTTTGTAGTTTGGTTGGCATTTAAATTTTTGAGCTGTTAAAAGTTGAAAAATTTCCATGTGTTTCAAGAAAGATTAAATATTCATGCATGTAAATCTAATTTGCAGCTATGGGGTTTGGGCATAAACTTCATGTGAAAATCAAAACTTGAAACCCGGTTGGGAATCCTAAAATTTTCACTAGTAACCCCCCCCAATTGACCAATAACATCAACTGAACAACATTTCCAACCATGATTTAAAAAAAAGACTTCACAAGCTTTGGTTCCAATATGCATCGTCTCTTGTGTAAGAAGATCATCAGGCTTAATCAGTTCAAAAATCCTCTTGAGGGAATTGATTTTAGGAGCTCTCCCAACCCCCCTTATATTAAAGGATGTAATTATCATTTAGGAACATCCTCCGAGGGATTTTTCATTCTAAGGTCACTTTGTTTAGTGGAAACTCGAATAGGGGAAAAAACATATAAGGAAACACCTTCAACCTGATCAGAAACCAAAGGAAAAGCAGTCTTACATATTTTTTCATTTCCTCTAGATCCACCTCATCCTTGTTTTATTTTCCTTTCCCAATCCTTTTCTTCCGAATCATCACATTCTAAAATCGAATCGAGGAGATAGGACTGGCCAATTTATTTGTCGATTTCTTGTCCAAAAATATAGACAAGGGTTTTTGTATGAGAATGTCTTTGTAGAAAGAAAAAAATGTCGAAACCACTAAACTATCAAATACATCTGATTTCCCCTCGACATCAAACCCTCCAGAACTAATTTTTAAACCCAACGCTTCTAGATGTGAATCATGTGTGCAAGAAAGGCTTGGAGAAAATTCTAAGGAAAACCTAAACTCAACATTTTAGACTGGCCTACTCCTAGGACCCATAGGATCCATAATAGACATCAAAACAATCGATTGTTTAGGTAGAACATCCATTGCCTCTACAGTCTCTCCTCTGAATTCCCACCTAAGGGACTGAAAGGCCCAAAGACCCTTCCTAAATAGGAAAACGTCTTTTAAAAACAAAGGATTTGCATACCCCACCCCTCCCATTGATTGGGAAATAGAATCCGAAATAGCCAAAACAAACGGAGCAACCATCTCACTAGAGGCATGTAGGGATGACTTAGACAAAACATGGAAATACTCCAAATTGTTATCATTTCCATTATTTGAAAACAAACCCTTTTCCCCATTATCTGGATTAATAACAAACTTTTTTTGTTCAATTTCCTTTATAAAATTGAGTCTCTTCTTCTATAAGTGTGTTGTAGAAGGTGGGGAATAAGGATTTCAACTTACCCAAAACTCCTTATTGCACGAGATCTCTTACAGTGAGACTTCTCATCATACTCTTCAACACTATTTTTTGAGGGCCCAGGACAATTATTCCTTAAATGTACAGTTTCAAAGAAAATATGACACTTGAATGACACCTTCTAGTAGTCGAGGCACGACACAAAGGAAGAATGTCCCCAAAAAATGTTTATCTCAGCATGCATGCCCGCAGAAACATCGAACTCCACAAGAGTCCATGCCATCTGTTTGTCCTTAGCGTGTATCAACTTATCATCTAAGAATATATATTTCCCCATTGCATTGTCCAACTCCATGAAATTTGTTTTTGACCACAGTTGTACATGAAACCCTAGAAGGAGCATCCATAAGTTCCTCTTCACGACCTTCTCCTTCAGAGGATTAAATGTGGGATGCCACTTTCTCATAACCAAGGATCCTCTCCCAATCACCTAGGGATTCTCTAGAACAACTCTAACATCATTCTGAAATAGAAAATGAAAGCACATCCAATTATTTACCAACATACTAAGCATTGGACAATAGCCTAATAAGGGTTTCCAGAAATCATTGAACCACTTTTGAAGCTTTAATCTATTCATAGATATGTATTCTATTTTACCCATGAAATATCTAGTAGACAAACTTTCAACCTTGTCCATATTTACATCCTTACCTAGCACCATTGAATCCCTACCCAATTTAAATTTGAATTCCTTCAACTCCCTTTTGGATTTTGCTCGAGGGCCTAATAACTTCCTCCCTCCTTCAACCAAAGCTTCGGATGAAACCTTTATCGTCGGAGGAGAGACCTCATAAACCAACAAAGGATTTTCTTTGAACTCTCCCTTCTCTGCAGACTTAGCTAGAAATTTCAATGGAGAATCATCTTTCGAGGAATCACTGTCATGTCCAAAGTTTTTGCATTGGGTCACAATGGCCTAAGCCCCTTGGCCATACTCATGATAATTTGTCAAATTGATTCTAAGGGTCAAATAATTGCCAAGAATGATGTCCAAGTTAGTAATAATGTTAAATTAGATCCAAATGGACAAGGTGGGTCACATTAAGAGAAATTCCCAATTCAAAGTTGTAATATACCCATCCAAATGAACTGCCATGGAGGAAAAATTACTAGTTCCCTAGGTTGGGGGGTGGAAGCATTGGGATTTGAAATAAGAGGAATAATAAATGATGTGTGGACATTAGAATAGAATAAATATTTTAAAAAGGAGCTAAATAAATATATACAAGGGAAAATCAAAGTGGCATTTGATCATGAAGACACATGGAGCAAGTGGGACCCACACAAGCTAGATTTTCTATGCCACATGGCATCCTCCTCTTGTCAATTCGAATCCATGAGAAGTCCAATGTTCTTGGGATGAGTTGGAAGGGAATAATATTTGGCATGAGTCAATGAGGTCGAAATGTAGAGGAAGAGGCAATTTGGAGCTAGTGGGACACTTGGGCTAGATTCCCTAGCTCTATGACAACAATGATGAAGATGATATGACACCTATGATACAAATCAGACCTGAAGGCTGAAATATGACATATATGACATGTCAGGGCTAAAAATATCCCCCAATAGGGCGCTCATTTGATTTAGGGCAGCCAAAGAGACACCAATTCTAATTTGGAGAAGGAGAGGGATAGAATTGGAAGGACAAGTGGCATACTTGGGAATCTCTTCCCAACTTGAGTTGGCATGAAGCTCTTGGAAGGAATTCGACCCATGTAGGACCTTAGAAGTTTATAAAATTCATGAACAAAGAATAATATAAGCTTTTGATCATTTTATAATTTTCATTTTTCATTTGGAGAGGAGAGCTTGTGGAGTGCTACTCTACTTAGCACCAATTTCGAGGGTGAAATATTCCCATCCCAGTTGGTAATTGGAAAGGACATTAAGACCTTTCATTTGGAGATTTAATGGAGTCTTCTGTTACAGGTTTAATCTATAGGGAAGCTCATGGTCACATCTCTTTCAGCTTGCTTCTACAACCATTCTTCTATTTCTTGACATATTCATGATCCTTGAGGGAAGGCACACTTGGTGAGATATTGTACTCTTTTGGGGAGGTTATAATGCCCCATTTATTTTTTAATATGATTAAAATTCTCTTTTCTTCAACTTCATAAATTTTCAGGTTGAGATTCCAAGTGGAAATGTATAAATCTGATCATTAATGAGAAAATGGTGCCTTTTCCCCACTATGTTGATGTTTGCCAATGTTGTGATGATAATTTGGAATGAATAAGTGAACCACTGATGGAATAATTATATATGGAATTTTAATAATGTTTATTACAAGTTTCATGTTCAGTGCATAAGCTTTTGGAGTCATTTGGTTCAGTTTCATAGCATTTGGAAAAGTTTTCCTATCATTTCCCCCAAGGTCAAAACTAGTATTTTTGTAGCTGATTGGAGAGGGTTGTAAAAGAATTAATAACTTGAATGGAGATGCATATGAACCTATATTGATGTCCCTTATATTTCCCCTACCTCTGTTCAAAAATTAGAGAGGGTCCCATAGCACTTGGAGAGCCATTTCCAGCATTTACCCAAGGGGGATTTGAACCCCAAATTGCTAGTCAAACTCCCTACTTTGGACAGAAATTAAAGAAGAGTTACAGAAGAATTTTGAAGTTTATAAAGAATCCATAAAATTCATATTAATGTTCTAATATCATCCATACACCTTCTGTAACAATTTGGGAGCATTTGGAGACCAAGAGATCAATACTAGTCAACGAGAAAATGCTAGTCAAACTCCCTACTTTGGAAATAACTTAAAGGAGAGTTGAAGAATCCTTTTTAAGTCTATAAATCATCCATACACCTCATATTCATGTCCCAATATCATACATACACCTTCTATAACAATTTGGGAGCATTTGGAGTCATTTGGAGACCAAGAGACCAATACTAGTCAAAGGTTGAACTAGTGGAAAAAGTTGAAAATTTCACCATTTTAAATAATTTCAAAAAAGGGACATTATAGTGGTATCAGAGCATGATCTTGGCACCTGATGTGGTCTGATATTCATGAGGAAAATAATTTAGGGACCACCATTATATATTGAAACCAAAAGTGTTTTTGTTGAAGAGGAAAAAGTAGGAAAAGAAGAGCAATGTTTTGAGGAAACTATGACTAGGGATGAAAAGGGAACCTCAGATGATGGTGAGAAGCTTAGGAAACTCATGAAACCAATATTTGAAGACATTAAAAATGGTATCAGAGACATGAACAAACATATGATGAAAGGATTCGAATTGATGGCTAGCCAACTTGGGAGCAAAGGAGTAATAGGAGGAAACATTAGTTCTCATTGTGAGGAAAAGAAGCCAATGGGTGAGCATATTCTCTCAAGCATGGGACCCCATAATAGAGAAAATGAATTTCAGAGAAAACCAAGGCCTACTGCACCAAAATTTCTTGAGTCAAAAGCAAATATTAAATCCCCAAATGATGTGGAATAAATTCTACTCGAATGGAAAAATTTGAGTGAAGATTGCAGAAACACTTTACCATTTGATCAATACCTCATGGCCTCAAACAAGCTCAAGATGAAGGAAGGCAATAAGAATCCATTTCAAAATAGAGAATTGAATTATGAAATAAGTAAAATGCCACTTCCCACCTTTGATGACTCATCTCAAAGTTCTGCACATACTTGGGTACAAAATGCATCAGCTTGCTTGAAGGAGCAAAAGGAAGAGACACATTCTACCTTGGACATGAATCAAAGAGCATCTCCTGATGGATGCTTAAACTATGAAGGAGTGCCTACTAATGGGTGCTCACACCTCTATGTTGGTGACATAGAGACAACTCTTGAAAGTGTTGCTGCAATCCAAACTTCCATTAAGCATGAAAATGAAGACCTTGTAGCAGTTGAAGAAGAAACAAGATCAACTTCCCCATCACCACTTGAGCTTCTTGAAGTTGGTCCAAGTAAGAAGGAAGAAGATGAGGAGGTTCATCTGCAAGAGCCTCATTTTCTTGAAGGGTCCTTGAAGATGAATGAAAATAAGATCCAAGAGACCTTTAGCATGCTCCATGACACTCAAGCATTAGTGTCAAATTCTTGTTGGAAAGTTTCTTCATTGGAGGGTCCATCCTTCCTTGAAGACATGGAGAAGATTCAAAGAGCAGTGTGCAACAACAAAGGTAATTTCATTTCTTTTCTTTTTTATAGGAAAAATTTGGTTGAGTTTAATGAATTATTACCTGATGCATACTTGAAGAATAATGAGGATATTCATAAACTCAAAATTCAAAATGAGCAACTTCTTGAAAGGTTGCAATAGACTTGTTCTTCCTCCTATGTTTCAAATTGTCATATGGTGGATTGCATGGAAGATTCTCATGACATGGTAGATCATTAGAAACATGGAAATTTGCATGTGCTTGATGTGTTTGAAGATGAGACTGATGAGATCCAAGCACTTGATGTGGTAGAAGAGGAACTTGAGTTTCCTCTTGGAAATGGTGACACAATTTTTGAAGAAGTGTATTATTCCACTACCTTGGAACCAACCTATGAGGAAAGTTTTGCACTTTTGAGGGAGGTGCATGAACCTACCATTATGGAGCATTCACATGAGGAAAATTCTTCACTTTTTGATCATTTGGGTGAGTTGGTTCATTATCCTACATCCCATACTTCCATATTTTGCAGCATTCATCCTAATGAAGTATGGGTGAAAGGTTTATTTTTTATGGTGCCACATGAGGAGCATGAAACTCCTATCTCTCCTTTATATGATGACATTATTAGAGCCATGTCTTATTTACATTTGCATAAGAATCCATTGTTACCTTATGGTGAGACACATCCACATGGATGCACTTATGATGTTCACTTGAGTCACTTGAAGACTCATGATCCAGGTGGATATTGGTGGCCACCCACCTTTCCAACTGGCTCAAAACAGTTTTATGGCAATTTTGGTATTGTACTATTTTTAGCAGTTTTTCGGGTCCTGAACTTTCGGGGCCGTTTTGAGGCCCTAAACGACCTTTTTTGGCAATTTGGGGGGCCAAATGGTTGCCTCTGGCACACATTTGGCCCTAGTCGAAAGTTGTAAATCTCAGGTAGACCTTTCCAACAGGCTACCGAGCACCCCAAACGGAGATCGTATGCAAAAGTTACGACCCCGGGAAGTTGATGTACTAACTTACCCAAACGGGGCCCACATGACTTTTGGCGCTTCATCTCCTAAGGTTAGGTTTTTGGTTGTCTAGGGTTTTTGACATTCCTGTTTATTGTAAAAGGCCTTGAGAGCCTCATTGTAACCATCTTCTTGCGAAATGAGCGCAGCCGTCACATCTCTTCTCAGAGATAAGCCGCCACCATTCCAGCAAGCTTGTTTTCCGCTGCATTTTACAGTTCTAGCTTATTTCCTTATTGAATAGAAAACCAGTTTTACTGTATCTCTGTTATTTTGTGTTAAGCATCTGATAATAATCTGTATTCATTTCGTTCTGCTCATAAAATCCGGATCAGTGGTATCAGAGCGGTCTGCTCCTTGTCGTCTTAATGCATGTCCCCAACGAGGTCAGGGTACAAAGAATTGGGTCTCGAGCTTGTTTCTCTTGAGGACAAAATATCTCGCACGCCCAAGCGACCTCTCATGGCAGGAGAAAAGAAAGATGACGGGACAGGAGATCCTATCAAAATGTTGCTTGAGGAAGCCCTCACGCAGCAGAGGAACGAGATGATGGATAATTTCGCGCAAATCCTTCGGCGACTACCAACAAGCGACGCATCTTCCTCGAGCGGAGGCGCCGCCCCCTTCAAGGTACAAATCAACTTCGATATCCCTATATTTGAAGGACAGATAGACGCAGATGCTGTAGATAAGTGGTTGAATCTACTAGAAGGGTATTTTTCTGTCCATAACTTTTCGAATAAAGAAAAGATTACTTTTGCGCTCCTCAAAGCCGTTCCCCATGTCAAAGATTGGTGGGAAACATTCTGCGAGCAAAAGGACACAGAAGAAGCCTCATTATTTTCAGTCACGGCCACCTGGGAATCCTTCAGGGATGCTATTAAGGAACAATACTACCCTGTTGGAAGTTATGACGACTTGTATACCAAATGGACCACACTGCGACAAGAAAGAGACCAAGCAGTGCCAGAGTTCACAAATATCTTCCATACCTTGCGCACCAAGCTGGGTATCAAAGATTCAGAGCGACATCTAGTGCTCAAGTATCGCGGTGGTTTGCATAGATACATCCAGACCGAAATGGAATTTCTAGACATCTCTTCCTTGGGCGCGGCCTACCGATATGCCGTCAAAATCGAGCAGAAGCTCAAACAAAAGACGCGGCAATTTGGGCCTGGGAACCCTTCACAGCAAAAGACAGGAAAGGGCGGTCCCAACCCACAAAATAAAGGACAGAGCAAAGATGGACAGTATCAGGACAACCAGTCCAAGCCGCAAGCAAAGAAGGACACCGGAAAAACAAAGAAAGATACCGGGAAGTGGTGTGACTTCCATAAGAGCCCTTGGCATAACACTGCTGATTGTCGCTCAAAGCAGTCGCTGGTGGCCGAAGTGAAAGCATCTGAATCAGATGCGGGTTCTGAATTTGAGTCCGAACCAGAAAGGGGAAGACGGATCATTGACGCGGAACCCAGTGCCACCATTGCTACCACCAAGCTCCAGCCTGATGAACCAGACGAGCCAGAAGAAGGAGAACGCCTCTTCCATTCACAGATGTGGGTAAAAGGCACCCCGCTGCACTTCATCGTTGATAGCGGTAGCCAGAAGAATCTCATCTCAGCAGAGGTCGTCAAGTGCCTGGCCCTGCCGAAAACGCCGCACCCACAACCCTACACCATTGGATGGCTCCGCAAGGGAAGCGATCTCCGCGTCAGCCAACAGTGCTGACTGCCATACGGCATCAAGCCCTTCAAGGACGAGGTATTGTGTGATGTTGCTCCTCTCAAAGTTTCAGATGTTCTTTTGGGCCAACCTTATTTATGGAAACGTCATGCTGTATACGAGTCTAGGCCTCGTAGTGTTATTATTTCTTTGAACAGGAAATTGTACAGGATACCCGAGGCAGTCCCTCCTAGTGCTATTTCCTTGATCTCTGCCAAGCAATGCAGGAAGGTCATCTCTCAGACCGGGAAATTTGTCTTCTTCGTGATTCGCTCTCAGAGTGAAAGAAAGATCGCAGCCACATCCCGGGCCTCCATGACCGAACTATCCACACAACAGAAGCAAGTAGATAAGGTGGTGGAAGGATACTCAGATATCTTCTCCTCTCCGACCGGGGTACCTCTGCACTGCCAGGTCAAGCATCCCATCGATCTGACCCCAGGCGCATCGCTACCCAATGGGACAGTCTATCGCCGCTCTCTATTGGAAAACGAGGAGATCAAGAGGCAGATCCAAGAATTGCTCCACAAAGGGCACATCCGTCCCAGTTCATCACCTTGCGGGAGCCCAATCGTGCTGGTGCAGAATAAAGATGGGACCTGGCGACTCTGCATTAATTACCGGGCCCTGAATAAAATCACAGTCCGCAACCGGTACCTGATTCCCCGAATCGACGACCTCCTTGATCAACTCACGGGGGCCAAATACTTCAGTAAGATTGACCTGAAGTCTGGCTACCACCAGGTCCCAATAGAACAGACAGATGTATGGAAGACTGCCTTCAAGTCAAAAGAAGGTCTTTTTGAATGGCTGGTCATGCCTTTTGGTTTGACAAATGCTCCAGCAACTTTTATGAGGATGATGGACGATATCCTACGACCTTTCACCAACAATTTTGTAGTGGTGTATCTGGATGACATCCTCATCTACAACAAGACTTGGGAGGAACACTTGCAGCATATTCAGCAGGTTCTGCACACCCTGTGGAAGCACAAACTATATGCAAACTTGGAAAAATGCTCCTTCGGCATGGACAGGGTCCATTACTTAGGCTACATCGTTGATTGACATGGTGTGCATGTGGATCCAGCCAAGATCCAGGTCATCCGTGACTGGCTAGCCCCAACCACACTCACTGAACTTCGGAGCTTCTTGGGCCTCGCCAATTTCTATCGCCGGTTCGTGCTGGGATTCTCTCATATCGCATGGGCCCTCAGCCAAGTGACCAGGGGTGGTGGTAAGGAAAAATTTGTGTGGGGCCTGTCCCAACAACAAGCCTTCGATGACTTGAAGAAGCGTTTGTGCTCATCGCCGGTACTCTCATTACCGAACCTGCAACATCCCTTTGAGATCGAGACAGATGCTTCAGATTATGCTGTGGGCGCCGTTCTCACTCAACACGGCCACCCCGTGGCATATCATAGTGAGACACTCTCAGATGTTGTCCGCAAGTACCCTACCTACGACAAAGAAATGTACTCCATTGTACAAGCCTGTCGCCAGTGGAGACATTACATTCTTGGGAAGGAGACAGTCATCCACACTGATCACAAGCCACTACAGTTCATGCAGACCCAAGGAAAGTTGCAGAATGACCGTCATCAGAAGTGGTCAACATATTTACAGCAGTTCCACCTCAACATCAAATATAAAACAGGGAGTACCAACCGAGTTGCTGACTGCCTCAGTCGACCTCCAGTAGCGGCACTTACCACGGTGCTAGACTCTTGTGGCCACGAGACCTCCGGATGGCCCCACCTCTACGAGACAGACCCTGACTTCTCCGCCACCTATCAAATGTTGGGCACCAACTCAGTGGTTGCTAATTTCCATCTTCAGGACGGGTTGTTGTGTCGTCTGGGCCATCTCTGCGTTCCATCAAGCGAGCGAGCGAAGCTGATTTGGGAAGCTCACTACAATCGGGTGGCAGGACACTTTGGCGTCGAAAAGACAGTGGCAGTGTTGCAGAAACATTTCTACTGGCCGAAACTTCGAGAGGATGTCGGCAAGTATATCAGGTCCTGCACCGCTTGCGCTATTGCCAAACCGACCACTAAGAAACAGGGCCTATACACCCCTCTGCCTACTCCTGACAGGCCGTGGGAATCCATCTCAATGGACTACATGTCGGGCCTCCCGTTCACCAAGAGGGGAAATGACTGTGTTTTCGTGGTTGTTGATCGCTTTTCCAAGATGGCGATTCTAGCCGCTTGCAAGAAGATCATCACAGCAGAAGCCACTGCCAAGCTCTTCTTTGAACGAGTATGGGTACATTTTGGGATCCCACATACCATTATCTCAGACCGTGACAGTCGGTTCCTCAGCTCATTCTGGTCAAGCCTCTGGTCACTGCTGGATACCAAGCTCACCAAATCCACTGCCTTCCACCCCCAAACCGATGGACAAACGGAGGTCGTCAACCGGATGGTCGTACATATCCTGCGCATGTACAATTCAACACACCCCCGCACATGGGATGAGAGTCTCCCCTATGTCCAACATAGCTACAACCGAGCCCTGCATAGCTCAACTGGCCACAGCCCCTTTCAGGTGGGGTTGGGATTCCAACCATTGGGCCCCATGGATGTTGCACTTCCCCTTGCGACCACCTCGACCGACTCGTCCCCAGAAGCTGACAAAGCCGCCCGGTTCATTGAACGGATCCAGCATTTCCGCCAACAGGTTCAGGATATTCTACAGAAGTCTAATGCCAAGTACAAGTAGCGCCATGATCAACATCGGGTGCCACATAAGTTTCAGGTGGGCGACAAAGTTTGGTTGCATTTGCAGAAAGAACGCCTTACAGGGCCCCATCGAAAGCTTCGCCCACTCCGTTATGGGCCGTACACCATCACGAAGGCGGTGGGTGACAATGCTTTTGAGCTCAACATTCCCCCCTTCCTTGGTCTGCATCCAGTCTTCAACGTGGCTCTCCTTCGGCCATATTTCCCACCACTATTAGACACCTCAGAGATAGCGGAGAAGTTGACACCAACAGAGCTCAACCCTGACTGCCTACAACAAGCATCCAGTGATCATATTGCAGACACACAGATCAAGGGCACTCGACATCAAAGGATCCAACTTTATCGAGTTGTCAAAGCAGGGCAGCTCCTGCACCAAGGCAAGTGGCTCACCCGAGGCCAAATTCAGCAGAAATTTCCTCATCTGATGGGGGAACTCAACGCAATGGAGACTATTGCTTCCTAAGGAGGGAGGATTGATCCAGGTGGATATTGGTGGCCACCCACCTTTCCAACTGGCTCAAAACAGTTTTATGGCAATTTTGGTATTGTACTATTTTTAGCAGTTTTTCGGGTCCTGAACTTCTGGGGCCGTTTTGAGGCCCTAAACGACCTTTTTTGGAAATTTGGGGGGCCAAATGGGTGCCTTCGGCACACATTTGGCACCAATCGAAAGTTGTAAATCTCAGGTAGACCTTTCCAACAGGCTACCGAGCGCCCCAAACGGAGATCGTATGCAAAAGTTACGACCCCGGGAAGTTGATGTACTAACTTACCCAAACGGGGCCCACATGACTTTTGGCGCTTCATCTCCTAGGGTTAGGTTTTTGGTTGTCTAGGGTTTTTGACATTCATGTTTATTGTAAAAGGCCTTGAGAGCCTCATTGTAACCATCTTCTTGCGAAATGAGCGCAGCCGTCACATCTCTTCTCAGAGATAAGCCGCCACCATTCCAGCAAGCTTGTTTTCCGCTGCATTTTACAGTTCTAGCTTATTTCCTTATTGAATAGAAAACCAGTTTTACTGTATCTCTGTTATTTTGTGTTAAGCATCTGATAATAATCTGTATTCATTTCGTTCTGCTCATAAAATCCGGATCAACTCATGATTTTGCTTGCTCCTTGCTTAGTTCAATTGATATTGGAGGAAATTCATCCACTACTTTGGTGAAGAGATATATGATTGGAGAAAATTATTATTGGCAGCAACATCCTTTGTTATTTCTTGATGATACACATGTTCATAGATGCACAAATTCTACTTATGTGAGCCCCTTGAAGGCTCATTGTTTTCTTTGTTCCCTACTTGGTTCAGATTTTAGTGGAGGTTCTTCATTCACTTCCTGGATGAAAGAACACATGGCTGATTATTTTGATGCATCTTACATCCTTTTGGAGCAGCATTATAGGACATGGGATCCTCACCTATGTCATTGGAGCATATTTGATTGGTCACTTGAAGCTTGTATTCACTTGGCGAATGGTGGTCTACTTACTTGGAGGTATAAGCACTTTCATGGTTCTTTGATGAGACACCTCCTTGATGTACATTTTTATTATGTTGTTATGTACTTTGATGATATATATTTTGTACTCATGATGTTTGGAAGAATGCATACAAGAAAATGGGATCTAGGAATTCTCTTTCCTAATGGTATGGGTTGGAGAGCACTCTTAATTGTTGGAGTGCAATACAAGCAATGGGACTCTGGGATAATTTTTAGTCCCATTGATTTCAAATTTTTTGGGAAACAAGTAGTATGGGGGATGGATTCCCCACTTAATAAAGTGATTTTGATCAGTGTAGTGCAGCAACAAGCATGGTGGTTCCTCTCTAAAATATTCATGAGATATTGAAGACTGAAAGCTGGGCAACTTAGTGGCAACTTCAAGAATTACAATGGTATCATAAGGGGTTTCCAAAATATGAAAGAGGTAAAGAGTAATTGTGAAAACATGGTTTTGATGGATTTAATTAACATTTTGGTTTTTAGTGGTGATGTTACAGGGGATATCAAAATGAAAAATAAAATCCACATCTCCTTGCTTTTGGAAACACACAATTGTAGTGCATGGGTGGCTCTACTCGAGGTTCCAGAAGAGAAGTTTTGGGAAGCAAAATTTTGGAAAGAAAGCAGGTTCTTACCCATGCATGTGCTGAAATTGCTTGAGGACAAGAAATATTGTGAAAGGAGGATTTGTCATGTCCCAAAATTTTGCATTGGGTCACAATGGATTAAGCCCCTTGGCCATACTCATGATAGTTTGTCAAATTGATTCTAAGGGTCAAATAATTGCTAAGAATGATGTCCAAGTTAGTAATAATGTTAAATTAGATCCAAATGGACAAGGTGGATCACATTAAGAGAAATTCCCAATTCAAAGTTGTAATATACCCATCCAAATGAACTGCCATGGAGGAAAAAATACTAGTTCCCTAGGTTGGGGGGTGGAAGCATTGGGATTTGAAATAAGAGGGATAATAAATGGTGTGGGGACAGTAGAATAGAATAAATATTTAATAAAGGAGCTAAATAAATATATACAAGGGAAAATCAAAGTGGCATTTGATCATGAATACACATGGAGGAAGTGGGACCCACACAAGCTAGATTTTCTATGCCACATGGCATCTTGCTCTTGTCAATTGGAATCCATGAGAAGTCCAATATTCTTGGGATGAGTTGTAAGGGAATAATACTTTGCATGAGTCAATGAGGTCTAAATGTAGAGGAAGAGTAACTCCCATGGAAGAGGAAGAGGCAATTTGGAGCTAGTGGGACACTTGGGATAGATTCCCTAGCTCTATGACAACAATGATGAAGATGCGAGGACACCTATGGCACAAATCAGACATGGAGGATGACATCTGACATATATGACATGTCAGGGCTAAATATAGCCTCCAAGAGGGTGCTCAAGTGAGTTAGGGCAGCCAAAGAGACACCAATTCGAATTTGGAGAAGGAGAGGGCTAGAATTGGAAGGACAAGTGGCATACATGGGAATGTCTTCTCAACTTGAGTTGGCATGAAGCTCTTGGAAGGAATTCGACCCATGGAGGACCTTAGAAGTTTATAAAAGTAATGAACAAAGAAGAATAGTATATTTTGATCATTTTATAATTTGCATTTTGCATTTGGAGAGGAGAGCTAGTGGAGTGCTACTCTACTTGCCTTAGCACCAATTTCAAGGGTGAAAGATTCCCACCCTAGTTGGTAATTGGAAATGCCATTCAGACCTTTCATTTGGATATTTAATGGAGTATTTTATTATAGGTTGAAGCTACAGGTAAGATCATGGTCACATCTCTTTTAGCTTGATTCTACAACCATTCTTCTATTTCTTGGCATATTCATGATCCTTGAGGGAAGGCGCACGTGGTGAGATATTGTACTCTTTGGGGGATATTATAATGCCCCATTTATTTTTTAATATGATTAAAATTCTCTTTTATTCACCATCATAAAGTTTCAGGTCGAGATTCCAAGTGGAAATGTATAAATCTGATCATTAATGAGAAAATGGTGCCTTTTCCCCACTATGTTGATGTTTGCCAATGTTGTGATGATAATTTCGAATGAATAAGTTAAAAACTGATGGAATAAGGATATATGGACTTTTAATAATGTGTATTACAAGTTTCATGTTCAGTTCATAATATTTTGGAGTCATTTGGTTCAGTTTCATAGCATTTGGAGAAGTTTTCCTATCATTTCCCCCAAGGTCGAAACTATTATTTTTGTAGCTGATTGGAGAGGGTTGTAAAAGAATTAATAACTTGAATGGATATGAATATTAACCTATATTTATTTCCCTTATATTTCCTCTACCTCTGTTCAGAAATTAGAGAGGGTCCCATAGCACTTGGAGATCCATTTCCATCATCTACCCAAGGGGGATTTGAACCCCAAATTGCTAGTCAAACTCTCTACTTTGTACAAAACTTAAATAAGAGTTGCAGAAGCCTTTTGATGTCTATGCAGCATCCATAAAACTCATATTCATGTTCTAATATCATCCATACACCTTCTGTAACAATTTGGGAGCATTTGGAGTCATTTGGAGACCAAGAGACCAATACTAGTCAAAGAGAAATTGTTAGTCAAACTCCCTACTTTCGATAGAACTTAAAGGAGAGTTGCAGAAGCCTTTTGAAGTCTCAAATCATCCATACACCTCACATTCATGTCCCAATATCATACATACACCTTCTATAACAATTTGGGAGCATTTGGAATCATTTGGAGACCAAGAGACCAATACTAGTCAAAGGTCGAACTAGTGAAAAAAGTTGAAAATTTCACCATTTTAAATAATTTAAAAAAAGGGACATTACAATTGCTATACCCCCAAAAATTCCACTGATGTTATTACAAGATCTGTTAGGTACACCGTCAGTACCATTTAAATTCCCTACGTTCTGATACTTAGTGCCACTTAATCCACCTTTAAGATGACATATCCATTACTTTTCTAAAAACCCCTTTGGAGTTGATTTGATATCCTTTTGCAGGGCTCAAAACTCCTCGTCAGATTTAAAAATACCCGCACTTACCCATACCTTATCATCATCAATACTAGACAAATCTTTCACATCAGCCATCTTATGAAAAGTTCCTTAAAGCTGATTAAAAGACTGCATACACTTAGCATCATAAAAAAAACATGAAGTCTCCAGCTACCACCAAGTCACTCGAATAACTCTTGCAAAACACTAATGACCCTACAACCCTAGATCCCCCCTCTCCATCTCCTTCTTTATAGAAACTCCCTTCCTTCAAAATCCTCATCATTTTTTTGTCTACATTCCAAAACACACTGTTTCTATCATCTAGATGAAGAATAAAGCTTCGTTGCAATCATTGCAATATCCACGAAAATGTTACTACAATTATGCTTCTCATGGAAGTTCTCTCACTACGCTGCCAACACCCATATCCTCAATGGCTCCTCAATTCGTGAGATACCAACTCTATTCCAATAGATAGTGATTATTTTTAATATTGTAAATGATTTATTAAAGTTTGCAAATTATATCTTAATTTTGAAGTTGTTATACTAGTTCCCTAATTTTTTAGTCCTTGCCGTAGGCAGAGACTATATGTTCCATGTTTATGTATTAGTTAATATAGATATTTCATTTTTTCTAAAGATACATCAAAGTTAGGCTAAAATAAGTATTTATAAATTATTTTTTGAAAAATGATGTTCACTTTTAATTGGATGAGAGGGATTGAAGTGACAATTTTTATCATTGTCACGTATTAAAAAAATTAAGAAAAATATAAAAATACTTACCTTTATCTTAACTTTATCTACCCAACTTTGTCAGATGAACTTTAAGAAAAATAGGTTTGTATTTAATATAGTGGTTGACCAGGCAACCTAGGGAGAGCCAGGTTCGTTGGCATATTGCCACAAACAAATAGGCATTAATACCATGCAACACATGTTCATCCTCTAAGATGCCAAGCGTAATTTTCCTTCGCCAACTGCGATTTTGGTTGTATTGAACGAGAAGTATTATTAGACCTTTGCAGACAACCATTGCACCCTGCAGTTATGGCTATTGTGAAAAGGGGAACCCGAAAATGCTCTGGTATCTTTGTGTATGCGTTAATTTTGGAGGTAAGATGGACGTTTTCCATGAATTTTTCCATAGAAGCTACATTTTCCCCTTAATTTTGAAGGTTTTTGAATCTTATTTTGTTAAAATTTCGCTTAAGAATTGGTCGTATTTTCTTAAATTCGAATTGTTTTCTGATTTTATTATTACTGTTTAAAAAATCCATCTACGTATTTGAGGCTTGTTTTGATGAAATATTTGTATGATTTTTTTAAACCCACAATATTATCGTGCTAGTGAAATTCATCCCCAAATACTTCCTAATTGTTGATTTGTAACTAGTTGTTACTTACCATGGCTGCAGGAAAACTATCAATGACTCAACGGTATTAGGAATTTGGTGTAGATAAGGAAATAATACCCTATCTTCTCTTTAGGTCATAATGGACAACATAATTATATATTTAGTGTGAGAATCAATCTTAGAGTTGAAATATCATTTGTTATTATTACCAGTTGTGATTTTACAAGATCTGTCTCTTATTCTTTACCAGTGAAAATACTGAAATACTTTTTCATTTTGTCATTGAGTCAAAGTTCCTTGAATCAGAACTACTTATTTGTTGAATCCTTTTGATGAACCAAATCCCCCTTATCTAGGGTTTATGGCTTGAATCAATGCCCGTAGCTTAGTGAAGCAAAATTTTGGGATACTTTTACACATAGTGATAAATATCCTTACATCTATTTCCTCGAATTTCTCTTGTACATGGCTCCAAAATATAATATATATATGAATGATACATTTTGAAATACATTTTTATTGCTCTCAAAGTAGATGAACTAGTTAGGATTTCCTTTTCTCTCCTTTTCTTTTATATGTTTGCAGAGGACTTAATGGGTTACATGTTTGGTTTTTTTTTTCTTATATGGAGGGAAGGTGTCACAGACTCTTAACCAAAAAATCCTCTTGAATTATCTTCAAGAAGAAATAGTTGAATAGGGTTTTTACATACCTTGATTCACTAATAAGACTAGTTTTTATCGGCAGTCTTGGATTTTGTAATTTTTTTCACCAAAATTTGATATAAACACAGAGTTATATTTTAAATTAGATTTGGGGTCTTACATAAATCTGCTATTTATAAGGCTAGTTTTTATGGGCCATCTTGGATTTTGTAATTTTGTTCACCAAAATTTGATATAAATAAAGAGTTATATTTTATTTTTTCTTAGTATTTTAAATTAGATTTGGGGGCTTAGATAAATCTGCAGTATTATCATGGGAATGTTTATATGAGAACAAATTTGTTATTGTATCTCCTTCCAGATCTTGCTAGAAGTTCTCACTCCTTGGCTTTATTTCCAAACATTTCCATTGGGTCTATCAGAGTAGTTGGTCAAAGATGAAGAAACTGTCCAATAAGATTATGGATATATATCATATAAAAATGCAGTTTTATAGCATAACCTTCAACAAGACATCAAACAAGAAGCCCTCAGTAGGAATTTTCTCTTTTAATCCTGGGTCTTTTTATGTTTTGTAAGGTAGTTTTGTGGTTGGGTCAGTTTACTAGGCTCTATACATGTAGAATTTTAAGCTATGTTGTATGAAAATGTAAGGACTACTCAGCTCTTGAGTCTCCTTGAACCCCGTTATCAAACTTTCTTTTTTGATTTGTATTAGTTTGTTGTAAGGTGAGGCCACATCTTTCACACTGATAACCGTTTCATTTTTTTTTTAAAGTCAATAAAAATAAACTAAAGACACCTAAAGAGGATTTTTTGTAGAACACTTTGATGCTTTTTGGTCTTTCCAGTCTCTTCAAAATGCACAACATCTATCCACTAAAGGCTATACTCGAGTCTGTGATCTCCCACAGAGTCAGTTATTCAAAGTTAATTTGATACTACTTTTTATCTTGAAAAAAATAAAAACAGATCAATGGTGGCCTTATATTCTTCGAGTTCGTTTCCTCTCTCTTTGGGCTATTACCACCGATGGATGGGAAGTTTAAATGAGGAAAGTGAAGGGGGTGGATGTCTATATCAACCTCAGAATTATCCTACTGAACAGGTTGGTATGATATGATTGTAGAGTGGTATCCTTTCTTTTATTTGGAAGGGGATGGATGGGATACTCGGTCGTGGGTCCCTTCTCATTTGTTTGATTTGTTTACATGGGAATATATAGAAGCTAAGTTAGAAATGAACTATATGATTTTTAAAATGTTCCTCGTTATATGAACGGATTTAATCTAGTGGCCAGATGTAGTTATTAGCCTTGTAGTGTTCACAAGTTCAATTTTTGAAAAGTTAATCTATTTAACACCTTAATCCAGGAAATTTCAGAATAAAGAAATTGTGGGATAAATAAAAACAACTGAACAAGTCAAGGATATAAATTTTTTTCCGCATGAGCTGTTCAGGGACCATACATAGTTTAATTGAAAGAGACAGAATCTATCCATTTAACAATTGTTTTTAGTTTTTTTTTTCTCATTTGGTTTAAGTGGAAATTGCGGGGATTTCAAAGAAATTGTAGTACCTTTGGAAATTTTCGTAGTGGAATATGTATCCACAGGCATAGCACATGCATAGCATAAGCATGTAGTGCAGTGGGTTTGGAAACGATGAGTCATTGTTCTTCTCCTCGAGGGATTTGTTTGACTTCTTCTCTTTGACATGAAGAATTGCCTTGGCAGTCCTCTTTAACCAAAGATAATGCTTCTTGCAGAGACTCTTGGTTGGCATGGCCATGGCATGGCATATCCATTGTTTTCCATTTGACGTTTTACACCGCAAGAACTTGATTACTGGTTAATGCTCGTTACTGGAATTTCTACGTTGAAGTCCACAAGTTTAATTGTAAGGTGAGAAATTGAACTTTTCTATGGTGATATTCAATTGTTTATAACATATATTATATGCATATACGTATTGTATATGCATTAACCAATTTGTAGGGTGAGAAATTAAACTTTTCTACGGTGATGTTCAATTGTTTATAATATATATTATATGTATACATATTGTATATCCATTGACCTGTATATAATGGATATAATTTATTTTAACCTCTGTAATAACAAGTAATAACAAAAAATACTTACTCTTCCTTTTTTGCTGAATACATACATTAGCGTTTTATGTAGAATCTCATCATGTAAATTCCTATCTTTCTATTTTTTTTATAAGAAATATTACCTTGTTAAGTGTACATAGAGAATACCTTTCCAACTATTTACCTTGTTCTCTCTACATAGAGAATATGTGTCCAACTATTTCTTCTCAACATTTACTTGTACTAAAAAAGCTAATCATAATATAGCTTTTATCACAATAACACATATATATTCATTCATTACAATAAATTCAACATCTATCTTATGTTTTTAAACATAAAGGAATTAATACTTAGAATAATGATAATGATTAATACTCACAATAATAATATTGATTGTGATAATGATTATGCAAAACAATTTTATCTAGAACTTTGATTTTTAATTTTTGTTGTTTGGTTATTGCTTTGACTAGTTTGAATACAGAATTAAATTGCTTTACCATTTTGTTTGACCAAAATATAAAATGTTTCAATAATAAATATATGTGAATTGCAATAAATGATTAAATTAGGATATACACTTCACCTACAAATAGATGGATATACAATTATGCACCTACAAATAGATCTAGTTGATTTGAGAATTTAAATTTAAATTTAGGTATATAAAAAAACAATATTTTGTGAAGCCGTAGCAAGTATGAGTTTTAAAATGTTTTCAGAACTAAGTATGTGTTGTGTTTTAATGTTTTCAAAATTACTATAATGACAAATGTGTTAATGAAGACCATTAAAATTAAATTATATTGAAATTGTGAATCATTTTCTTTAATTTTTATTTTATATTATTATTATTTAATATTATTTTTTGTTCTATATTATAAGGCAAGGACTAAGCTACATGCAACTCTTGTTTTTATAAAAAAAAAAGTATTGTAATAATTCATTTATTTTTTTCTTTGTTAATCCATGAGATTACATCATCATTTTAAATTTGATGAATGATAATTAATAGTTTTTTCATTTAAAAAATAAATTTTGTTAAAGCTCATTTTTAACTTCAAAATCCTCTTATTTCATCTTTTTGGTTTTTTCCAAGTACAAAATTTAAATATTTATTCAATACATGTAATAGTTGCTTTGAATTAATTAATGTGACTATGACTTAATAACCCTTGTTTTTATATTGATATTTTTTTGTTGTTATATGATCATTTTGGATTTTTTTTTTTCATATTTTCTAATGCAGTATTGGTGGATGTTGTATGGTTTTTTTCCAAGTAAAACTTTGTTAGGAAACACTTGGCCACTTCTCCACATTTTGTGGATGTTAGTTAATGTAAACCCATTGAGCTAATTATGGTGCTTGACTTGATAGGAACATACAACAATGTGTACAACATAAGCAACCAACATGAGGGAGTGACTCCAAGACTTTTTGCATGAATCTCAAAGAACTCAATTACTCAATCTAACCCATCAGGATGTTTTATGTTATGATAGATTCACTATATAAAATTATGTATTAAATAATAGGTAGTTACTAAAATGATTTAGAAGAAACATTCTCAATCTTGACTCTTGAATTAGGATTTTAGAAAGAATTGGGAAAAACACCATATATGAAAGTGTGGATACTACATATATAGATAGAATTGTTGACATGATTGAGAATGCCAAAGTGTTAAAAAAATGAAAAGTATATGTGAAATTGATATTCTGTATAAACCCAAAATATCAATGCAAAATTCGTAGAGTTGAGTGAAGGGAAACGAGGGGCATGTGGGACGGATGGGAGGCGGGAGGGAGTTGTGGATGAAAAAAGGTGTTGTGTTATGATAGGCATGTGGTACCAACGTCCACATTATGAATATTTAATGGATTTAGTTTGCATTGTAATGCACCTAAGCATGCACGTTATCCTAGTGTTCAAATTTGACATGTAGTTTGATCAATGATGTATTTATACTCACTTCCATCATTATGATTGACATGGGCGTTAGAGTGATGTTATTCATTATGTTACTATTCATTGTAATGCAATTTCTAATTATGGATGAGTTTCTAATTATTAGAGTGATGTTATGCCACTATGTTACTATTTATACTTAAGAAGGGGACCATAAACAAAGAAAGGGATGCTCCTTTCACACAATCAACAAGTTCTAGGACATGTACTTTTTTCACTCACTTATATGCTACTTATTAAACTTCACAAATCATAATAGTAGGGGAAAATCCACTCTGAGATAAATGTGAATAGAGATGAACTAGATAGGGATAGATCCTGAAGGATAGTGAGGTAGAAATTAAAAATAGCCCTCGTCAGCATGTAGATGAAAAATATAGTTTTTGTTATACAACAACCATGTGAATAGAATTTTTAGGAACTAGTTGACCGATTTGAACAAATTGGATTTTAGTAACTATGCCATAATATAGTTGTCCAATCCCATTTTGAACCAACCAGGTTTGGTATGGATGGGACTCAAGTTTGGAAGCAAACATGGATTTTTTTTAAGGCTACCTCATTAGAAGGAATATTTCGGACGAGACAATTCACCCGTATGAATCAAATATGCCCCACAACAAATCATGGGACATAATGACATCCTCAACCACGACACCTCTAAGGATTAGTCAAAACTAATTCAATCGAAACACCAACATGTAAAGTAACCTACATGAAATTAAGCCATGTGAAAATCAAGATGAACAAGGGCTACTAGGTAGCTAGTCCCTACCACTTAGTTTAGGGATAGTTAAATTGCAAAATAGATAAACGTGTATATAAATTTATTTGATTATTCTTTGTTAATTATGAACTCAAAATAGCTACATATTACATTATATTACATCATGAATATATGTTCCTAGTGGTGTTGCCATTGATTATGAATGGATGAATTATTATGTCCTCGAAGGGGATCATGTATGTATCACAGAACCCCTATTAATTTGGGCTAGATGCTATAAATTTTTCCAATGACTACAGTTGAAACTATAATTTAAAATATATTGTATTAAATCACATTTTTTTAAATCGTTTTTTTTCAATTCTCATTGGTTGCAGGAGGATGACGTCCTCCTCATTTTTCCCTTCCCAGGAGGGGGTTGCGGGCTGACATCATCCTCCTTTAAATGTTTCTACCATCCTTTTTTTTCTGCATCCCCTATGCAAGTTTTTAAATATGCGATGGATTTACGGTGGGCAGTGAGCACTGAAGGGAGTTTTGAGGGTGTAAATGGCATGCCTACGAGTTGACCTCGCCTTGCCTTAGCATCTCTTCCATATTGTATTGTGAGCCGTATGAGTTTACCCAGCCCTGCTCGAGCATCTCGGTCGATGACACATGTAACGTCCCCATTTTTTACCCCCTTTGCATTAAATCGTAAATGATGTAAATATTGTTATTTAATCATGGTGAGGAGCTCAAGGCCAAGGCCCCACCATTGGTTTAGCGTTTTATGTATCGACAATTAAAAATAGATGCCTATGGTTCTTGTGCTGGACATGCACAATGTAAATTAAGACATCATGTAAATACGAATTTTAATGAAATACCCACAACTAGCTATGCAATGCAACAAAGAGATGGGGGCATGATTCTACAAGGAATAGGGAGGGAAATTATTCAAACCCTTGAGCCAATGGTGATAAGCCAAATGTCAATTAATGAACCCCAACTACCCATTTTGACTTATGCACCCAATCATTTAATTTTTCCAGGAGTTGGTTGAGGCAGTTAATGCCTTGGGAATGAAGAGGTATGGCAGCTAATTTCGTGCATGGGCAAGCCATCAACTGGAAAAACGTACTTTTGCTTCTGGGGCAAGAAAACACCCACGAAATTGTGCCCAAATCCATTCTTCACCCATTGTCTTTCCTCTCTCACGCAGTCTGAGCTAGCTGGGTCTTTCTCCTTCACGTTTTCTACCATTTTCCTGTATTTTCCATGGTTGGGAACTCATTTTTGTATTGCATAGTGGCTGGGAAGAAGAGAGTCACGTTTTGGGGGTTTATAGAGGTCGTTCCTGCCCCTGGAATGCATATAAACGTTTTCTGAAAATGAATTTCTCTCCCAGGGTTTATTCCCCATCTACTAGTCCGTTTTGGTTGCCCACGTTTTTCAGCACTTGTGTTTTTGTTGTTGGGTGCATCCCTGTGTTGGTTTGAAATTGTGAGCAAGAATTAGGAGTGGAAGTGGACCAGAATTGGCTTGATAAACCTAGTGAGGAGGTAACCTCTCAAGAGTATCAAGAGGGCTGGTTTCTCTTCTATGCACACCTCGAAGAACACTAGAATGGAAGGTATGGCCTGAGGGACTGTGTATTAGTGAAGGGAATACTTCCTTGTGCTAGATGTGTAGGTATTGTGGGGACCAAGATAGATAGATCTCGCAGAGGGTGCCCGTAGCTCTGGGGTTGAGCTCACTAGCTTAGAAATTCTCCCTTTTTCCATTGTCTTAGGAGCCTGATAAACCCAACTGTAGAGTGGATTGGCTGATTTTGGTGTATCTTCGGGCTATGTGTGAGTCTGTTGTTCCCTGGTTCCTTGTAGAGTTCATGCCCAGCTCGGGGGTGGCAGTGTGTTGAGATATTGATGATCACAATTGGCCTAGGGTTGGGTGGAACGTTGCAGTTGCATAGCCAATTGCTCAGGACTACTTTGTTTTAAGATAAGTACTCTCTTGTGATAACTCTGTATTGTTTCAATTGATGAATGGCATGAATATCTTGAATATATGATAGATGTGTAATTGAGTTTAATTCCGTTG
The DNA here is from genome assembly GCA_027924585.1 of Larix kaempferi. NCBI lineage: Eukaryota > Viridiplantae > Streptophyta > Pinopsida > Pinales > Pinaceae > Larix > Larix kaempferi. The sequence goes on from BSBM01000613.1 coordinate 9,483,091, forward strand.
TGTTTTCTTTTAATATATATATATATATATATATATATACATCTACGTATGTCCATTTTCATCTAATTGGGAATTATGTTAATAATCATGGGGCTAGATGCCCTGGCTTAAGTCTAACCTTCTCTCCATCACACTGCCATTATGGACGGGACGTTACAAAATGGTATCAGAGCCATAAGCTACAACATTGGGTCTCTATGGGCCGAATCTGATCACAATTACAAGGGAAGATTCCTTCCTGATCACCACAGGTTACAACATCAAGACTAAATGGGCTAAGAGGGATAGTTGCAGAGGTAAGATCACCTCCTATTGAGCAGTGAGAATCCCTGAAAGAAAAGAAAAATTTGAAATTATTCTAAGTGTTTTTGAAAATTTTGTCTAAGTCTGTATCGAAAGGAACTTGCGAGTTTTTCGCCGCAATGGCGGAAGGACTTGACAAGTTGGTCTGCAATGGCGGAAGAAACTTGTGAGTTTTTCGCTGCAATGGTAGAAGAAACTTGTGAGTTTTTGCCACAACGACGGAAGAAACTTGTGAGTTTTTCGCCGAAATGGCGGAAGAAACTTGTGAGTTTTTCGCCGCAACGGCGGAAGGAACTTGTGAGTTTTTCGCCGAGACGGCGGAAAGAATTGGTGAGTTTTCACTGAAAAGGCGGAAAGAACTGGCGAGTTTTTGCCGAAATGGTCGACCAGAAGAACTTGGCGAGTTGCTCCGCAACAGACCAGAAGAGATGGATGAGTTCGTCTGCAACACGGGAAGAAACGCGGCAAGTTCGTCCGCGACACCGGAAGAAACTCGACAAGTTCGTCCACAACGGCAGCGGAACTCGGCGAGTTCATCCGCAACAGGTCGGAGGACCGGAGAAACTCAGCAAGTTTGTCTGCAATGGATCAGAAGAGAATGACGAAGTCCGCCGAAACAGAGGATTTATGCAGGTTTTTAGTGAGATTTTTAAGTACCAAAAATGGAAAAATTGCCATGAACTTATGCGCCAGATTGCAGGAAATTGACCCCCGTCGTCCCCCTCATATGTCGTTGATTATGAGAAAGTCCTATGATTTGACAAATTGTCAATATAATATTTTCCCACGTGCATGAAAGTAATTTATGAATTTCTGAGAATACAATGCAACTAACAATTGTGTTGATGAACACATTTTGCAGAATCACAGTTACATCAAGGCAGCCTTCTAGATAGTGCAGTTGGAAGTTTTGGGTCTCGGTTAGGCCAAGAAAATGAACATCATGGATGATGCACAGGATCCCTATGAGCTTGAGACAGATTCCATGGGGGAGAACATACATGTTGAAAATGCTAAAACAGAATCTAATGGGAGAAGAAATCAAGAGACTCCTCCAGGTATTGTAGCCACCATGAGGAGCCTAAGGGTGGAGTTGCAAAGTTGCAGAGAAGATAATGAAAAGATGATTCAAGCTCAGGAAGAACAAAATCAATTGAATGCAACCATCTTGCAGAGTTTAGCAGACATCCAAAGGCAAATAAACTCTGGGCATCAGACATCAAATCCAGAAAGGGGTGGGAGTAGTTCTAGGAGGAACTCTCGCAAGAGGGCCAGTAGCTCAAGAAGAGTTTCTACAGATAGAACATATACTCCAGAAATATCTTCGAATGAATCATCTGATTCTGAAGAATCAATTGAGGGTTCAAGCTCTTCATCTCGCAGGAGTAAGAGGAAGAGGCACTACAAGAACAATTCGCATGGGGAATTTAAGAAGGAAAAACCTCCTACATTTGATGGAGAGGTAAAGTCTGGTCAAGAAGCTGAAGCTTGGCTTCTTGGGATGAGAAAGTATTTCCAAGTCCAAGACTACTCTGGGAATATGAAGGCAAGGGTTTCCATGTTCAACTTGAATGGAAGAGCATCTATATGGTGGGAACACATCAGGCAAGTGAGGAAGATCAATGAAAGGAAGATTGTGTGGAAGCAGTTCAAGAAATACTTCAAGCAGAAGTACCTCTCTGATAAGTACTATGATGATAAGATCAAAGAGTTCCATGAGTTGAGATTGGGACACTTGACCATGGAAGAATATGCAAACAAATTCTTGGAGCTGCTAAGATATGTTAGGTACATTCGAGATGATAAGGTGAAAATTCAGCGTTTCCTAAGTGGACTGCCCCAGTCATATAAAGATAGAATTGAATTTAATGAAACTCGAACTCTAGAGGAGGCCATAAGAAAGGCCAAGTATTGCTTTGATCCAAACAAAAGCAAACCAGAATTCCATAAGGCATGGAAGGATAAGAAAAACAAAAAGTTTGATCAAAGGAAGAAGGGGTTCAAGCCTCCTCAATTCAGGAATAAGCAAAGGCAACCATCATAGGTTGTGACTAAGCCAACTAGGTTGATGGGAGACAAGCCAAGAGATCCAAAGGAGCCAAGAGAACCACTTCAATGTTGGGGTTGTGGAGGAGACCACATGATTAGGAACTGTCCACATCAGAATGGGAATCCAATTCAAGTTCACAACATCCAGGGAGTTGAAACTGTGGGTCAAGTGGCGAGGACAATCCCTAGAATCTATGCAGCATTAGAAGACCGCCAGGCAGATCATCAATCAACTGTGGTTGAAGTTGAAGGTAAGATTGCTAAGCAATCTGTTTCTATTTTGATTGATCCTGGATCCACTCACAGTTATGTCACGCCTAGAATTGTTGAGATTTGTGCTTTTAAGAAATTAAAGCATAGTAAATCTTGGTTAGTTCAACTAGCCACTGGAAATGTCCATTAGAGATGGATGGGCTATTCACTTATGCAAATCTAAATGTTTTACCACTGGGTTCCTATGATATTCTCATTGGAATGGATTGGTTAGAAGTACACAGGGTTAAACTTGACTGCTACATGTTGATGTATATGTGACTTCGGAATGTATTTCATATATATTTATTGTACCCTTATAAGAGATGTGTTATTCCTCTATAAGGAAGTGTCGTCATGTGGATTGACAAGTGTCGCAAGTGTGTGTACTTGCCGATGGGTTATTAGACCACCATGTGTGGGGTCGGCCCTGAAATATATATTATATTGTGGATGTATCTAGATAGACAAGTCGGCCCCATAGTGTATCTGGGCAAACAGGTTAAGTATAAATAGAGACCGGGAGATCTCTATTTGGATCATTCGGAAAGACACACTTCTCTCACTCAGAAAGTGGCGCACTAGTGAGGAGGAAGATCATCTACTCTAGGAGACTATCTCTAGTGTATTTTGGTTGTACTTTGGTTGAGCCATTGCTCTCTCTATCTCTGAGGAAGTTGTGGGGTTTTTCACCTTAGGGTTTTCCCCACGGAAACTCTATGTCTCTTGTCTCTCATGCTTTTGATTCTTGTGATGCTTGTGATGCTTATTGTGATTGTTATGCATTGATTTACTGTATATGTTATTCTCTCAGTAAAGATCCAAGAGTATTGTGAATTAATGCTCAAAATTTAACATGGTATCAGAGCTAACCTGAGAAGAAGACATTTTGCAATGACGGAAACTTGAGTTTCTTGTTTATTGGGTTTCTCTCCACAGTTTTTGGAAAAGCAGTATAGTAGATTGACTCTACTCATAAAGGAGAATCTATCTGTCCAATCAGAATTCAATTCTAAGCATTTTTAGATTTGGCCCTAAAAATTAGGGTTTCCACAAAAATAGGAATTTCTAAAATATGAAGACATAGCGGGAAGCTCCTTGTAAAAATAGAAGTTTAGAGCTTTGGATCGAGATTTTTGGCTGGGTAGATCTCCGGGAAACTCAAACCCTAATTCAGGGCTCTCCCTAGTGAACCCGGGAGGACAAAAAGGCAAATCTGAAGGGTAAAGCTTTGTTGATCTCAAATTCTGAATACACCAGGCTGATCAGCTCATCAAGGCGCATCTTTCTATCCTTTCAGAAAGTTGAAATTCACATTTTGAATTTTTAGGGTTTTTCTGACAAACCCTAATCCGAGACCAGATCCAGTTTTCAGCATTTCAAGTGGTAAGACCTAAATCTTTTCTATTTCCATTTAAAGTATGCTTTAAGACGTCTCACCACACCAAGCTTGAGGATAAGCTTGAAGGGGCTGATAAATTTCGAGCTTGGAAGTATAGGATTGGGTTAATCCTGGAAGAGAATGAGTTGGACTCATATATAAAAGAAGACATCCCTATCCCAGAGGATGAAGAGGATAAGGTATTGCATAAGAAGAACTTGGTCAAGGCAAAGAGAATCATTGTTGATTCTATCAAAGACCATCTCATACCCCATGTGTCTTCTCTAAACTCTTTGACCACGCTATTTGAAGGAAAGAACATAAATCAGAAGATGACCCTACAGAATCAATTGAAAGGGGTCAAGATGTCGAATGGAGAAACCATTCAATCCTATTTCTCCAAGGTCTCTCAGATCAAGGAACAACTTGAAGCTGTAGATGAAATGGTGGAGAATGGTGAAATTGTTATGACTACTTTGATTGGCCTACCTAGGTCATGGGACTCTTTTATCCAGGAAATCTGTGCCAAAAAGAAGTTAATCTCCTTCAGCAGATTATGGGAGGAATGTTCTCAAGAAGAAGCAAGGCTTGTGGCAAGAGAAGAGAAGATGGGAAATGAAGATCAAGCTCTCACAGCTCACACTAAGAAGGGCAAGTTCAAGAGGGAGCCATCCCATCACAAGAAGAAATCTTCTCATCATTTTCACAAAGACAAGAAAGATCTAAGGTGTTTCACTTGTAATGAGAAGGGTCACTTTGCTTCAGAATGTCCCAAGAACAAAAGGGACAACCACAACAATAACAACTCCAGCAAGAAGAAGAAGGGTAACAAAAGAAGGTACCATGCTCATGCTGCAGAAGATGATGAACCTCCAAAGAAGAAGGCTAGGGTAGAAAGTGATGATAGTAATGATGACTCATCAAGTGAAGAAGAGTATGTTCTAATCTCTGCTCTCACAGGTACTATCTCCCATGGTTGCAATGATTGGTTAATTGACAGTGGGGCTTCCAAACACATGACTGGGTTTAAAGAATCCTTTGTAAATCCGTCTGAACATGAATCACCCCATAAAGTGAAACTTGGGGATGATTATCAATATTCCATCAAAGGAAGTGGTGAAGCCTCCTACAACCTAGATTCTGGAAAATATTTGAAGATGAAAGAAGTCATTTATGTACCTGGGCTCAAGAAGAACTTACTCTCCATCTCTGCATTGGATGCAAAAGGTATGAGGGTTGCATTTGTGGATGGCCAAGTCCTAATGTGGCCAAAGGGAAAGACTATAGATGATGCAGTTGTGATTGGAGAGCAAGAGGGAGGTTTGTATAAATTAAAAGGACAACCTGAACATGCCATGGTGCATGAATCCATGGAGCCAAGTGAACTTTGGCATAGAATACTTGCTCATATGCACTATAGGGCACTTCCAATTGCAAGCAAGGCTGTAGAGGGTCTTCCTAAAATCAAGACCAAACATGAAGGTGTTTGCAAAGGATGTGAAAAAGGTAAGAATATTAAGAAAGCTTTCCCAAGCAATGAAAGCAAGGCAAAAATCATCCACTCAAACGTATGTGGTCCTATGTCATCCAGTTCTCTAAGTGGGTATGTTTACTATGTCTCATTTATTGATGACTTCTTCAGGAAGACTTGGGTATACTTCTTGAAAAAAAAAGATGAGGTGTTTGATAAGTTCAAGGAATTCAAAACCTTGATGGAGAATCAAACTGAAAAAAAGATCAAAATATTCAGATCCGACAATGGTGGAGAATTCACCTCATGTGACTTCAAGAAGCTTTGCAGTGATTCAGGGATTAAGAGAGAGTTGACTGCTCCTTATAATGCTCAACAGAATGGAGTTGCAGAAAGGAAGAACAGAACAATCATGGAAGCAGTAAGGGCAATGCTGCATGACCAGGATCTACCTATGCATCTATGGGCAGAAGCAGCTAGAACAGCTGTATATGTGCAGAATAGAACACCCCACAAGATATTGGACAACAAGACACTAGAAGAGGTCTTTTCTAGTAAGAAACCTGAAGTTAGCCATCTTAGAATATTTGGTTGTCCTGTATACACTCATGTCCCAAAGGTAAAGAGGACCAAACTAGATCCTTCAGGAAAGAAGGGTATTTTTGTGGGTTACAGTGAAAGCTCGAAGGCTTACAGAATATACTTTCTAGGGTTAAAGAAGATTGATGTCAGCAGGGATGTAACATTTGATGAAAACTCAACATTCATCAAATCAAGGAAAGCAGCTATCGAAGTTTATGAAGAACCTAAGGAAACTAGATTTCAAGACACTACCATGAATAAAGTAATTCCAGAAGTTGTTCGTGAGTTTGAAGATCCGCAAGAACCTGTAGATCCACCCCGTGAGGATAACTCTCACAAGAGGAAACCTGCATGGGCTAGAGAGCTCATTCAAGATGCAGAAAGATTTGGCATTCCAGAAGAAGAAAACAGAGCAAAGAAGAGAACCATATCACATACCAGCCATGTTGCTTTACTCTGTGACATTATGAACAAAGAACCTTCCAGTTATGAAAAAGCAGCGGAAAAGAAATAATGGAAGGATGCTATGGTTGAGGAATACCAATCAATAATGAAAAATGATGTTTGGGATGTTGTCCCAAGACCTAAAGAGAAGTCTGTTGTGACTTCCAAATGGATCTACAAAATCAAGCATGTTGCAGATGGCAGTGTAGAGAAATACAAAGCAAGATTCGTAGCTCGTGGCTTCTCTCAGAAAGAGGGAATAGATTATGAAGAAAATTTTGCACCTGTAGCCAGGTATACTTCCATCAGAACAGTACTTGCTCTGGCTACAACAATGAAATGGAAAATACACCAGATGGATGTCAAGACTGCTTTCTTGAATGGTGTATTTGAAGAGGAAGTATATGTGGAGAAGCCACTTGGCTTTTAAATACATGACAGGGAGTCATATGTGTGCAGATTGAAGAAAGCCTTGTATGGCTTGAAGCAAGCCCCCAGAACTTGGTATGGTAGGATGGACAATTTCCTATCTAGTTTGGGCTTTACCAAGAGTAAAGCGGATTCCAATCTTTACTACAAGGTTGAGGAAGGAAATCCTGTGATTCTACTTCTGTATGTGGATGACTTATTTGTAACAGGAGATGACAGATTGATTGCAAATACTAAGAGGAAGCTTGCTGCTGAGTTTGATATGAAATATTTGGGAATGATGCATTATTTCCTAGGTATGGAGGTGTGGCAGAATTCAGGTGGGATCTTCCTTGGTCAAGGGAAGTACACAATAGATATCCTGAAGAGATTTGGGATGATGGATTGCAAGGCCATGGCCACACCCATGGCATCGAATCTAAAGCATCTATGTGATGCCTCATCTGAGCCAGTTGATGTCTCTATGTATCATCAGATGATTGGGTTCTTGATGTACCTGACAAACACGAGACCAGATATTTGCTTTGCAGTGAACACATTGAGCCAGTTCCTGACGGATCTGAGGAGTGTTCACCTGGTTGCTGTAAAGCATGTCTTGAGGTTCCTGAAGGGTACAATGGATTATGGGCTCAAGTATGAAGCGAATCAAAAGTTTAACTTGCAGGGTTATGTTGATTCAGATTGGGCTGGCAGTGCTGCAGATAGGAAGAGCACATCTAGGTGCTGCTTCAATATGGGATCAGGTGTGGTCTCTTGGTTTAGCAGGAAGCAGTCTTGCGTAGCACTGAGTATAGCTGAGGCAGAGTATGTTGCAGCCTGCTCAACTAGTTGTGAGGCAGTATGGCTACGAAAGCTACTGTCTAAGTTATTTGATCTCCCGCTGGATGCTACTGGTATCTTTTGTGATAACCAGAGTTGTGTGAAGCTGTGTGAGAACCCATTGTTTCATGACAGGTCGAAACACATAGAGATCAAATATCACTATATCAAGGATATGGTGCAGAGAGGAGCCGTGAAGTTCCTGTATGTTGCGACGGACGAGCAGATTGCAGATGTGGTGACGAAGCCACTAGCCAGGGTGAAGTTCGAGTACTTCAGGGAGAGGCTTGGTGTTCTTCAGATCGACGACACTTCGAGGAGGAAGTGATGGACACATTTGCTGAAGCCATTCCAAGCATGTTGGAAGGAGGATCCTTCACATGGCTGTGGATGTAAGTGCTGGATGATGAGCATCAGGACGATGCTCCAGTTACTGCTCTGTATATGCATCATGTTGGATGTTGGATATGATCAGTTGGATCATTTATATTTATATGTATGTACGCATCGTGTTAATGCTGGATATGATCAGTTGGATCATTTATATTTGTATGTATGTACGCATCGTGTTGATGTTGGATATGATCGGTTGGATCATTTATATGTATGTATGCATCATGTTGGATGTTGGATATGATTGGTTGGATCATTTGTATGTATTTGCATATGCATCATGTTGGATGCTTGGACCATGTATCTGTATATGTATCAGGTTGATACATTGTATGATCAGGTAGATCATGTACGTTGATATGTATCATGTATTTGTATTTGTATCAGGTGGATACACTGTATGATCAGGTGGATCATGTATGATGATATGTATCAGGTAGATACTTGGTGTGCATCATGTGGATGCATTGTATGATTAGGTTGATCATGATGATGAGCTTCAGGATGTTGCTCCAGATGATATGTACTAGGATGGTACAAGTGATGATGATCAGTATGATCATGGGCATCAGGATGATGCCTCGTGCGATGATGATCCGTTGGATCATGAGTATCAGGTTGATACTTGGAGGTCAGAGATGATATGTGGCAGGTTGTGCAAATAGCATGTAATTAGTCCTGGGAGATCTTTCCGCTTGTGCTACAACACATAAATGTTCCTAGGGTACTCTTTCCAGTATTGCTATGTAGTATGTAATCAGTCCTCAGATATCCGATAGGTTGAGCTGTGTGCTCGTAATCAGTTCTTGGATGAGGTATTACTACGGAGACATGTAATCAATCCTGGAGATCCGAGAGGTTGAGCTGTGTGCTCGTAATTAGTCCTGGGATGCTCTTTAGAGATCTTGCCGGTCGTGTTGCGGCAGATAAATGTTCCTAGGATGCTCTTTAAAGGTTTTGTCTATCCACATGTAATCAGTGTTGGAGATCTGAGAGGTTGATCTGTATGCTCGTAATAAGTCCTGGGATGCTCTTTAGAGATCTTGCTGGTCGTGCTGTGGCACATAAATGTTCCCGGGATGCTCTTTAAAGGTATTGTGGAGGAGATGTATGTAATCAGTCCTGGGAGATCTTGATGGTCATGCTTAGGCACATAAATTTTCCTGGGATACTCTTTCCGGTAATGCATCCGCACATAAAATTATTCCTGAGAGGCCACCTCTATCAGACCGTTCGCACAGATGATGAAGACCTGCAGGTGGTGGGCCTAAATCCAGTATGAAAAAGGACTGGCTCTGTAGAACTTCCTATGACGAGTAGAGTCAGATATTGGTTGAGATAGCAGCAGCAGTGACGATGATGATGACGATGATCCCGAGAAGAAGACTTGTCTAGCAGAACTGTGTCGAGAAATACCTTCCTAGTTAAGAGGGAGTGTTGATGTATATGTAACTTCAGAGTGTATTTAATCTATGTATTTCATATATATTTATTGTACCCTTATAAGAGATGTGTTATTCCTCTATAAGGAAGTGTCGTCATGTGGATTGACAAGTGTCGCAAGTGTGTGTACTTGCCGATGGGTTATTAGACCACCATGTGTGGGGTCGGCCCTGAAATATATATTATATTGTGGATTGACAAGTGTCGCAAGTGTGTGTACTTGCCGATGGGTTATTAGACCACCATGTGTGGGGTCGGCCCTGAGATATATATTATATTGTGGATGTATCTAGATAGACAAGTCGACCCCATAGTGTAATTGGGCAAACAGGTTAAGTATAAATAGACATCGGGAGATCTCTATTTGGATCATTCGGAAAGACACACTTCTCTCACTCAGAAAGTGGCGCACTAGTGAGGAGGAGGATTATATGCTCTAGGAGACTATCTCAAGTGTATTTTGGTTGTACTTTGGTTGAGCCATTGCTCTCTCTATCTCTGAGGAAGTTGTGGGGTTTTTCACCTTAGGGTTTTCCCCACAGAAACTCTATGTCTCTTGTCTCTCATGCTTTTGATTCTTGTGATGCTTGTGATGCTTATTGTGATTGTTATGCATTGATTTACTGTATATGTTATTCTCTCAATAAAGATCCAAGAGTATTGTGAATTAATGCTCAAAATTTAACACTACAATGAGACATTTGAATGCATGGACGAAGAAGGAAACCCAAGGGTTGTAAAGGGCATTCCAAAGGTGACTTCTGTTAGGCAGGTTTTAGCCATGCAGCTGAAGAAGTTATTTAGGAAGGGTTGTCAATTATGTGCAGCTCACATTTTAGAGGCAGCAGAGAATGAAACTCTTAAATTGGAGGACTATCATGTATTGCAAGAATTCAGGGATGTTTTTCCTGATGAGATTCCAGGACTCCCTCCAAAGAGAGATATTGATTTTACAATTGAACTTGTGCCAGGAGCGGCACCAGTGTCTAAGACACCCTACGGGATGAGTACACCGGAATTGCTAGAATTGAAAATGCAATTGCAAGAGTTGTTGGAAAAGAAATATATCAGGCCAAGTGTGTCCCCGTGGGGAGCACCTGTTCTATTTGTGAAAAAGAAAGATGGAACACTCAGGTTATGTATTGACTACAGGCAGTTGAACAAATCACTGTGAAGAACAAATACCCATTTCCCCGAATTGATGACATTTTTAATCAAATGAGAGGAGCAAAGGTATTTTCAAAGATTGACTTGAGGTCTGGTTACCATCAAGTAAGAATCAAAGAAGAAGATATTCATAAGACAACATTTAGAACAAGGTATGGACACTATGAGTTTGTAGTGGTACCATTTGGTCTCACAAATGCACCAGCTATATTCATGTGTCTCATGAATAATGTTTTTAGCAAGTATTTGGACAAGTTTGTTCTTGTATTTCTATATGACATTCTTATCTATTATAAGAATGAAGAAGAGCATGAAGAACATTTGAGAATGACATTGCAATTGCTAAGAGAGCATAAGCTATATGCAAAGTTGAGCAAATGTGACTTTTATAAAGATAGAATTCATTATTTGGGTCACATCATCTCTGATGAAGGAATATCTGTAAACCCTGAGAAGATTGAAGCCATCATGAATTGGCCAACTCCAAGAAATGTGACAGATGTGAGATCTTTTATGGGCCTTGCTGGTTACTACAGGAGGTTTATCGAAGGATTCTCCAAGGTCGCAAACCCAATCACTTCTTTGCAAAAGAAGGGGATGAAGTTTGAATGGTTACCAATATGTGAGGAAAGTTTCCAACGGTTGAAGAATCTTCTTACGAGTGCACCTATTTTGAATATTGCAAACCCGGAAAAAGACTTGTGGTGTGTACCGATGCTTGCAATCAAGGACTTGGAGGAGTTCTTATGCAATACAACCACGTGTTATGCTATGAGTCAAGGAAGTTGAAGGAGCATGAGAAGAACTATGCTACTCATGATATAGAACTTGCAGCCATAGATGCATGCTTTAAAGATGTGGAGGCATTACTTAATGGGAAGGATATTTGAGCTGAGGACAGACCATTGTGGTTTGAAATACTTGTTTGATCAGCCAAATTTAAATGCTAGGCAAGCTAGATGGTTGGAATTTTTGTGTAAATTTGATTTTGAAATCAAACACATAAAAGGGAAAGAAAACAAGGTGGCTGATGCACTCAGCAGGAAGGTACATGAAATGCATGTGGCGGTGCTTAGTACTTGCCAAACAGATTTGAGGCAGCAGATTGTTAACCATATGGTTGAGGATGAAGTGTATGAGCAGATAAAGGGAGAATTGCAGTAGCAAGACCTTGAAAAGAAGTATGAAGGATATCATTTGGAATAAAATGGACTTCTTACTTATAAGAATAGAGTCTATATTCCAAATGCGACAGATTTAAGGAGGATTTTTATGGATGAAATCCATAAAGCCCCATATTTTGGTCACCCAGGATATCAGAAAACAATTGCTACAACAAGAAAATATTATTTCTGGCCAGGGATGAAGAAGGACATCGTTGAATACATTTCTTAGTGTATGAAATGTCAGCAGGTGAAGGTTGAACACTGACACCCAGCAGGTTTATTGCATCCATTGCCAATCCCAGAATAGAAATGGGAAGTAATTTCCATGGATTTTATTACAGGGTTGCCAATGACTGTGAAATAACATGATTCCATCATGGTTGTGGTTGACAAGTTAACAAAGGAAACACATTTTATACTGGTTAAGTCCACACATAAAGCCAATGCCATTGCAAATATTTTCATGAATGAAATTTTCATATTACATGGATTGCCTAAGGAAATAATTTCTGACAGGGATACCAAGTTCACTTCCAATTTTTGGAAAGGTCTCTTTGCAGATTTGGGTACACAATTGAGCTTTAGTACCGCGTACCATCCCCAAACAGATGGGAAAATAGAAAGAGTAAATCGGGTTCTTGAAGACATGCTTCGCATGTATGTAATGGAAAAACCATCCAAGTGGGAGGATTATCTACACTTGGTGGAGTTTACATATAATAATGGGCAGCAAGAGTCATTGGGAAAGAGTCCATATGAGGCTTTGTATGGCAGAAGGTGCAGGACACCAGTGACTTGGGACAATCCAGTGAACAGAATTGTACTTGGGCCAGAATTCCGTAAGGAAATGGAACAAAAAGTTACAAAGATCAGGAAGAATTTAAAAGCAGCCCAAGATAGACAGAAAAACTATGCAGATAATCATAGGGTGCTTAGGGATTTTAGTGTTGGGTATCATGTGTATCTTAAAGTGAAGTCAAGAAAGAGTTCCTTGAATCTTGGGAGTTGTGCCAAGCTATCACCTAGATATTGTGGGCCATTTGAAGTGCTTGAAAAAATAGGGCCAGTTGCATATAGAATTGCATTGCCTGCTAGCACTAAAGCTCGTAATGTTTTTCATGTCTCTTTGCTTAAGAAATATGTACATGATCCTAACCATGTGATTAATTGGGATGTGATCCAAGTGGAACCCGAGGGAGAGTTCCAAACCAATCCATTGCGCATCCTAGACAAGAAGGTAACATTGTTCCGGAACTGAGCCATCGGATAGGTAAAGGTGCAATGAAAGCACTACGGTCCCGATGAGGCTACATGGGAGCTGGAGGATGCCATGAGGGTGGCATATCCATTTTTGTTCAATTTTGATGAGCACTGAGGACAGTGCTAATGTAAGGGGAGGGAAATGTAACGTCCCCATTTTTTACCCCCTTTGCATTAAATCGTAAATGATGTAAATATTGTTATTTAATCACGGTGATGAGCTCAAGGCCAAGGCCTCACCATTGATTTAGCGTTTTATGTATCGAAAATTAAAAATAGATGCCTATGGTTCTTGTGTTGGACATGCACAATGTAAATTAAGACATCATGTAAATATGAATTTTAATGAAATACCCACAACTAGCTATGCAATGCAACAAAGAGATGGGGGCATGATTCTACAAGGAATAGGGAGGGGAATTATTCAAACCCTTGAGCCAATGGTGATAAGCCAAATGTCAATGAATGAACCCCAACTACCCATTCTGACTTATGCACCCAATCATTTAATTCTTCCAGGAGTTGGTTGAGGCAGTTAATGCCTTGGGAATGAAGAGGTATGGCAGCTAATTTCATGCATGGGCAAGCCATCAACTGGAAAAATGTACTTTTGCTTCTGGGGCAAGAAAACACCCACGAAATTGTGCCCAAAGCCATTCTTCACCCATTGTCTTTCCTCTCTCACGGATTCTGAGCTAGCTGGGTCTTTCTCCTTCATGTTTTCTACCATTTTCCTGTATTTTCCATGGTTGGGAACTCGTTTTTGTATTGCACAGTGGCTGGGAAGAAGAGAGTCGCGTTTTGGGGGTTTATAGAGGTCGTTCCTACCCCTGGAATGCATATAAACATTTTCTGAAAATGAATTGCTCTCCCGGGGTTTATTCCCCATCTACTAGTTCTTTTTGGTTGCCCACGTTTTTCAGCACTTGTGTTTTTGTTGTTGGGTGCATCCCTGTGTTGGTTTGAAATTGTGAGCAAGAATTAGGAGTGGAAGTGGACCAAAATTGGCTTGATAAACCTAGTGAGGAGGTAACCTCTAAAGAGTATCAAGAGGGTTGGTTGCTCTTCTATGCACACCTTGAAGAACACTAGAATGGAAGGTATGGCCTGAGGAACTGTGTATTAGTGAAGGGAATACTTCCTTGTGCTAGGTGTGTAGGTATTGTGGGGACCAAGCTAGATAGATCTTGCAGAGGGTGCCCATAGCTATGGGGTTGAGCTCACTAGCTTAACAATTCTTCCTTTTTCCATTGCCTTAGCAGCCTGATAAACCCAACTGTAGAGTGGATTGGCTGATTTTGGTGTATCTTCGGGCTATGTGTGAGTCTGTTGTTCCCTGGTTCCTTATAGAGTTCATGCCCAGCTCGGGGGTGGCAGTGTGTTGAGATATTGATGATCACAGCTGGCTTATGGTTGGGTGGAACGTTGCAGTTGCATAGCCAGTTTCTCGGGACTACTTTGTTTTAAGATAAGTACTCTCTTGTGATAACTCTGTATTGTTTCAATTGATGAATGGCATGAATATCTTGAATATATGATAGATGTGTAATTGAGTTTAATTCCGCTGTGTTTTCTTTTAATATATATATACATCTATGTATGTCCATTTTCATCTAATTGGGAATTATGTTAATAATCATGGGGCTAGATGCCTTGGCTTAAGTCTAACGTTCTCTCCATCGCATTGCCATTATGGAGGGGAGGTTACAACATAGTTCAATGGTTGCGCGCAAGAAATAGTATGTCAACTGCCACACGACCGATAATACCCTATGCGTCATGTGAAACTGTACATGTGGGTGTCTTCATTGTTCGTATCTCGCTGTGATGAGTATCCCGAATCTCCCAACAACAAGAAGCAAGGTGTGATTCTGCAGGCTACCTTGACAAGGATTCCCCTTTTTGATGGTGTATCTGTAGTCGAGGTGAAGGATTTTCCTTTTAAATGGAGGAGTTGGAATGCATTTTTTTACGGAGTTTATGGGGAGGAGATGGAATGCCTTTTTTTATGGATTTGATGCAGTGCAGTCAAGGAAACTAATGAAACATGTTGTTTGCATGTCCTTCATGTCCTACAGCTGTAGCATCAGTCATAGATCCGAGTCTTTTAAAGAAGCTTATTTTCATGATTAGTTTCAGAAAGATTTCAACGAGTTTTTGACAGTCCGGGCAAAGGAGATGGTTAGGGAGGAAGTATGTGTTTGTTCTTACTGTCATGGGACCCAACCAACCTTGTTTGGAATTGTTTGGCGTGTACGACGTTGTGGAAAGTGTTGCAAGCTATGTTGGATCAATTACCTCAAACCATATCTATTTTTTATTCCCCGATCTATTTGTTCCTACACTGTTGCAGCTTGTGTATTTGGAGGAGGAGAAAATATTGTCCCGTGGGAATTCTAATCCACACCCAACACTAATATTAGTATGGACAGGAAGTTAGGTAATGATATACAAAATCATTTATTCACAATTGTTTGGCAAATTCAAAATGCAAATCATACTGCCACCAGGAACCAGATAAAAATCCTTCTTTGTTAGCGTCCGTACCAACCATGCGGGCATCCCAACTACTACTTATTTATTGGTTGGTTGGAGACTCTGAAGGGTTAATAAGATCTTGATCAGTTCCTTTAGGTAAGTCAGGCCAGGCTCATTTGATGTTATATCAAAGGCGCATGGAGAAGCAAACTGGGCTAGCGGCTTGGCCTGTAGACTTAGCTGGACTCTTACCTTTATAAATAAACATTGGTATTAACCTTTCTTCATTTATCGAGATATTGTGTGGGCTATAATCCTCACGATGAAAAAAAAAATATGATGGGATGCACTATAGTGCGTAAATGTTAAGGTAAAGATTTATAGTTTAAATGAGCAACCCAGTTCTTTTAACCTAACATACTCCTTGAGCTCAGGGCTGAGTTGCATTTCTGGTTTTGTTTAAAAAATATTGTATGATAGTCGATGTCCAATTTAAGAATGTATTTTGTCTGGCATTTATGCTAATTGCATGTTTGCCAATATTTGCTAGTTATTAAAAAATATTGATGTTTCCTTTCAAAACAAATCTTTTTCCCAAACAATTAAAATGACACTTGTTATGGATTTTAAGGAATTGACTCAAACTGAGTGGGATTCGATACGGTTAATATCATCTTTTATTGGATACGAGTGGTATTTTGGATTCTTATTCCCTTCTGAGAAAATCTTTGTAATCTCTCTTATTTATCTTTTTATGGGTGCCAAGAATATACAGTTACGCCCTAGAATCTCTTTTGCAATGGTGCATAGTATAGATGTTTTCATTTAAAAGATAGAGATAGGTTTTTATTCTTATAACCCTACTTTGTAATTCGTTTTAGCATAGTGATTATTGCTCATAGAGAATGATATTGTTTAATACCGGTTGCAGGTCTTGGGAACTCATAGGAGATACGCTTCCTAATGCACAATATTTATACTTTCACAGTTATGTTCATGTGAAAGGAATAAATCTATAAGGACGCATTCCCTTACCTTCCTCTATTTATTATACAGGGTTTAATATGTCACGAAAAACTAATTAAAATTTCGGTTGTGAATTTCCGTAAGTGAAGTTGATCTTACTAATGTGTGTGTCCTGGAGTGAAAAATGTTTCGTGTGAGTTAAATGTCTTGTAAGAATTTCTATGAGGGTTTGAATGATGATAATGACCCAAGGTTTTACTTATAGGAATATATGAATTTCTTTGCACAAGCCTTTCGGGTCGTGCTCTTTTCTTATAAGCGGTCCCAAGTTATTAAAACCGAAACTCTTAAACTCTGTTGATTGATAAATCAATGGATTATATGGTAGAAAAAGAACCATGAATCAATTTATTGTATTGAACTCTTCTTATATTATACAATCATATTGGCCATTATGTTTGCAATTTTCCTTTGTATGAAATGCTTTAATGGTTTAGTTAGTATTAAAGGGTAGAATGAATTTGTATAAGTTTGTACACAACAGAGAATCATGGAATTTCTCTTTATACTTTGATTTCAATATGGAATAGCAAGTATAGTATTTTTCAGTGTGAAAAAAAGTATTAAAGGGTAGAATACACATCCCCTTTATGCGGCCACACATAATAATAAATTGCGAATGTGTTAGTGTGTTAGTTCTGAACGTATCTCTCTTCATAACATATTTTGTGTATAGTTCTTCCTACATTGTTACTTGATGCCGGTTTATTTCAAGCCGAGACAAAATGTCCTCTATGTGGATTGTATCTAGTTACTATTAGTAATTTTTTTTTACTTTTTACATTCTCAAACTTTGTAGTAGTAAATGCAAGGATATGTCAATACTTCCATTTTTATTATTATTATTATTATTATTATTCATATTTTAGTGTGCAAACAACTAATAAATTGGTTAGGTTCAACAAGGCCATAATACCTATACTTAAATCTATTTTTGCTATCCCCAAATTAACAGAGTTTAGCTGATACTAGTGAAATAACATACAGCTCTGGTTTCTTATCTTATGTTTCCCAAACTCCAACTCATCCCAATGAATTTATCCCTTTTCTAAAACCCGAGTGACCACTCTAATTGAACAATGAGCTGAGCACTCGAATATGGGAAAGATAGTTCAATTCTAGGGCGTATTTTTCAACACAACGAAGGAAATGAAATCGAATTGTAAAACTAAATCTTATATCTACAAAGGTTACAGTGATAGCAATTTTCACTCCTTAAACAATTTATATACAATATTTCCCATCAAATTTAAGGGGTTCTAGTTTCCAGCGTCATCCCTCAGTTCAATCCCTCGGGGATTCTCACTATTTCATTTATTTGCTTTTTCTTTCATTTTTCCTTCTAACCCCAAAACAAATTCTGCCCAAGAAAACATTCTTCTCAAAGGAATAACTCTTTATCGCCAATTCTTGGAGTCGGTCTTCTTTTCTTTTCCTCCACGTAACTGGTGGTTATCCTCATCGTGGAATTTTAGATACTTTCCACTCTCTATGCATTACAATGCATGCAATCATCCTATTTGGCATATGGAAGTATTTTATCCTCCATATTTCACCATTTGTGGTATCATGACCCAAATTTTATGTTGCACGCACTATGCCAGTTGACCCATAGTGTAGTATTCACTAAATACATTAACGTGTCTAACTCGCAAGAAATAAAATTACATAAAATATTTTTAAGATGATTTTCTGGGGATATGACATCGAGCATGCATAAACGTCAAGTTCTTGAAGCTGTGTCAGTTGTGCCAACCCCTGTATGCCCTTCAGCTTCACACATTCACGTGCCCACAACTTCTCTACCAACCTCAAATGTTGAATATCTTGAAGCTCTTCTAACTCCGAGTATCCATAAACGTATATTTCTCGAAGTTGTGTCAGCTGTGTTGGCCTCACACATTCACGTGCTCACAACTTCTCTAGCGACGTCAAATGTTGAAGATCTGGAAGCTCTTCTAACTCTGAGTATCCATAAATGTATATTTCTCGAAGTTGTGTCAGTTGTGTCGGCCCCCATATGGTATTTATCTTCACACATTCATGTGCCCACAACTTCTCCAACGACCTCAAATGTTCAATACCTGGGAGCACTTCTAACTTCGAGCATCTTGAAACTCTAAGTTCTTGAAGCTATGTTAGTTGTGCCAACCCCTGTATGCTCTTCAAATTCACACATTCATGTTCCCAAAACTGCTCTAACGACCTCAAATGTTCAATACCTGGAAACTCTTCTACCTCCGAGCATGCAGAAACATTAAGTTCTTGAAGCTATGTCAGTTGTGCCAACCCCTGTATCCTCTTCTAATTTAGAGCATCCATAAACGCATAGTTCTTGAAGCTGTGTCAGTTGTGTCAACCCCTTTATTCTCTTTAGCTTCACACATTTATGTGCACACAACTTCTCCAATGATCTCAAATGTTCAAGACCTAGCAACTCTTCTAACTCCAAGCATCCAAAAACGCCAAGTTATTGAACCCGTGTCAGTTGTGTCAACCCTTGTATGATCTTCAGTTTCACACATTCATGTGCCTTTAACTGCTCCAATGAATTCAAATGTTCAAACCTAACATCTCTTCTAACTCTGAGCATGCAAAAAAATCAAGTTCTCGAAGTCGTGTCAGTTGTGCTATCCTGTATGCTCTTCAACATCACACATTGAAGTGCCCACTACTTCTCTAACGACCTCAAATGTTGAAGATCTGAAAGCTCTTCTAACTCCGAGCATCCATGAATGTATAGTTCTCGAAGTTGTGTCAGATGTGTCAGCCCATGTATGCTCTTTAGCTTCACACATTCATGTGCCCACAACTTCTCCAACGACCTCAAATGTTCAAGACTTGGCATCTCTTCTTACTCTGAGCATCCATAAACGTATAGTTCTCAAAGCTTTGCTATGCTATTTAGCTTCACACATTCATGTGCCTGCAACTTCTCCAATGACCTCAAATGTTCAAGACCTGGAAGCTCTTCTAACTCCGAGCATGCAGAAAGATCAAGTTCTTGAAGTTGTGTCAGCTATTCCAACCCCTGTATGCCCTTCAACTACACATTTACGTGTCAACAACTTCTCCTGCAATCTCAAATGTTGAAGATCTGGTAGCTCATATAACTCCGAGCATCCATAAACGTATAGTTCTCAAAGCTGTGGTTGTTGTGTCGGCCCCTATATGCTCTTTAACTTCACACATTCATATGCCCACAACTTCTAAAACGACCTCAATTATTCAATACCCAGCAACTCTTTAGCTTCAAACTTTTATGTGTATAAGTTCTCTAGCGACCTCAAATGTTGAAGATATGCCAACTCTTCTTACTCCGCTCATCCATAAATGTATAGTTATGATATAATACCTTAGTAACCTTGCTGCTTTGCATAGAGGCTTCTATCTATGCTAATAGTCGTAGATTGTTATTGCTATCGTAGGATTTAATGCTCATCCCACTGATTGCTCTTTTTGAAATTGGATTTGTATTTTCTTTTTGAAATTGGATTTGTATTTTCTTTTGAAATTGGATTTGTCTTCTTATTTACAACTTAGTGGTATTTATTTTCTAGCTTCTACATTAGACTTTATAGAGATAGTTTATCATACCGAAAGGCATCATACTTACTAAAATTACAAGGTTCACAAAAAAACATATTCATTCTATATACCTATCCCAGATCCATTTTAAGAACAAATTTATTTAGGGTATATGTTTCTCAGTTGATTGTTGTCTATACCCAGAGCTGTTACAACTCCAAGCCATTCCAAGAAGAAAATTTAGTGATTCCTGTAAAAATTCCTTAACAAAAATTAATTGTAAAATGAAATCAAGTAAGCTTGACAATATAATGCTTGGCACATTTTAAAAGCCTAATGTGTAGTCGCCCAGTGTTACTTGTATGTTCAATCTTTAAATTTAGTATTTGATCATGTATGTGATTTATCTATTGGTTTCAAATGAAAGGTGCTTGACTGGTATATATTCATTTCCTTTTGTTTACCTATATATGTTTCCTACTGACTTGGGCAGATAATTTTCACTCACGTTTTCACTGCAGTATTTTTTGTCTCCTAGAAAAGTTGGGCCTTCCATTCCACGTTCTTTTTGTCATTCCTTGTACTTGTTTTCAATGCAAGTAAATGATGCAGAGACTTATCCATATTCTTAGTCTTAAACTGTAGTGGTGCACTTAAGATAGTAGCTTTTATTTTGCAAGTCTGGACTATATGTACCATAAATATTTGTGGTAGGACTCTTAAGCATATTATTGCTTAAAAGATGTTAAAGAGCTTGATAGCCTCCTTTTCCAGATTGTTAAATCACTACATGGATTTTTGACATTTAAATCACTACATGTTTTAAACTTAACATAAAAAAGTGTAGAGACATTACCACTATATGGTGTGGAAATAAACTAAGGAAGGAGGCCACGGTTGGTTTAGTCGTTAGACAACATCGGCTTCATCTATTGACAGTCCCGAAAAGAGGGATGTCAATTTGTCAAATTTATTCATGGCCTTCCACTACATACGCATTATCGCCATCACAAGTGTTTGTTTTTTCATATATTGTTCAACTATTACATAAGCCATGGCTTGAAGGGCTATATTGCATCTGCACAATTATTTTATGAATTTGGTTAGGTGATCAGGGTGAAGATTGTTTGTTCTACCTATTTCAATCAAGTCATTTGTGTGTTTACACATATGCTACACCCTTTTGCAAGTTCACATGGATGTATCCATATTTAACATATAACAAGTTATGTATTTGATCATGATGAAGGATGCTTAGCACACGGTTTTCATCTTTTCCAATAATCCTTGGTCTTACAAAAGAAATCTATTTAATGGACATTAAGAAGGCTATTCAATTTCTCACAGCTTTGCGCAAATGGCTCCTTCTCAGTTTTTTTGTATCATAAGTTCCCTTGCAATAGAAGGTGGCAATGTCAGGGACATTGCCACCTCGTGGTTCTTGTTAAATATTTGTTTTGGATATCACTCATTGTAAAAAGATTAATGAGGAATATAATTATTAAATTCTTTCTTAATGCATTGATTTCTATAATGAGTGATATTTTTGTTTCTTGAAACCATTACTAAGAAAATCCAAATATACAAATGATGGGTCGGTAATTGTTGAGCGATTCTACTTAAAATCACATGAGTTTTCTTAAGGGATGCTTTCTATTATGTACACTTCAATAAATGAATGGTGGGCACATTCCAAATTGTAGTTATAAAGGCATATATGTAAGTAAACACATTTCAAGGCCATAGTATTGAAGATATATACCAATGGCATATCAAAACTGTGGCATTGATAGTGTATACCCTACGTTTTCAAATACATTGCTTTGATTTTATATACTAAATGCATCCAAATCTGCAGTTTTGGATTTGTAAATTTGACGCATATCAAATCTGCTACAGAGTAAGTACCAGATTATTATAAATATTTACAATTAAAAATATATGTAAAATGCATTATCTTGCATAGTAAGTACCATATTTTAGTTTTGCAGTATTATAATTATGTATTAGACGTTTTCGAAATTGGTGGTATTGTGAGCATAAGCCAAAACTATTTCAATCTGTGGTATGGTGAACATAACAAAACATAAGTACAAAACCCTAATCAGAGACATTATAACTTTGATACAAAACATAAGTACGAACACTCGCTTATATATATATTTGTGAAGAGATGACCCTAAATCACTGCTAAAGTATACATAGGTGTACATACCCTACCTCACTCCATATTTGAACCTATGACCTCCTAGGAGGGAGCACATGTTCTTAATTGTTAGGCCACTCAGGCTGTATATCCAATAATAAATTGAATATAGGCATATATATGATGCTAAGAACATTTTTAACTATGAAAATTGAGGTTGTCGATAAGCCTAAAGAATTTGAAAATTGAGGTTGTTGGTGAGCCTAAAGAATCTAAATAAGGATAAGAAGATAGTACCTGCATTGTCTCTCCATTGGAATTTGATTACAGAGGAGGAATTTTTGATCTAGTGAAGCATTAGGGTAAGAGTACCCCAACATCAACATTTTTTTCAAAACAAGAATTTCTTAGGGTCAAGATGGAAGAGGAAAACAAGCAATGAAATTAAAACAACACTAAGATTTCAAAACCTTTACCCCTCGATGTGAGACTACACAAAAGATTTTACTATCCAAATAAAGGTCGATTGTTTGGAATAAAAGATCTCTTTGTAAGTCAAGTCTAAAGGCCCAATGCATCATTGTCCTAAGGAATCCAAACGTCTTACCATGGAAAATCTTCAATGTCCAAATAAGGGACAAATTTTGTAGAAATTGTATAGTGCGGGGTAGTAAACTACAACATGGTTAATTTTTCGAAAGCAAAAGTCCATGAGGATATCGTTCCCATCCATGATTTTCACAAACAATTATGTCATCTGCTATGAATATCAATACCTTCAAATCCCAACCACGACATTAAAATCAACCATTCAAAAATGGAAGTGTCATCAAGCTACGATGCATTTTTGATCTTATCTCCAATGCAAATAATGCACTAAAATATTGTTGGCTATTATATCCCACGAACTAGAAATACCCTTGTATTAGTCTCTTATTCCAATAGGATGCTTGAGAAACTGATATGGTTGTATGCCTAATAATTTATTTATGGATTGAAGAAGTTGTGTGTTGGGCAACCTTAGGTTAATGTATACAATATAGAAACACATATAAACTTATTTTACACACAGAGTCCTTGCGTTTCTAGAGGCAAGTGTGGGAGAGCCATTGGATGAGAACATCTAATGGCCCTCCCACACTTGCCTCGGGCAACTTGAGAATTCTTCCTTGTGCTTAATTTTTGCCTGAAAGCTTAATTTCCATCTCTTTATGTGCCAAACAGATATATGTAGAATTTATGGATTAATAGCCATGCATGCAATGGCTACTTCCATGGCGACAAAATTGACATCAATCACTTGTCCTTTCTTTTGTTCAAGATGGCTAAACAAAGGTTTTCATGCAGTCATCTCTAGCTTTGATTTCACCCTATTCTGTATTATTCCAACCTTTAAGGATCTTGCAAGCATCAATTAAATAAAGACATAATAGCATGTGTTTCCTGAGTGGGTCTAACGGTGAAGAGCATGTGTTTCCTCCTAGGAAGTCACAGGTTCAAATATGAAGGGAAGTAGGATATGTACACCTCTGTAGACTCTAGCAATTAAATGAATAGAAAAATAATTACTTTAAAATTAAAAAAAAAAAAAATTAAAAAAAATAAAATTGAAAAAAAATAGTAATTTCATTTTAAAAACATATTAAACATCCCCACTTTCTTTAATAGATACTCCAACCAAGAGTATGAAAATTATGAATGATTGTGAAAATAAATAACTTTTAAATATGTATTTGGTGTATTGAAAAGAAATATCATAAATAAATGTGAAAGATGGAAAGATATTTTATTTTCTTAGAGCATAGTTTGCATTATCATTTACTCTTTAGTTATAGTCGGGTGGATCATTTACTCTTTACTCTTTAGTTGCAGTCGGCTGAAATTCTAGTAGTAATAATAATAATGGTTCAATACGTATTCAAATAAACAAATCCAAATCTTGGTTTCGCTGGCCACAAGGCAATTCGTGGAGAAGAACAGTACAATCAAATTACTACTCCTATACATAACCCTGATCCAAAATGTCCCTTATGTCATCATTCTTGTTCCTAGAATTTGCAACGTGACCTGATATTTTTATAGTATGTTTAGTTACAATATTTTATATTCAAAACAATGGTATTACACATAGTAAGTATTTATTTCTTCTGAATATCGTTATTAACAATTATAATTTATAATTTTTGCATTTAGAGTAGTTAGGTGCTTACACATCAGATGGGGAGATGTCCTATGTAAATTTCTTGAAATGTAATTTTTTTTGGTATGTAAAAAATTTAAGATAAAATGTTTTTTACACAAAATATTATTAAGAGTTATGCACATTTATGTGTTAGATTTGAAGACAATATAATAATTGCACAGAGAGGAGTGAGGTGCTCTCTATGGGGAAGATGTCAAGTAAAGTTATATACCAAAAATAAAACTTGTAATTAAAAAATTCATATCAACTTACCTCAATAAATTGGATCCCTCTTGGTGCTTGATAGATCCGAGTTTAAAATGGATCTATGCTTGTTATAATAATAATAGTAATACTAAATATAGATACAAACCCAAATAAAAGTATTAGATGTAAATAGATACAAACACGAAACATTCATAATAATAAATTTTCATTTTTTCGAATTTTAATTATTCAGTTCATATTATTTTAATATTATAGAAATGACATTGGGAACACTAGTCATAGCCCGGGTTTATTCATCTCATGTAGCTTTATTCATCTTAAGAAAAATACTCTAAGAAGATGGAAATATGTTGGGGGAGTTTCCACAATCCTCACTGTTCCTAAAAATCTAAGGTATACTAGCCACAAGGAGGTAAAATTGTACAATTCCATGAGAAATATGTATTAAATCTCTCCTCAATTACATAAATTGATCATGTGCGGTAATAAATTCACTTGCCTAAGCTAATTTATCATCTAAGGTCTTACAAATTTGATTATAATTAACCTTTAGGCATTCAAAGAAAGAAAGAATAGCAGAGTTAAAAAGAAAAAAGCTTACTTCCATACAAAACAAAATGATGGGAATCATCCCATGAAAATCTTCAATTCCTAGAACCCTTTATTCAATTAATATTTTACTGCTTTAAATTTCAGATTTGCTTTATATCATGAATCAATAATGACATCGCTTTTTACATGGAAGTTGAATTATTTCTTTGTAGATAATTAAACAATTTTCTTAGAAATTAATTGTATTCATTCATTCGCTTTAATTTCTATTCAACCACTCTTCTCCCATAAAAATTTGTGGTCAATATGTTAATATTGATGTACCTAATTGGTTGAACATAATTCTCAAATACACCTTAAAGTTTATGACAAGTCCTTCTTATTAATCGTAATGCTATCTTCATTATTAAAAGCTTAACCTTATTAATCCTAATGATGGCGTACACATTTTAAAGTATCCGGTATAGATATTTTAAGGTTGTTAATTTTTTATTATTATTAATAATAGCACAACTCTATTTAAATTTAGTATTGGATGTAAAAGGACAGGTAAAGGATGTAAAATGACAGTGTATAATATAGTATTCAATTTATTTAAATATAATAGATATATATCAACAACTTTTAAATATGAGATTGTGCTATGGTTTACATATTAATTAGCCTAATTATATTATTAAAACTTATTGATATATATTGATAGTTCTTATTACCGGCAAAGCAAATAGAATGAGCATGTCGATGGCATACACTTTTTAAAGTATTGAGTATAGATATTTTAAGGTTATTAATTTTTTATTAATAATAGCACAAATATATTATTAAAAGTAGGGTATAGATATTTTAAGGTTGTAATTTTGTTATTAATAATAGCACAATTATATTATTAAAAGTAGTTGATAGATGCTATCATTATGGATGTAAAATGATAATGTATAATAGAGTATTCAACTTATTTAAATATAATCGATATATCAACAACTTTTAAAAATAAAGTTGTGCTATGGCTTACATATTAATTAACACAATTATATTATTAAAACTTGTTGGTATATATTGATAGGTCTTATTACTACTGCAACAACATTTTTAGGTTCCATTTTCCACCATATGTTAAGTTACGGTAGTCGCACTCCAAAGCAAACCTAATTGGCATGTGGATGGCATACACATTTTTAAGTATTGGGTATAGATATTTCAAGGTTGTCAATTTTTTATTAATAATAGTACAACTATATTATGAAAATTAGGGTATAGATATTTTAAGGTTGTAATTTTTTTATTAATAATAGCACAATTATATTATTAAAAGTAGTTGATATATGCTATCATTATTAAAGGATGTAAAATAATATTGTATAATAGAATATTCAACTTATTTAAATATAATAGAGTATTCAACTTATTTAAATATAATAGATATATATCCACAACTTTTAAAAATGAGGTTGTGTTATGGCCTACATATTAATTAGCACAATTATATTATTAAAACTTAACAACATTTTTAGGTTTCATTTTCCACCATATTAAGTTATGGCTATCGCACTTGCAAAGCAAACAGAATGGGCATGTGGATGGCATACACATTTTTAAGTATTAGGTATAGATATTTTAAGGTTGTCAATTTTTTATTAATAATAGCACAAATATATTATTAAAAGTAGGGTATAGATATTTTAAGGTTGTAATTTTTTTATTAATAATAGCACAATTATATTATTAAAAATAGTTGATATATGCTATCATTAAGGATGTAAAATGATAGTGTATAATAGAGTATTCAACTTATTTAAATATAATTGATATATATCAACAACTTTTAAAAATAGGTTGTGCCATGGCCTACATATTAATTAACTTTTAAAAATGAAGTTGTGCCATGGCCTACATATTAATTAGCACAATTATATTATTAAAACTTGTTGGTATATATTTATAGGTCTTATTACTAGCACAACAACATTTTTAGGTTCCATTTTCCACCATGTTACGTCCTACAAAGCAAGCATAATGAGCATGTAGATGACATACACATTTTAAAGTATTGGGTATAGATATTTTAAGGTCGTCAATTTTTTATTAATAATAGCACAACTATATTATAAAAAGTAGGGTATAGATATTTTAAGGTTGTAAATTTTTTATTAATAATAGCACAATTATATTATTAAAAGTAGCTGATGTATCCTATCATTATTAAAGGATGTAAAATGTTAGTGTATAATAGAGTATTCAACTTATTTAAATATAATATACATATATCAACAACTTTTAAAAATAAGGTTGTGCTATGACCTACATATTAATCAGCACATTTATATTTTTAAATCTTGTTGGTATATATTGAAAGGCCTTATTATTAGCACATCAACATTTTTAGGTTCCATTTTCCACCATTTTTAAATATAATTATTAAGTGTATATCAATCATTTTAAAAATAGGCTATGGTAGTTGACCATATTATTATTATTATTGGCCATTAGACATAGAATAGATGGTGAATGGGTATATTGTTAAGACACTCTTTGTTAGGGCACTTGTTTGAAACTATATTAAATCAATATATATATTAACAACGGTCACTAGGTTTCAATGTCCCTACATGTACATGTTTGTGAATATAGTTCTTCCTTTCTTGTATAGGATTTATGAATTAGTCACAAGTCTTGCTTGGAGCTTGTATTATCTAGGCTCTACAAGTAAAGATGGCAAATGAAAATGTTGATCTCTAGTTTTTAATTATTCTAGTGTAATTAATTATGTGCTTTGAAATTGCAATTCAATTTTTCATTCAATCAATTAAAAATATTAAAATTACAATTTCAGAAATGATAGAAGGAATAGAAAACATCAATCAATTAAAAATATTAAAATTATAATTTCAGAAATGATGGAAGGAGTAAAAAACATTGAACATGGCGTGTTTTTTAACTATTTTAAATATCTTTATCAACTAGATTAAGGAGAGATTGCAAAAACTATAAATATATTTTTTAAGGGCATAAACTTATTTTAAATATCTTTACCAACTAAATTAAGAGAAAAAAACTATAGATATATTTTATATTTTTTAAGTACATGTTGAAATTAAAAACATGTTTATGTGGTAAACATGCATTCCTACAAAAATTCAAAATAATAAATATAAAATGACAGTACAATAATGTGCATGATTATGAATATATATTATTTTAATTCATGAAATCATTATAATAAGAATATTGCGATAAAAAGAAAATCATAGATATTGTGATGAGATTTCAACTTTAAATTTTGGGTCATTTACTCAAAATGTATGGTTGGACTTTGAAATTGGCATTTAAAAAAAAAAAAACACACAAATGGAATAATTAATTGATGTCCAATTAATTGTGAAAAAGGATCAATAGGAAGTCAGAAAAGGAGAGGCTAAAATTCTTGTTCATTTACTCTTTAGTTATAGTCGGCTGGATCATTTACTCTTTAGTTGTAGTCGGCTGAATAGTAGTAATAATAATAATGGTTCAAAATATTATAAATTTAGTTCAATACGTATTCAAATAAACAAATCCAAATCTTGGTTTCGCTAGCCAGAAGGCAATTCGTGGAGAAGAACAAGAACAGTACAATCCAGAAATCACAGTAACAGTAAACTTGCTTTAAGTTTCCTGCAATCTAAATTAAAAAAGGAAAGAAGGAAGGATCATGGATTCTGATAAAAATTGTAATTCTTCTTATGTTGGAGCAGTAGCAACAGAGGCAACATGTTGTGGATTATGCAAAATGTTTTTGTTTCCATCTGCATTGGATGACGAAGGATATTATTTACCAAGTGAGGCTGATGATGAAGAATATTATTTAGCAAGTGAGCCTGCTGCTACTATTGCTGTGCTGAGTTGTGGTCATGTATATCATGCAGACTGCCTGGAACAAATTACTACTCCTATATACAACCCTGATCCAAAATGTCCCTTATGTCATCATTCTTGTTCCTAGAATTTGCAACGTGACCTGATATTTTTATAGTATGTTTAGTTACAATATTTTATATTCAAAACAATGGCATTAGCATTAGACATAGCAAGTACTTATTTCTTCTTAATATCATTATATAATTTTTGCATTTAGAGTAGTTAGGTGCTTACAAATCAGCATGGGGAGATGTTGTCCTATGTAAATTTCTTGATATGTAATTTTTTTTGGTACGTAAAAAATTTAAGTAAAATGTTTTTTACACAAAATATTATTAAGAGCTATGCACATTTATGTGTTAGATTTGAAGACAATATAATAATTGCACATTGAGGAGTGAGGTGCTCTGTATGAGGAAGATGTCAAGTAAAGTTATATACCAAAAATAAAACTTGTAATTAAAAAAATTCATGTCAACTTACCTCAAGAAATTGGATCCCTCTTAATGCTTGATAGATCCGGGTTTAAGATGGATATATGATAGATAGTATATATCATTTAAATAAAGAAACACAGAAGGAAGCATACCTAACAGTGACCAACTGATTGGAATTAGACCCAGCCTTGTGTTGCTACGGAGGACAATGTGATGCCATAATAGTGCTGCAGATAAGCTAATTAGGAGGGAAATCCCCAGAGCAAATTGAGTAAACTGCGACCAGTCATTCATCCTTTCAGAATATCAAGAAATCGTAGCATAGCATATGAGACGTGCCGCAGCTATGTATAAGTATAAGTGAGCGAGAAAAGCAGCTGTAATTATTGGGCATGTTAGTGTCGCACCTGCAAAGCAAACAGCAAACCTTCAAAGCAAACAGCAAACCTGCAAAGCAAACCTAGACTAATTGTCAATTTTTTATCAATAATAGCACAACTATATATATTTATTAAAAGTAGGGTCACTATAGATATTTGGAGCTGTATAAGGGTTAATCAAAAAGCCCAGGACTGCCGAAATCTGGTATAGCAATTTTTATCAAAATCATAAATTAGAGTGCTCAGATTGGAATTTAGATGATCTGGGTAGTTTTAAAATTGGGTAATTGGTCTAGAAATAAATAGGCAATCCCAATTGCTGAAATTACAAAAATGAGTAAATAACAATTTATAGCAAGAAGTTTAACCAGTTTTGAACCAACTGGTTTTGGTTGTCTTTTATCCTACCCAATAGATATTTCAAAGTTGTCAATTTTTTATAGTTTTTGTATTAAAAGTAATTGATATATACTATTATTATTAAAGGATGCAAAATGATAGTATATAATAGAGTATTCAATTTATTTAAATATAATAGATATATATCAACAACTTTTAAAAATCAGGTTGTGCTATGACCGACATATTAATTAGCACAATTATATCATTAAAACTTGTTGGTATATATATGGCCTACCTATTAAAACTTGTTGGTATATATATGGTCTACATATTAATTAGCACAATTATATTATTAAAACTTTTTGGTATATATTGATAGGCCTTATTACTAGCACAACAACATTTTTAGGTTCCATTTTCCACCATTTTTAAATACAATTATTACGTGTATATTAACCATTTTAAAAATAGGTTGTGGTAGTTGACGATATTATTATTATTATTATTATTATTGGCTATTGGACATAAAATAGATGGTGAATGGGTATACTCTTAAGACACTCTTTGTTAAGTCACTTGTTTGAAACTATATTAAATCAATATATATTAACAAGAGCCACTAGGTAGCAATGTCCCTACATGTTTGTGAATATAGTTCTTGCTTGCTTGTATAGGTTTTATGAATTAGTCCCAGGTCTTGCTTGGAGCTTGTATTATCTAGCCTCTATTGTCAGAGATGGCAAATGAAAATGTTGATTTCTAGGGTAACACTAAGTAGGGAGCACTTATTGGACATGTTTTCTACTAAGTCCAGGTCTAATTATGCATTGAAAGCACTTTTGTTAACACCTTAGTCTAATGATATTTCCACTAACTTGGTAGAAAAAAAAGTACCAGAATATAGGTGTAAGTATGCAGATGCAGAAACCATGCGGCCCAACACTCATGATAGAAAAACAACTTTAATTTTCTATCTGCAATGAAATATGCATATAAAACTAAACAATCTACACCTATATAGTATGACCCTTCCTTTAATGAGAGGGCAATTTATATCTTTCTGCAAGATGATAATGCTCCCCTAGACACTTATAGGCCGGTTAATCTAGTAAATGCACAATAGACCAACGCCATGGGATAACAAGGACTTATTTCCGATTATGATATCACTATAGTTGTAATTTCAATTATTCTTTTTTTTTTATAGTTTTCAAAATATGATTCTAGTGTAAATTTAAATTATGTGCTTAGAAATTTACAATTCAATTTTTCATTCAATCACTTAAAAATATTAAAATTACAATTTCAGAAATGATGGAAGGAGTAGAAAACATTGAACATGGCATGTTTTTTAACTTACTCGGTGTGACTAGTTTATTTTAAATACCTTTATCAACTAAATTAAGAAGAGATTGCAAAAACTATAAATATATATTTTTTAAGGGAAGGTTGAAATTAAAAACATAAACTTTCTTTTAAATATCTTTATCAACTAAATTAAGGAGAGATGGCAAAAATTGAAGATATGTTTTTTAAGGACATGTTGAAATTAAAAACATGTTTATGTGTTAAACATGCATTCCTACAAAAATTCAAAATAATAAGTATAAAATGATAGTAATAATGTGCCGACATAGTACAAATAACCACTCAAGGATGGTGTTGACATAGAACCACACAGATAGGAATGTATCAAGTCCAGGATTCCTTTGGATCTTTTGGTACTACTTGGAAATCTCTTCTTGGTGTTCTTACTAAGAGCACAACCTCTAAAAAATACCATCATGTTTGGATTGAAATGCATACATTCCTTTTACGATCTTTTGCAAGCTAAGTATCACTTTGAAATGAAGATGACCAAGCCTCCTATGCAAACATTCACAAGGAACGACTGTGTCATGGATCATGGCTTGAATGAGGTTTCCAGGAACTTTGTAGAGACCTTCCTCTCTAATTCTAATAACAGATGTAGAGTTCAAGTATGTATTCATAGGCCACATGTGTGCTTTATTTTCCATAAATATTACTCTGAATCTTTTATCTTCTAAAACTGAAACATACCAGAGCTTTTTCTTTAGTCTGGGAACAAACAAAATTTCATCAACATGCAGTACATCTCCTGAATTCAACTAAAAATAAGTGGATCCAACTCCTTGGATCAAATAGGTGGTATTATCTCCAAGCTCCACCTGAAAAGAGAACTTCTTTTCTTACAAATCTATGATAGTGCTCCTATATCCAGTCATGTTTTTGGATGCGCCACTATCCACCATCCATGTCTCAGAACTAGTGGTAATGGATCCAAATAGGGATGAGACAAGATAGTGCTCCTTCCTTGTCTCCCGATCATTGGAAGAATCCTTTCTTGTGGATTCATCTTCTGTAGTAGTAGAATCATGAAACCTACCCTTGAACTTTCCTCTTTGCTTTGCACGACAGTCTCTTGCAAAGTGACCCTTCTCATTGCAGTTGAAGCATTTAAATTTAGACTTATCAAAGTTCTTGTTGTATTCATTTTCCTTTTGATGAGGAAAATTCTTTTGAGAAAAGGATTTCTTTCCTCTCTTCATTTGTGTTGTAAAATCAAGGTTCTCTTCTTTGGAGGAAGCATATTTGCTTTGAATTCGCCCTTCTTCTTGTAGGAAATCATGCCACAGTATTTCAAAGTTTGGTTGCACTTGTTGACCATTTATAGCGGCCAAGAATGTCTCCCATGAATATGGAATGCCATCAATAGCAGTATGTACGATATCATCATCATCAACAATTACACCAATACTCAAGAGTTGATATATTACTTTAGAGATCTTTGTGAAGAATGAAGCAACAACTTCGTCCTTCTCCATCTTCAGATTACGAAGTTTGTTCTTCAATGCTTTCTTCTGACTGGGATCCTTCTTCTCATAAATATTGGTCAAAGTGTTGAAGCATTCCTTTGCAGTATTCAATGGAGCAATTACTAGCATCAAATTGTCTTTCACATAATCATAAATGTCTCTTTGCTCTAGCTTGATTCTTCTTTAAATTAGTGCGTGCATCATTAGTAGTAGGCTCTTCAAAAACATTGGATATGTATCCATCCAGATCATGCTACTCCCAGATATTTAGAATCATGACCTTCAAAGAATTAAAGTTTGAAGTTCCTTCAAGTCTGTCTTTCGTTCTTACTAAGATTGAAGCCATTATTCTTCAAGTACTGTGCTCACCCAAGATCAACATAGGATCAATATTGACTGTTGAACTTATCTATTTCACTCCCTGAGCTCTGATACCATGTTAATTTTTTATCTTAATAGTATAATTACAATAGTACTTGAAAACAATGAATAATCAGAAGCATAAACATCCATAGTCGACATAGAAATTTTCCTTGGGGAAACCATCTATAACTTGAGGGAGAAAACCACAACAAAATCTTCCTTGGTATATTGATAGATGGCAGAGAATCTCGAATTTACAATGAGCAGATTACATCAAGCACCCTTGTTGCGGTTTCATAGAGAAATACCAAGCACCACTAGTGCAATATCATAGTAAGAGATAGATAGATAATGAGAAGAACCCAGCATAAAATACAACCCAAAACCAATTTGTTAATTTTGATCACATGCACAAGAATTTTGAATTCCTTCAAGAGAGAATTCGCTCTGACATTGGTTTCATCAATCCTGCCTGAAAAAGTGCGCCATACTTCTCATGTTTTTATTTTTATCATTGTCTTCTAACTTCAGGATGAACTCGCGCTTCAATTGGATGCTATATCACTTAGTTAGGTGGATAAATCAAGAGTTTCCATGCAAGTGTCATAACTCAAGTGTTGCAACTCAAGTTTTGTAACTCAAGTGTCGTAATTCAAGTGACGTCTTTTAGTTTATCTCAAGTGTTGTCATGCAAGTGTCATAACTCAAGTGTCGTCTTTTAGTTTATCTCAAGTGTTGCCATGCAAGTGTTGTAACTCAAGTGTCGTCTTGTAGTTTAATTCAAGTGTCGTCATGCATCACACTTATATAAATAAATATTCTTTGTTAACACTTTAGTTAACTCCTTTTACTCAAGTATTTATTGTTAACACTTTAGTTAAATCTTTTACTGAAGTCTTCCTTGTTAACACTTTAGTTAACTCTTTTAGCACACTTTATAACTAAAGTCTTTCTTGTTAACACATAGCTAACTCTTTTAGCATACTGATCATTGAAGTCAAGAAATTCGATCTCTCTTATATTAACTCATCTTATCTTTATCTATTGTCTTATATGCATGGTTCACTTGTACGAACTTTAATTATTTATCATATCAAATCTACTAACGATATTTTTCCAATGATGTGATCATCTCGCTCTACTCTCGTTCCAAGTGGTCATATGCTAAAGTAATTCACTCTAGAGGTGTCCAGTCTCTAGAGGAGACTTAATAGCTTATCCATCTCTAATACCATGGTTAGTAGTACATCACACATCATTCATGCTTCGACAAGCAAAGCACTACCTCAACACATGAGGTACAACCTCAACAAATGAGGATCTATCTTGACACATAAGACCTTAGTATTGACAAAAAGGATTGTACAACACCATCACTTTGACATACAAAGCACTTACCTCAACACATGACACTTTAACCTTTACACACAAGGCTTAGTCATTCTTGAGTCCAACTCAAGATTTTGCTCCAAGTTTCCTGAGTCCAACTTAGGATCCTATAAGGCACTACCTTGACACACGAGGCTCAATCTTGGCGCACAAGATTGGCATGGAGAATGACTCACGATGCAGTAACTTTAACACCTTTTACATCCAACCCTTCTTTCATTTCCTTCAAACTGTCCCTACATTTTTGTTTCTCTGCATAATGCTGCAGAGCATAAATATTGAATATTTTATAGACTATCCCATTTTGCTTGTTTACTAATTCTGCAAAAATCCAATGTTGAGTTACTTTTTCATTTCTTTTTCAAGTACTTGATCATCCCAGAGTGTGGTTATGCCTCCGGAGACCCCTCTAGAGCTGAATGCAACTAGCTTTCTTTTATTCCAAATTTTATTTCCTACTTTTTTAATTTCTTGATTTTTGAGTTGTCTCCCAGATAAGAAGAACCACATGATTTTTTGTTGTTAATAAATCCTTCACTTATTTCATTTTAAAATTGCTACCCAGGCCTCTACAGTTCCAAGATATCACTTTCATTATTTACCACTACTAGGTTTTTCCCCACCTGCTCGCTAGCTTCCACCACTATTTATTGTTGGATTATTTTTTGTAGAAGACAATGATTGCTCTATAGTGGATTCCTTTCCCATCACATTGTATTTTTTAGATGCTTCTTCTCTGACTTCTCTTCTTGTTTTCCTGCCCAGTTTTTAAATGTGAATTTCCTCTTCTACATCCTCTTCTTGATCACTTGATAGATGTTGTGATTGTTTCTTGGTTAGGACTCTGGTTACTGTTGCTTGGGATCCTAAGGACTCTACCAACATGCCGACTAGGTTGATTTCAGCTTGATATAGAGGGACTCTTGGGGGGGAGTTGATGCTGGGGGTGTTACTGAAGGGGTGACAACTTCTATGAAAGACGCGTGGGAGGAACACACTTGAGAGGGGTGTTCTGGATCGATTGGGATGTCTTTAGAGGATTCATTTTGGGAGATAATTTCAATGCAACATGAGGTCAATTCTTTTATCTGTGGAGTGTTATTTGGGACTAAGGATTTAGGAAGATTCTCAACATCGACAAGAGGATAATGCAAGGGAAAAGAAGGGCCTAATGCAGGGGGTACTACTTTCGTTGAAATTGCTTCTATTTGATTAGGTTGATTTGCTTGCATGTTTCCCAGTTTCCACTTCACTATTTTCCATGTGGTTTCATTTCTTGGATCCACTTCTGATTGTTTGGGTTTGTTTTTTCAATATTTAACGAAGTTCCCATATTCATGACATGCTTTGCATTTAAATGGCAGTTGTTCATAGTCTAGCTTCTGAACATGATGTCATTTATCCATATTGAGGACTATCGATTCTGGAATCCCTTTTTCCAAGTCCACCTCAACGCATATTATTGCGCAAGCAAACATGTGCAACTTTGGTTCAACCATCTTATTTCCAATACTCGCTAGACAGTCCTCTCCCCAAAAATGAAGAGGAAGGTGGGGAAGATGAGCCCAAATAGGGACTAAATATGTCACATCCAATTCTAGATTAAATTTTGGATTCCAACAATTTAAGTACATGTCATGATTATTGAAGAAATAGGGCCCTCCTCGAAATATGAGTTATGTATATTCTTTGGTTTCAAACATGAAGGCATAGAACCCTCTTCCAAAAAAGTAATGACTCATTCTTCCTTTGATTAATACATGCTAATTCTTTTGTAGCCATATTTCCATAAATCAAGGGGAATTCCACATACGTATGAATTATCCAATAAGACCACACTCGCTGAGGGACAAATCCATTTTCCTTGAAGGGGCGGCTGGAAGATCCACTTCAAGAAGATTGTCAAGCTTCTTGATGAACTTGGGGGTCAAAGCTTGGAAGCTGTCATAGTGACAAAGGCGATCAACGATCGAAAGGCCTACTCATCCATAGCAGGAAGGGGGCAATGGGATGATACATCGACAGCCATGATGACCAAGGATATTGTAAGAACCCTAATGGAAGAAACCCTAACTCAGGAAGAACTCGATTTGTTGATATTTTTTGTTATTACACCACATAACTTTATGATGTTTCCCTTGCATTCTCACCATGTTATAAAATAAACAAAAAAATGAGATTTGAAATCTAAAAATAAAAGTAAAATATTGCTTACAATTTCTATCTTTTGCACCATATACTAAATCGAATTCCTTGTGTCATATTTGTATAATTGTCTAAATATGCTCTTACAATAAACTCTACCACTCTATTCCATGATAATATATGGTAAAATTGCTCTGGTCATTCTATCCATATCTTCATCCAATTAAGGTTATTTGCAATGTATAAATCGATTACATCCCAAACTTCACCACCTAGATGAAGGAGGTTCAACCAAGCTTCAAAAAGTATGTATGAAGATAGAAATACAATCAAATATATTTCCTTTCACTTTTCTCTATATACCTTTCCCCAATAATACCCCCCCTTCATTTTTTTGGTGGATTTGACATCCCAAAGGAGAGGCACATTGATATCACCCACTACTTGAATAAAATACTCACTAAAATACATAGTGGATTGATATTCCATATAGCCTTCAATCATTGATCCCTATGGATGTGATCTTTGTTTAAAAATGGTCTTCAATTATTTCATGTGCCACTCCACCAACCACATTGACCTTGTGTGTAAGGGTCCACATATTTTAATCTCTTCAACTAGGTGTAGAAGGTAGCGTTCCTGAGCATTGAAAAAGATTGGAGGTAGATACTTTTGCATTTCACACGTTAGATGGAGAATTTATCTCTTTTATCTTCTTTATTGGTTTATTTAGATGAAAACCACCTTCTCTAACAAAATCTTTCAATGCTTTTAAGTGCCTCTCCACCAACCACATTGACCTTGCATGTGCAGGTCAACACATTTCAATCTCTTCAACTTGGTGTATAAGGTAATGTTCCTAAGTAGTGAAAAAGGTTGGAGTTAGATAATTTTCATTTCACACATTAGCTGGGGAATTTCTATATTTCAATATTTGATATCTTCTTTATGGATTTCTTTAGATGACAACTACATATAAGTGAAAAGAAATTTGATATGTCGACACTAAAGTATAGAAGGAAAGCAATGGCAATACTAACAAGTCCTCCAATTAACATTTCAATTATAACTTTTTACATGCCTCGTATACTTGCGGAGATCATATATAACTTGCCTTATGTTATTGTGAAAGTTGTTTGGAATGTTTAGAGATAAAACATACTCCAACACACAAGAGAGCATTATCATTTAATTTTGATGATAAATGGGCATGCATTAATAATATATAATAGATATATTATAAAATTATAAATATTGTAAAGTGTCAAACCTTAATGAAGGTATGCCAATCATGAGTTTTAGACCCACCAAAATCACCTTACTTCCTTAAAACAAAACCAATGAGAAATTTGATCTTTCACTTTGGAAAATGCTCTTGAAACATTTGACTTTTAAGATATCTTTTTTATCTTGAACTACCATGTGCTTGGTACCATTGTTTTCTACTGACCAAGTATCACTATTATATGTAATAGTTCCATTAATAGTAGAGAAAAAATGATATTGATTATGGTTATGCTTCCAATTATAAGTGTAACAATGCATTTCATTAATTATACTAAAAGTGGGGTCTACATGTATACACCTCATATTACCATCCCAAAACTTTATAAACATGCTCATATTTCCATACCAACTCCACTTTACATATATTTCCCCCGTAAAGAGATACGGGCACACGAAATATACTAACTTCTAAGTTGTTTGGTAACTTATTCCCACCAATGTATTACATATTATCTGGGAAATTCTGATCCAGTTTGGACTATATGGAATTTGTTTAACTTATTCCAATATTGTATTTAAATATTATTTTGGATTTTAGACTTTTTTGAGTGGATCAACAAGATTAGTGTAAAAGTGTATAATGAGGATTCATTTCATGATGAATCCCCATTGTACACTTGTTACACTCAAGTTAATCTTGTTGATCCACTCAAGGAAGTTCAAAATCTCAAATAATATCTAAACACAGTATCGGTCTAATTATCAAAAATAAAAAATAATTAAAAAATTTCATTAATAAAAATAAAAATAGACAGCAAGATGCATCTCAAACCAAGATCTATTAAGCACGAAGAGGGATCCAATTTATTGAGTAAATTTTTCCTTGATGTGTAAAAATTTAAGGAAAAAAAAAATTACACCTTAAGAAAGTGGATCCCTCTAGGTGTTTAATAGATCTAGGTTTAAGATAGATCTATGCTAGTTATCAAGAAAGTTGTGATATGTGCTAGTGTATTTTTAGTAAGAAAGTTGTGACATGTCTATGAGAATATGACATTTATTTAAATATTTTAGATGGATTAGTACGTATTAAAAATATATAATAATAATTAATTTACGGTTTGTATTGGAGTAGTCTATTTATTCTACATTTTCCAATGGTAAAATCTAAATTTCTACATGTTTAAATTGTATTTTTGAATCCATAAATAGATTCACCACCCTCAAATACCTCCACGACACCCAAATTATGCAATTTCCATAGCTAATATATGTGATTTTAAGATTTTTTAAAGATTTCTAATCAAACAAAATTAGATAGAAAATATGCTCGAATTTTTTAATAACATCCATGTTATTTGCCACTTGTTATTTATATAGCAACTACTAGTTATTTTTTATATTATTTTTTATAATTATTTATTTCCAATTTGGAACAACCTTTATAAAAACAGTTTAAACATTATACTTGTCTCCTTCTTCTACAATTTAGGAAAATCATAATTACTAATCCACTTCAAATATATATACAGTTTAATAAAAAATAATTAAAATTATATAATTAAAAATGATTATATATATTTATTTAATATTTAAGATAAAAATAATTAAAATATAATTAACACAACCATTCAAAGTAGTTGATATATATCAATCTAATAACTAAAAGTGGTAGTTATGTATATCAATCTCATCTTTAAAAATAGTTGACCTGTTAAAAATAAATAGTTGAGATATGTATTCAAAATCTTTAAATTTAAAAGTGAAAGATTGTGACCCATTTCATCTTTAATTATGTAATGCTCTTAGTTGATAGTCGAGATACTATATTTAGAATATAATTAAAAATAATAAAATTAAATAATAATAATAATATTATTAATATAAGGTATATTATTTTGTATAATGAAATTAAATAACAATATTATTTAAGGCAAATATTTATAGTGATCGATTCCTGTCAATTTGCAAGCTTATATGTATTAATAAGTTTTGATTTTCATGAAACCCACTATATATATAAATAGTATAAAGTGTTTAATTTAGGAAAAAGCTTTATGCTTATCACATGGACCAATAAGGTGATGGTTTTAGATGATAGTGTTGAACATTTTTATTAATTTGCATCAAAATTTAAATGTTATATTAGTAAAAGTAGGTTTATACTTTGGAAAATGATTTATTGAAGATATCAACGATGCACTATCGTAACTAATCATTAATGTTTAGTTAATGCATTGACAAATTATTAATGTTTAGTTAATGCACTTATAGAAAGAAAGAGATGACTAAATTTTTTATTAATACACTGAGAGTGGTGGTAACTAGCTAAGCAACAAATAACAAATAACAAAGGAGGTTGGTGCGACTACCCACTAGGGATGGTGGTTGAAGCTAGCTAAGGGGGTGGTTGTGGTGGGAGTGTATATTCGTTCGAAGCAATGTAGCAAGCTTTATTGTGTGGATACTGGTAGATGAGAAATGTGTTGCAAATATATGTGACTTGCTTATTTAGGTTTGAGAAAGTGAGGAAAGGAAGTAAGTTTTGTAACAACACACGAATGCATTCTCCAAGCTCAACTAGATCTGGATGGATTAGACTCACCTATGAAGAAAGAACTTCATTCAATCCATCTTTCCCCTCTTCATTGATCGCTCCCTCTTTATTTGTGCACCGAGTTAGTCATTGTCTTTGTCTTGGAGCTTCCATCATAACATGAGGGTTTTGAACTGCTGCCTAAGAGGCTCTCCTACGGAATCTAGGTGGCCAGCGGCGTATTGATGAACAAAAAACAA
This sequence comes from Larix kaempferi, assembly GCA_027924585.1. Taxonomy (NCBI): domain Eukaryota; kingdom Viridiplantae; phylum Streptophyta; class Pinopsida; order Pinales; family Pinaceae; genus Larix; species Larix kaempferi. Next base: position 9,524,200 of record BSBM01000613.1, read on the forward strand.
GTAATTATTACTTGATTGATACACTTCATAGATTTGAATTAGCAAACTTCATATATTTCTTATTGTTTCTCATTCACCATTAGCTTCGGTTAGAGGAGAATATTAGCATGCATCACTTCCTTTCCATCCAAGAATTAATCCCTGTCGAGGAAGCACATCAGGATTGAAGGACATCCTTATCCTAGTCGTTTTCCTCAAGCTACCCAATTGATATTCGAGTATGCTAGAAAACTTATGGGAACCAACATTTTGAGCCTTAAAATGGATGGTTGGTCTTTACTGCACTCTTCACCACTTCAACAGATAGTTAAAAGGATACCTTAAAGCAAGTAAGAAGGCAAGGAGACAATAAGGCAAGTCATATCAATCTCCTTTCATTAGCAAGAAAGTCCTATCCCAATGCCAAATCCGCAAATATTTGTATATTCTGATCCAACCCACAAAAGGAAAATTCAAGTTACCGAGGGGAGAACTCATAGAATGAGGAAGAATTTATCACCTAAAGGATGAGTGTGAGGTGGGTCTTAACTCCACAATCTTAAATTGTGCAAACTATCCACTACTCTAGAATCATCCCTAACAAATGAAGATGAATATGTGTTAAACTGATCCGAAGTCGAGCATATGTCTAAGAGTATTAAAAGCCCATCTAGACTTAGGATATAATGTATTAATCATTTTTTAATAATTTCCTAGGTGTTGATTAAGTAGTTGGCCACATATTGCATTTTTTGGCCCACACATGCCATCATTATCCATAGGAGCGCACTTAGAAATATTCTGGATAAGATTCTACTGCTTTTATAATTGTCCTGAATTAGTAAGAGCGCTTTCCTTCCTTACACGTTTTTGTCATGCTTTTCCTACTTTTCAGTGGATAAGGATAAAGCTAGGGGCCCTCATTGACTTAGCAAGTTGTCTTCTTTTTTTCCAACTCATCCTTCATCTTTTTCTCTCCAAAATCCATCATCACATTCTGTTTCCATCACTCATTAGATGCCATACCTGATTTAGCTAATTTATGAGGTCCTTGATTGATTTGGAAAGTGATTTTGCCACCTTGGGGTTTTTTAGCTTTTAGTGGGGCCTACCTTTTGTGAGATTTTAAAACTTGCCTCCAAGGAATTCAAATTCTCTCTTGAGGATGTATTATATATTGTATTCATATTGTTGAATAATATAGAGATGATAAATTTACATCAATTGAGTTCTATCTCTCATGGTTCTACTTCAATATTTCTTCTTATTTTTGCATATCTCTAAATAAATTCTTGTGAGGACTTCTTTGTTTCTAGATCCAAGCTTATTAGAATTCCTACAACATATAGAGTAGAATGAAGACGTGGACTAGGGAGATGTGATAAAAGAGGGCCTGAGAACCCTCATAAGGACAACAATTAAATGGTATGTTAATATACCATTTGGTACTCATTCCAGCTTTGGCTCCATAGCTATCATATTCCTCACATATTTGCAATTACCTATCCAACATGATATTAGTTTAGAGATTCTATCTAAATTTACAAAAAATACCTGCCACGCACATTGCAGATCACATCCATGAATGGCGTAGACATAGGAAATGTAACAAACCTTAATATTTGACACAATTTTTCAAAAAAGTAAAAAACAATTATCTTGCCATGGTGAACCATTAAATTATTTACTTAATTTCTAAGCTACTAACATGTAGTGATTTCACAAGGTGAGTTTATTCTTTTGGGTTTTTATATCTCCATTTTACATCATTATAGCTTTGCAATCTAGGAACTTATACCAACGTGGACAAAACTTGTCTCATTGACCTTGGCACACCAAAAGACAACATACCTAGCTTGTTTAAAAGGGGTGATCCATTACGAGAGTAAATGTTGTAACCTATACTTTACCTATTTGCTTACAACCATACATACATATAGTCCAACATATATACAATTTAAAAAATATATCATAAATACCACACATTACACATCTCATTATTACTTGAAATCACAACATGATTCTTGCTTCTTGCTATAGGCGAAGTTCAAATTTCATTATATTCAAAACCGGTTTTCTTTTTTTTCTAACTGTGGGAACCTCTCCAAATAACCGAGTGCACGAGCCCCATAGGAATCGAAACTAGGATTCCGTAGATGCAGCCATCAAACCCCATCGCTAGCTCTTGACCTCAACCCCTATTTTCAAAACCGGTTTTCTTTATCGTTTTTTATTGAACAACTGGTTTATAACCTTAAATTCCAACGATCTCTAAGTATAGTTAATGATATAGATGGAATTAAGCTCGAGTTGGGAAAGTCGATCGTTTTGCATTTAGTAAAGGTAGTCATCCATCCATCCCTCGAACTTCGACGAAGATCTATTGTCCAATCCTTTCCAAACCACCATAATACGGACCATCGCTAGTATCGTCGGTGGCCTGCCGGTAATCCAACGGGTGTAAAACGCAAAGAATACGAGGTAAATCCTACACTTGGCCAATTTTTCCGAACTCTGAGAGGGTTCCTTCCTTCTTCCAACATCTTCGTGCTCTGGTTTGAACAAGGAGATACACTCTACGTAAATCTCTAAAGTTGGTGAGGAATGACTTGCACCTTCAGTGTTAGCAAATGCATAGTCATTACAGCCTATGAAGGCATACAAAAACTGAATAAAATCGAATCAAGGTTAATTTGTTTATCTTAAAATTTTACGTGTGGCAGGGATACCAAAAACCGTGGACATATTTTTCTTGGTTGGTGAGGGTTCCTAGAATCTATCCGGTTGTGAAGTTCCAACAACCTAGGTATGCAACTGGGTATGTGCAAGCTAATGAGGGTCACTTTTGGTGCGTTAAATGCAATCAAAAATTGAAAAATCAAGCATCCATCAACTTACATGGTTTTTTTGAGATACTAACACAAGATATCTTGCATCGAGTAAAAAATATGAAACGTAGGAAATTGAGTCACGTTTCCGAATATATAAGTTTTAAGTAATGAAAACTTACATAACTATGTCAAATTTCATTTTTTTTCTGACAGACACCTTTTATTTTTTTTGCAAATGATAAGGTATATGTTTTTGTGAGTGCAGCCTTTCACTGCCTAAATGATAGTTTTGGGCTACAAAAATTTGTATACATGTATAGAACCCGTAGCACTAGTGCAACACTATTTTTCCAAAATTAAATGTTTAATTTTTAATTTTTTTTAATTATGTAAGTGATCAAATCTAAAGAACGGTACATCAAATGTGGGTGCAGCCTTTGAAGGTCTTAGTGCAGTTATTTCGACCTGGATTTTGTATAGCAAGTAGAGGT
>BSBM01000613.1:10132500-10367500 GCA_027924585.1 Larix kaempferi
TTCATTGCCAAGCTCATATAAAAGTAGTTATGGTTGATCATTTGATGATAATGTTATAAGTTATAACTACTAGATGATTGATGTTATATGGTTTAATCCATGTTTTCTATAGCTAATTCAACATCCTACATGTTTTCTAGATACAAATCCATCAAAATATATCAAAATATATACTATATAAAAAACGCTCCCGGAATGCTCCCAAAATGGGAGCTTTTGAAAATTTTGCTTTTCGCTCCGCTCTCGCCCCCCGCTCCCGCTTCTCGCTCCCCACTCCCTGCTCCCGCTTCTCGCTCCCAACAGCACAGGTCAGAAGTGTTTTCTTCCGGGAGATCCGCAGTAGCCAATTTAGTGCACCTCTCGCCCATCGAATTACCTCCCAGCCCCAGCTGAGCAATCAAAGATCTTTTCGGAGTTTATTTCCTTCGACCTCGGATGTTAGGAGAGCAGGGATCCCTTGGTTCTACGTTCCCCTAGGATTGTACAGTCAGATCCCACTATGGTGCACAAGGACATCGACAGTGAGCCAGTGCCCTGGTTGCCCCCCTTGTCCTCTGTGATTAGGCCCAGGAGACTTTAACATCATTGTTTTCATCTCTCTCTCTACTAGCACCGAGATTGCCAGTTCCAGTCTTGTACATTCACACTGTCATATCACCGCAACTATGACACTGTTATATACATATTTTGCTGTTGGCTAGACCTAGTGATTAGCTTAGTCATAAACTTATCTAGGTTGTACTTTTTTTATCTGTAGTTTTCTCTTTCTTGCTTTCAACATTATCTAGGAGTTGCTTGCACACTCCCACATTGTTTCACATTGGATCTATCATTTAGTCCCATTGATCTGCTTCTGTGGTCATTTGTTGGACGTTATTAAAACTACCTTATCTTATGCACATCATTTGTTGTAAATATCAAATATTTGCTCTTTAGTAAGTTTGCAGTTTAATGTGTGCATGTAACTGACACTCATTTGTCTAAGTTGAAATGTAATTGCTAGATTTTTCCTCTTCTTCATAATGTCAACTCTACAAGGCCATTTCCTACTTAAGGCTATCACCTTTCAGTGATTGTACAAGTTGGTTTTCCATGTTTAGTATAATATACTCTCTCCAACAAGTTTTGTCTCCTTTCTTGTAGTTAGCAGATCTTGTTTTCTCACCTTGCTCCTCTGTGTATACTGAATTTGCATATTCATGTTTGGTTTTAACTTTTTGCTTAATCAAATTTTAGCACCCCACCTGTTGCATGTGGGTGAAATGGTTTGAAAACCACAAAATGTCAAGCTTTAACCTGAAGTGAGTGGGTACAAGAGTGGTTTGGTATCGAATAATTCTAACCCTAATTTTGGTTTAAGGTTTTAAACACTTTCAGTAAAAATGGAATTACTACTAATTGTACAATTTTGATTAAATTGGGTGTAATCCTAGATGCACATGAAGTCAAGAAAATGGATGTAAGGCCTAAAGGAGACATAATCTTGATAATACAAGGTTAAACTAACTTAAGGAATGATCTTTTAGAAGGATTAAATTGAATTAATGAAATTGAAGAGTCCTTGTCATGCAAACAAACAAAATCATACTAGTAATAGTAAAGAAGGTTGTCTAATCAATTCACAGAGGGGTTAGAAGTTAGAATCTTCAACCTAGATCACAAGCTTGAAATCCACTTGAAGAAACATACAAATCCTCTCCTCGAGCGTTGGGATCCAATTTTCAACTTGTGCCCTCAACGTTGTAACAAATACATATCTGAGAAGTTGGAGAAGTCAAGGAAGTCTCATATAAATAAGGCTTCTAACTTTCATTTGTAAACAAGACAAGGATTGAATTTCTTTTTATCTTGGTGTATTGGAGAATTTGAGTGAGGCGCACCTCTCTTTTTGGCAAGTTTCTCTTGTGATGAATGGTGGAATGGTGGATTTTTTAGGGTTTTTGCTATCTTGCAAGGTTGATCCTAAGAATAGTTGTAATAACTCATGGCTAAGGAAGGACTTAAGAAGTATCTCTTGCTCTCTTGGTTGATGTTGGTAAGATCTCTCCATTTTCTTGTGTGACGTTGCTTTAACACCTTGAACAAGGTAAATTAGGGTTTTATTGGCATCTTGTCAACTTTGTTTGAGGAGACTTTTCCTTTGAAGGAGCTTTCCACAGTGGGGCCTTGGGATTCATTGTTTGCCCTAATTAGGGTTTTGGCTACTTCAACCTAGTATTGGGTTACTAGCCTTTGCCCAAGTTGGAAATCTTTAATAGCCAAATTGAGTAGGGAAGCTGACCTCAATCTCTAATTGCTTTAGGGTCATAACCCCTTCTCTTCATATTTTTATCAAAATTCTCTTGTTATAAAAATTAAAAAAAAACAACTATTGGAAAATCCCTAAACATTACAAAAATTCATATCTCAAAAAATATTTGGAATTTGGAATTTCTGTTCGGATAGAAAGTGCGCCCTACTTGAATTAATGGTGGATCTATAATGGTGTTTTGTTCATGTGGTGGATTTGTGAGATTCTCAGTGACCTGTGCTTGCTAGGGTTTTGTTTTGCAGATATGTTCTTGCAGGTACAACAGCTATATCCATCGTTTCAACCAAAGTTTGAAAGGTTTAAACAGTAGGATTTTGGGCCTAGATTGACCACTGGGGGGTTGGAAGTTCATTGGGACATATGATAAGTGGGACCACCATCTATTTGAGGGCTGTTCTAAGGCATATACCAGATCTGATTTCACATTTTCAGATCTGATTTAAGGTCCCTTCTTCACCCTATCGCACATCCCCCTTACCCTAATATACAAGGTACATCCTACATGGTAAGGTTGGCATTGTTTTGACTTATTTTTATCAAGTTTTTTGAAGTGTATTAACTGCTGCAATCCCATAACAGCAGCAACATAAGTTATATTTCTTGGAATCCATAATAAATTGTTATAACTCCTACCTCTCCCCCAATGTTGTTTATGCTTCATTGTTTTGACTCCATACGACAATGATCTTTGTTGAGAGGCTTCTTGGAAGAGGTGTTTGTGTCGTTTAAGCAAATGTAGATATCTATCATTGACATTAGGGACTCCCCCTTGGTCCTAGAAGTTGTGAATTTTTTTTATGTTTTATTCAAGCACAGATACGTCATAGTCTAAGTTTACTGCTATTTAATTTACTTATGATTTCAACAAATCTGATAACTTTAAACCAGCAGATAGATCAATCTTGAAATGATAATCAACAGTAGAGAAAGTACACAAATAGACCTCACATGAACACACATATTTTTACCCTGGAGAAACCCTTAGAAGGGAGAAAAACTGCAGCAAACAATCTTCCTTGTATAAATAGTATATCAGGCCCAGATTACAAAATCACCATGAACTATGCCCTTCAATGAGTTTTGCCATGAAAATAAATACCTGACTGTATGACCAGCAAACTTAGAATTTAGGACAGCCTTCTTCAATCTTCACTAAAGCAGTAAACTCAGCTACGGTACAGCATCAAACCTAGAAGATATCAGCTCATGAATCAACAGTATATCAGCAGTATACTCAGGTATAGGACAGCAGTAAACTATGGCATAAATCTTCCTTGCCTTATGCTCTCAAAACTCAAATGGAAACGAATGATTTACATGGGGGGTGAGGGCCTGTTTAAATAGCATGGGTGGCTGGCCTAAGCAGCCCCCAAAGGTCACCCTAAAGGCTGGCCCATGTGGCAGCCAAGGGATGCCCCCCCTAAAGGTTGGTCTTTGGGTCAGTCAAAGGCTGCCCCTTTCCACCGCCTTAGCTGGTCAACTCCACCGTCCTAAGCAGGTCAAGCTGCCCTCCAGCTAAGCAACTCAAGCTGCCCTCCAATGTTGACACTTGACACAAGTTTACATGGTAATTTGTAAAATGAATTATAGTTTCCGAAGCTATAATTTAACAGAAGTTGACCTAAACCATTAAAGAACTGGGCTGTGGTGACATTGGGCTCTATCTCCTCTTGTGCTTACTACTTGTCGCACCATGATCCGTGACCTTGGTCAGGGTGCTATTTTGAGCGATAACAGGGGGCAATAGTATAAGCTTCCCTTATGTCCTTAGGTTCCACTCTTGTCATATATGAATGGTAGATTGGATGGAGAGCCTTAATATACATCTATAAATCCACATGATCAGGGAGTTTTAAAGATGGATGAACCCACATGTAGGTCCTGCTGAATCTAATATTAAACTTCATGAGAGATTCATTTTTCCTTTGCCAGATGCAAGTTGATTGCAATGTCGAATGGAAATTTCTATTTTTGAATCTGTCTATTGTTTCCAAATATCTTGCCACACACCATGCAAGGGTAACGACCAAACAAAACTAGTCTGGATCGAGTGGACTTGCCAGGTGAATAATATGATTTGCAACAAAAATATATTCACCAAAATGTCATTTAGTCCTGAACTATGAATCTTGGGAAGCTTGGCTTTCTCCCTGGCAATGATGCCAAAGTTGTTAGCTCTTGAAATTGTCCATAGTAATGTGGTGAAGGATCACCAACGAAAACATCAAGGGCCACAATGAGAAGGCCGACCCATTATCAAAGTTGTTAGCTCTTGAAATTGTCCATAGTAATGTGGTGATGGATATCATTGACGAAAACCTCAAGGGCAACAATGAGAAGGCCGACCCATTATCACCTTGGTTGGACTTCTCTTGGTTTAGTCTAGTGCATGCTAGCAACAGCAGGGAATCCCTAGAAATGACTTCGAATGGGAAATCGATTAAAATGGAAAATAAAAGGACTAGTGACTTGAATGGAGGAAGAAAACGAGAATATCTGCAAGATGGCTTAGTTGAAGATTATCACAATGAGAATCAATGGCTAGAAACCATCATACGAACAAGTAACAACACTCCACACGAAAGAATGATTGATAGCCAAAAGAAATAATTTGCACATCAACTCTTGAAACTTATACAACTACTCTTCAATGCTGCTGCAGATTCCTCACAATGATAAGGAATAAAGGGGGAGAAAAGATGGAAGGAGATGTGAAAGGGCCAAGAACAACTGTTAAAAACTGATCCTACCCTCCACCCACTCAGAATGAGCAAGAGGTTTCAATGCAAGTTCCTAAAAATGGAGTGAGAAAAGGAGGCTAATAATAGCCTAAGGGGGAGGCACCCTGCTGCTGTCAAATCAGCTGCCATAACAGCTGTGAGGATACATGTAATTGTTTCTAAAAATCTGCCCCCATTGTGCAGATAAAACATGTCCAAAAATAGCCCCTGGAACAAAGCCCTCCTGCTGTCATAATTGCTTTCAACTCAGCTGCCAAATATTCCGTCATTCTGCCTTGAAATATGTTTCCTGCAGCTGTCATTACTACTGTCAGCAAGGGTAACAATATGCCCTGAATATGCTAACAACAGGTGCACCCTTTTCAATATTAATTTGCTTCTATTTCTCTGCATACAACAGGCTTATTTATAACATACAAGCAGCACCCTTCTTGCTGTTATATTCCTTACAAAGACACCCTCTTTATTGCTGTTGTAGCTGCTGAGTTCTGTGTGAAGAAGGCACTCTTAATCTGCTGCCATTAACCTCAAACAGTGTGCACTCTCATGGCCGAAAAGTACTTGAAATTTGTGCTAATCATGCTTGTAGAAGATATCCAAAAGTGTGCCTACATTGGGTAAGATATTCCTTGGGAAGTGTGCAGTAAAAACCTCATGAAAATTTTCTTCACACATGTACAAAACTCTGAAAAGTCTGATTTGGATTTCTTTTTCTTACGTATAGATCTAGGGGTCAATATTGCCTCCAACTTGTAGACAGCGTTCTTTTATGGGATGTTGAGAATCCCAGAACTTTGGATGGCTGAAGAAGGTTTGTCGAGGACACGTGAGAAAAAGTCAATGACTCAAATGAACCCCTAACTCTGAGACTTAGGACAATTGACACAAAAATTGATTGTGCTCTCCAAGGCAACTTGGGAAATGAACTTCAAGATTGGCTTCTGCAAAATGACTCTTTCTAGTAACCTATCGTGTCTGAGGACACGTATTGAAAACAAACTTGAACTAAAAGGACTTAGTCTTAAACCTAAGACTTGGTGACTAACTGAGCAAGATACTCATAAAACTAATGAAGTCAATGATGAAGTCGATACATCCGACAAGATATCTGATATACATAAACAAAATGCCAATACAACTTGGCATGCAACTAGATGGTCCTACAAGATTCATTAAAGTAATGAAAACTTCACCATAACTAGGATGTAATCTATTTGATCTACGTGACTCCACAGCATACCCAACAATCAGATGGGGCAAACCTCAACTTTTTGCAACTAATGACCGAGATGATCACAACTTAGAACGAAATGATGAAAAACGAAAGTCTTTGTGTTAATCATGAAATGGGTCTGCCATATACACCAAGATGGGGTCAACATAACATCCTAAGTCTGGGACATGGCTAGTCTCAAAAGTAGATACCTAAATAGGATTGGATTGAGAAACCAGTACCAAGTTAGGATGCACTTCTGGTTGTAACATATCCTCTCTGGGATGTTCTTCATGAAGTGACTTTAGTACAGGAAAGGGTACTGGATCCTCATGTTGATTTGAATGTTCACGAACTAGTTGCACTGCCTTGTTAGATCTGCAATCACTACTAGAAAGAGTCAACTAATCAAGATGTAAGCTCGACTCTTGCTCTTTATGATCAAATTCCTAAATAAGGTCTCCAGGGTACCAAAAATCAGATACGTGAGGCTCATAAACCCTCTCATCCATTTCTTCCTCATCACAATCAGAACAACCAAGGGAAGGCTTAACATGGCTGATTTCTAGAGCTTCTTGAGACTCCTCAGAAGGAAGGGAAGGGAGCACCTTGAAATGATCATCCTCAACCTGCATTGGAAGCTCTGTGTCACACTGCAGAGGCATGTCATCTTCAACTTGGGCACAATCATTAATGAATATCATGTCTCAGGTTTTGGGGTGTGGTCATCATACAATAAAGTATAAACCATTAGAAGAAAGAGATTTTTATTAATAGTAGGAACCTTGTCATCCCTATCATCTTCCATCAACTTAGCAACAGAAAGAAGGGAAAAATAAGATATATTGGAAACTTTTTCAAGACCCGAAAGGCTGAATCATTATGGGATAAAATGACACTTGAATGCTTTGAGACCTGTGGATGAACTTCATGCTTCTCAACATTACACTGCAACATGCTCGAATATTTAACACCTGTCCTCGTCATGAGGATGCTCACATGCCCTACACAGATAAAATCTTCCATGATGCAAAGAGTGGGCAATAGTATAAACTCCCCTTAAGTTCTTAGGACCCACTCTTATTATATGGGAGCAATAGATTGGATGAAGAGCCTTAATACATCTGCAAATTCACATGATCAGGTAATTTGAAAGATGGATGAACCCACATGTAAGCTCTTGCCAAATCTAATATTAATCTTAGTTAGAGATTCATCTTTCCTTTGCTAGATGTGTGTCCACTGCGATGTCAAATGGAAATTTCTATTTTGAATCTGTTTTTCTGCTGCCAACTGTTTCGCGATACAAATTGTGCAAAAGTAATTGTCAAACAAAATTGGACTATGAATCTAGCAGTCTCCAAGTGAATGATATGATTTGCAACGAAATATTTTCACCAAAATGTTGTGTATCCCCTAGCAATGAATCTTGGGAAGCCTAGCTTGCTCCTTGGTAACTACGCCAAACCTTTTCTCTCTCAGAATCGTCCATAGTGCTCTAGTGAGGAGTGCTGAGGAAAACCTTAGGTGCAATAATCAGAAGGCCAACCCACTGTTACCTGGGTTGAACGTCTTCCGTTTTGGGCTAGTGCATGCTAGCCATGGGGGTATGCCTAGAAGACTCAAACAGAAAATCGTTTAAACTAAAAAGTAAAATGACCAGTGCCCTAGCTTGTTGGGTGAATGGAGAAAGAAAAAGAGAAGATCTGCAAGATAATTTAGTCAGATTCTAATCTTGCAAATTAAGAATATTATCAAAATGAAAATCGAAAGCTGGAAACCACATATAAACAACACTCCACATGAAAGAGTAATTGATAGACAAAAGAACTAGAAGTCATTTGCATTGCCAACTCTTGAAACTCATGTAACTACTCTTCAACACTGTTGTAGATTCCTCACAATGTTAATAAAGATAAGGGGAGAAAAGATGGAAGGGGATGGGAAAGGGCCAAGAGCAACTGATAAAAACTGATCCTACTATCCATCCGATCCTATGCTGTTGGGAGCGGGAGCGAAAAGCGAAATTTTCAAAAGCTTCCATTTTGGGAGCGTTTTTTATATAATACATATTTTAATATATATTGATGCATATATATTATAAAAACATGTATTATGCTAAATTAGCTATAGAAAACATGAAAACATAGATATAACCATTTAATACACATATAACATCAATCATCTAGGACCTATAACTTATAACATTGTCATCAAATGATCAATGATCAATCATCAACAACATCAACCTTCAAATTTCAACATATAATATTTGCCATCAACAAACTCTAACAAAACATCAACCATGAAATGAAACAAATCATCATAATATCATATTCAATACCAAAGAGTTGTAAGATGCAATAAAAAATTTAAAGTTCAAACTTCAAAGGTAGGTTCAACTTTCAAGATTCAAAGGTCAAACTTTCAAAGTTCAAAGTGGGCCATAATGTTTACAAAATAGGCCATAATAAATATGAAATACAAAGTACTATGATACTATCTACTAAGCTTTCCTCTTGCCACGAGAAACTTCCAATTTTTTTTTCATGGTCTAGGTGGAATAGGAGCTGCTGGAAGTGATCATGGAACATGAGAAGAAGATGAATGGCCCCCACGGACTGTTGGGCGTTGTGAAGCTAAAGGCAAAACTCCTGCATTTGGAATTGGAAACCTGCAGGTGGTTGGGGGTGGCATCTCGGTTGTATGAATTGGATCACCATCATGATCACCCAATAGTTCAGCCTCCAAGCGCTCTAATGCTATGGCCCCATCCTCCACATTAGCCTTCTCTGGATTGTTGTCCCAAGTCAAATATGTTTTATCATTCTTGGTCGCTTCACAATAATGGGACAACAACGTCAAGTTGTAGTGCACATAAACAAAGCTTTCTGCTCGTTCTACATTCAAGCTGTTTCTCTTGACGTTGTGGATGAATGTAGGTGCTCCAACACCTCTCTGCAGAAGAACTATTAAGAACCTGTGAAAGCACCCTCACCGCCAATTTATGCAAATATGTGGCAGTGGAGCCATACATGTTCCACCAATGGATAGGAGTCAACCTCTCTCGATCTTTGGTTGCATGCAAGGTACCAAAGAATCCATGTTCACTGATGCATCTGCTGAATTCACTCCGTACTTGAGCACACTCCTCCTCATCAGGGACCAACTTGTCTAATGCAAGCATCTACCCATTTTGCACCTCTGGATCTTTGTGTGGTTTTTTCCTAACTCCACCACCAGGTGCAGGTTGGGCCAACCAAGATGGAGAATAATATTTTGGGGTAAGGACATTTGCAAGGGCATGGAGTGGAACATTCAAATTATCCCACCTTTTGACCACATGTTTATGAATATGGTCATACAAGATTGCATCTCTTTGCTCAACAATGTCTTTGATTTGACCAAGCATGCTATCCATCTGCTTATACACCTCCCCAATCACTGACTGATCTGTATTTGCAAAACGAATCATACTATAAATAGGCTTGGTGAACTGTAGAACATACCTAACCTGTGCCCATAATTGACCATCAAGAACAATGTCCTCCACCTCCTGAAAGTCATGTCTATCAGATGCGCTTGCAGCTCTGTCTTTCAATTCCTGCGATGAATCACTTGAGACCATACTAGCCAATGCCTCTCTTACCTTCAAAAGCCTCCTAAAGGTGAGGTAGTAGCTAGCAAATTTAGTCTTTGCAATCTTCAATAGCTCCAACCTAGAGTGATTGCGAAAAATGTGGTGGGCCATGCTATGATTGGTAATAAATTTTATCATTTTCTTACCTCTCTTGTACAAGGCACCAATCCATAGGTAACTAGGGTCCTTCATCTTAACAATATCATGCATCAAAAGGTTCAATGTGTGAACCAAACACCCTGACCAATATATGTTGGGTCATTTGTGTTATTTGGACATGTCATAGTCCCAATATTTTATATTATTGTGCCATGGGGATGAGCTAGTGAAGGATTGATACCTCCTAGCCCCACCATGTGTGTCTTGAGTCATGTTCATGTCATATTTGGTGGTCCCATGTATATTTAGCCCCCTTTGAGGGATGCCGTCACCCTCCTTAGTCTTTTTGAGGGATGATGTCACCCTCCTTTTGAGTGATCCACTTGATGTATTGTTAGGCTCATCTTAGCCATTGATTATTATGTTAGATCTTTTGATCTCAACCACTCATTTCAAAAAGTGGTTTTGTTGTTTAGGGTTTTGGTCTTTGTTATCCTATATAAGGAGGAGACCCCCCTATTGTAAAAGCACCTTTGGGCTTTGAAAAACTTGGAATGAAAATATTATTTTGGAGATCTACTTCTTGGCTTTGATCGGGTTACTCTTGTATATGTTCTTGCATCTTTTGTTTCTAGACATTGTTTGCTTTTCAGGTGAAATCGACATCAAGAGAGGGAGGCCGAATTGCTTGGAGCTAGAGCATGTTTTTGCTTGATGGGAAGATTGTAGGGGTTGCTCACATCCCCCATGGGAAAGACATCTTCATCTTGAGGGAGTTTTTCAATTGTGCTTTGTCCATTGATTGCTCCTTTGACATGACATGCTTAGATCTCATCGATTTGTGGATCAAATCTAACTTGTTGTAGTTTGATTTACAGGTTTCATGGGACATCTCTCCTCCTAGGGCTTGGACGATTTGGGTTGAAGGCACCTGGATCAAGCTTGGAATTGTAACTAGGGAAAGAATCATCCATATGCTAAGAGGCCGCAAGCTTTGAGGTAAGATCTACAAGGTACGTATTTATTTCGCTTGTTCTCCATCCTATTGGTCACAAAAACCATTAAAATCAAAATCCTAGTTTTCACATTTTTCTAGGTCTACTTGGATCTAGCTTGGCTTTGGGGATAATTTAAAGAACCCACCTCTATAGCATCCACAACAATCCGGATCTATAGTTTGGTGGTGATTGGCCTCCATTTGACACACTTTCCAAGGCACCTAGCCCTCCTTGAGGAGGCAATTCACACTCCTTGAGGAAGGCTAGTTGGGCTAGATCCTCGACATGGGTAGGTGAGATCCCACTTGATTTGCATAGATCCACATTGATTACCTACCCCTAGTGCTTCACTTTGATGATTTTCACCTTGTGGGCCTCATTCCTCATTTTGAGGGATTGAGCCCCACTTGGGTCACTTGGTGATGCATTTTCCTTCTCAGATCTATGGAGATCTAGCTCATATTGGGGCATGCCATCTTAAACCCACCTTGATAATTGCCTAATCTACCCCGATCTACATTTTGGCATAATTTGGACTCCATTTGCCCCTTCATCTCAAGGCACTAGTCTCCCTTGGGCAATTCGCACTCCTTGGGTTAGTGGCCTTTTTGCTAGATCCCATATGTGGGTGTTGTCTATTCCATCTTAGATCCATAGATCTACATCATTTCATCCACTTAGTGCCATCTCACCCCTAATCTAACCAAGTCGGCCCTATTTGGACCATTTTCCATTTTTCAAGGAAATGGGCCCCACTTGTGTATTTTCATGGTACTAGATCTACCCATTTGAGCTTCATAAGTGGCCTTAGTCATTCATTGGTTGAAACACTTGTCACCCCTTAAGCCTCTTCAACCACACTTAAACTCTTTGGTCCACTTAATCCTCACTCATTGGTTTCCGTAACTCAATTTACATGTTTCCCTAGGCACCTTTGGGTTAGTTAATATTCATTGATTGGCTAGGGTCTCCCCCTTGGTCTTGATTTTATCTTGATCTAAAGTGAAGAGTGCCTCGGTTATTGTGACTCCTAGCTTGCATTGGCAACTGTTGCATCTCTTGGGTCACCTCTTTAGTTGTCCATCTCCTCTACCATCTTAGATGGGATACCTTTTGGGACAACTACAAATTGTGTGTTAACAATACCATTTCATGCCAATAGGGTGAGTGAAGAACATTGAATGTCACACCACATGCATAGAGAAACCTATAAACTTTTGAATCCACATCATCTCTACAACTGTGGTCAAGGAAATCCGATAATGTTCTTCGCATAGGCGAGATTCCACTACCATGGGGGGATGAGGGTCCCGATCAAGCCGATGATGATCCAGATCCACTACCATGGGGGGATGAGGGTCCCGATCAAGCCGATGATGATCTAGATCCACTACCAAACATTCTCTGTGACGATTCAGATTCAACCCGTGATCTCTTGGAATTGTTTTGAGCGGCCTCTTCTTCCATCTTGTATTTGTTTCTCTCTTTAGCTGGCACGTTGTCACAGGTTTTGACTCTAGTAGCCTTACCTTGATCGCATGGCATAATCCCACACAAATGCTTTCTCACACGGGTATATGAACCTGTGTAAGTTTTATTACAATGGGGGCATGTAAACTTTGTGGTTCCACCCCCTCTCCCTCCCCCAAGCGTTGTCACAGGTTTTGACTCCAGTAGCCTTACCTTGATCGCATGGCATAATCCCACACAAATGCTTTCTCACACGGGTATATGAACCTGTGTAAGTTTTATTACAATGGGGGCATGTAAACTTTGTGGTTCCACCCCCTCTCCCTCCCCCAAGCCTTGTCACATACTTCCACAAAGGTGTTGTGTCTTTTTGTTTTTGCCCTTGATCAGTGTCAATCTTATCATCATTATCATCCTCTTCCTCTTCCTCCTCCTCTCCATGGTATGTGCCACTCCCTATCTCTTCCTCCTCATCATTGCCACCACTAAATCTATATCCCAACACCATCATCATGAGAAGAAGTGGAACCAAAAACAAAAACCACATAGCCATCATGATTCTTGACTCAATATGAGAATCACTTCTTGCCTGCAATAGAATGATGGAGAAGAATAAATGGGAAAGAGTAGGAAAAGAAAACATTCAAGATTTAAAATTTTAACATAGTGAAATATTTCTTTCAAAAATAAACAAAGATTGGGTTTTTAGAGCCTACCTCTTTAGCTCGTCAATGGTGGTTGAATGTCTTTATGGAAGTCTTCAATCTACCTTCCAAGCGCTCACAAATAGAAGCCTTCAATCTCTCTTCCAAGCGCTCACAAATAGAAGCCTTCAATCTCTCCTTCAATCTCCCTTCCAAGCTCCCACAAATTTGCTCTCAAACAAATAGCAAACCCACTCAAAGCCCTAGCAAGAGAAGTGAAATCAATGAAATGAGGAATAGAATGAGTCCAAATGGAGTCCAATAGTATTTATATTGCCTAAATGAACCCTACTAGCCAATCACCAAAAAACAATTTTTTTTTGTTGCAAATTTGAGAAAATCGGAATCAAATCCGCCTAGCCCGCGGAATCGCTTAGGAAGCATTTTTGGGATCGATTTTTTTGGTCTGGGTTCGCTGAGGGAGCGATGAGGGATCACTCTGGGAGCGTCGATCCCTCATTGCTCTCTCAACAATTCCATAGAAAACAGGGATTGTTTTTCTTTGGAGGAATCACAAATTACAAAATCAATCCTGGTAGGAAGCGTAGAGGAATCACGATCCCGAGATCGATTCCTCATCGCTTCCTTTGGGATCGCGATTTGGGAGCGAAGCGGAGGGGGCTAGGGTGCTTCCCCGCTGCTTAGATCCGATCTTTTAGAATGAGCAATGCTCATTGCTAAGTAACAGGACATGTCCCTTGGGAGCCCTATGTCCCTATCCTATGTGTTAGACACTGGGCACACTAGGACACGTGCCTAACATTTATTGGACATGTGCTGCAGACGTGTAGGATAGCAAGTTGCGAAATACGTGTTTTTTGATGATATGGGTTTGTACAACAGTATTGAGTTTGTATTAGCCAACTTGGATCTTAATGAACTAGTGCTAGAGCCAGTCATTTTTGATGATGGTGATCCTCTTGAGGGTTCATCCTCCACATCAATAGATGCAAATCCTCGATAGGATATAGAGGAGTAGGATGGAGAAGAGAGCGGTGGCAGTGGTGTTGATTTTGATGATTCTGACATGGAGGAGGACTACTAAGTCCTGACAGTGATGAGCTACGGGATTCTTCGATTTACAGTTTTAGCATCTATCCTATTTTGTATTTGCTAGTGGCATGTCTCTCTAGAGTACTAGTGACTCAGTATCTATGTAATACAGTTTGATTTTGATGACTTCAGATGACTTAATGAGAAAACTGCAGTTTGTGGTTCTAAGTTTTAAATTTCTATTTGGGACACATGTACTGAATATTCTAATTTCTTGTTTGTTTGATCATCATTGATGTAGTAACTAGTTGTATCAATATTTTGTAAATGTTCTAATTTCTAAAAAATTTGGATCTAACTCTATATGTCATTTTTGAATTTATAATTTGCAACTTTTTTTAATATATATATGAAACTTGTCCCCCATGTCTTGTTTTCAGAGTTGACATGTCCCTGTGGGATGCTTGTATCCACTTGTCCTCCGTGTCCGGTGTCCCTGTGTCATGTGACTTAGGAGCAAGGAGGTTACAATGCAAGTTTCTGAAGATGGACTGAGGAAAGAAGGCTAATAATACTGTAAGGGAGGTGCTCTGCTACTGTCAAATCAGCTGCCATAATGGTGGGCTGGTCAGGATAGGTGTAACTGTTATTAAAAATTTGCTGCCATCCTGCACCTGTAACAGGTCCAAAAAGAGCCCCTGGAACATTTCCCTCCTGTTGTCATAATTGCTGTCAAATCAGCTACCAAATCTTCCAGCATTCTGCCTTCAAATCTGCACCCAGCCACTGTCAGAACTACTGTCAGAAAAGGGGAACAATATGCCCTGAATATGCCAACAGGTGCTCCCTGCTCCATGTCAATTTGCTGCCCTATATCTGCATACAAGAGGCTTAATTATTGCACCGAGAGGAGCGAGGTGCTCTACAGTCCAGTACAGGGGAGATGTTGTAACGTAACGTAACGTTACCATCATTAAAAAATTCATGTCGGCTCATAAATAAAAAATTATGAAAAGTAATTAAAAAAATTAATGTCGGTTCATAAAATAAAAAAATTATGAAAAGTAATTAAAAAAATCCATGTCCAAAATAGAAAATTAAAACTTAAACACGGATCTATCAAGCAAGAGAGGAAACAAATTTCTTGAGTTTGTGATAAAAAAAACTACACCTCAAGAAATTGGATCCCTCTCAGTGCTTGATAGATCTGGGTTTAAGATGGATCTATGCTGATTCCATATAAGCAGTGCCCTTCTTGCTGTTATATTCCTCAGAAAGGCGCCCTATTTATTGCTGTTGTAGTGGCTGGTTTCTGTAGCTGCTGAGTTCCGTGTGAAGAAAGTGTTCTCAATCTGCTGTCATTAACCTCAGACAGTTGGTCCTCTCATGGCTGAATTGTACTCAAAATTTGTGCCCATCATTCTGCTACAAGATATCCAAGTGTGCCTAGTGGGCAAGATATTCCTCATGAAGTGTGCAGTAAAAACTTCATGAAATTTTTTTTCACAGGTTCAAAACTCTGAAAAAAAGTTAAAACTGATCTGGCTTTCTCTGTCTTGCATGCAGATTTAGGGGTTCACAGTTATCTGTGCTTAAATTGCCATTATTCTTAGCACTAGCAGTCTGTGTATGTGCTGTGCATTACATTCATTACATTCTTGTAGTATTCTGCTTATTCGAGAATATGCAATTGTGCTTTATATATCTGCCAGAACAGCCCTATCCAGTTTCCGGGTTGTTGTCTCCTTTTCCTCCTGGGCAGATGTATTAATGCTTTGCTCTATCCTTTGTTCTGAGAGTGAGGGCTGTAGAATTTTCAGCCCTTTAACTGTCTGCTGGTTTATGTCAAGATTTGGTGGTTTTCACCTACAGCCGGTTTTGCATAGGCTGTAGGTTATTTATTACAAAAATGCTTTAACAGTAAACACACAGTGAAAGCTACTAACAGGCTGCAAACAAATTTAATAACATTCACACATGAAAATGACTCAGAGATTTTTGGCCAAATCGAGCCCTGGAAAAACCCCCACGGGGAAAACCAGTTGAGAGAGAGAGAGATTTATTATTTCTTCAGCAAAGTAATGTAACAGGAGTACAAACAAAAATACAACTTATCTCCACATTAAATGCACCCCAGTCTGCCTCGATTTCTGTGCACAACTGCTGCCTAGAAATGTGTGCAGAATCTTCTCTGTTTCTGTGCAAATAATGGTGCTGTATCCTCCTCGATTTCAGTGCAGATAACCCTTGAAGTTACTGCTGCTGCTGTTACACAATTTAGTGCATTTGCCAACCTCAAAACCGTGGCTGTAAGTGACTGCAGTGTGGACCACTGTACCAGTCACTACTTATAGAACCGTGCAGTCTGATATCTCCTAACAGCGTGACAGATGATTAGTGCCTGGGTTTGATATCACAATACCTGAGCCTCAACAATATGAAGCTGCCACGAAATATAAGCCCAGACTCTACCTTGAACTGCGTGCTATTGAATAGTACTGCTGTATGGTGCCTCCACGATTTTAGTGCTTGAGATGACAGCTGATCTCACTGTTCACTGTGCTGATAATAAATGCCATAAATGCAGGCCTCGAAATCAGAGCTGAAGTCTGGAAACTTGTGCCCTAGCAGCTCTCTCGACCTCTCTCTCTTCTTCATTCATTCACTCAACAATGAATAGGTTATGAGCCTCCCTCCCTTTTGTCTAATCCCTAAGTGGGATTCTAATCCAATGGTGGTGATGTCTTCAATCTGATGGCTGAGATTAGATGTGAGGAAAATATCACATTATTTAATTCACTTAAATAATATTTACTCACCCACTTAAACTTTAGCCAAAAAGTGACTTTAAAAACATAAAGTCTCATTAATATGTAATTAATGTGAGGGTCACTTTTCCCCCTCCTTAGTGACTTAGGCTAGGAATCACTAGGGGAACACATGCCAAGGTACAAAAAAAAACTAACAAGGGCCACCTTGAAGGTTTTTCCCTTTGTTTGTTGTGGCTTGTCGTGGCTGCTTTTTTGACACTAAACTCTTTCTTAGCCTTCCACTGAAATTTATAAAGCATTACCAGCACCAAAACTTTATAAAGCATTACCGGTACCAAAAAATTTGCCAATCTGGAGCTGGGCTTTGGGGTGCAAGTCCCTAGGTTGATGTGATAGCATCCTTCCTCACTAAGGTATACGTCACCGGTGGTTTCAGTGTCATTCCTTGTGGGCCATATCTGGCTTGTGGTGGTTATATATGTGATGTTGCAGGTCATCTTGATACAGTGGCATATCCCTCCATTAGGATTTTCTTCTACATTGATATTCTTTCTTCTAAATTGTGCGTGTCATGAATAATCCCTCGTACATAATAATTGTAAGATGTAGATGGTTAATAAGGCATTTCTTTACGAAACCAGTGCCTTATTTTTAATTTAATTTGAAACTATACAGTAACTAGGCTACACATAGTAGTCATCTATTTTACAATTATCCTTCTTATTTAGGTAAATCATATATTTTACTCCCCACATTGTTATATTTATAAAGTTATATTACAAGGTTATGCAATTTTTCTATGTTGGTCATTTATTGCTGCCCTGATAAAGTTATTAGCATTCCTATCTTGGCCAATGGAAATGGTACCTAATATGGGTGCTCTAATATAGTTATTTTTCTTCTGCAATTATAGATTTATACCTGTTTATTCTTTACTTTTTTTATCCAAGATTACGATTACATTTTTTGTTTGCATTGTATTTATTCTATGGACAAGTCTGTTCCTTCTTATCCATGAAATTTAAAAGACCGACAGTCAACCATGTTCACAAGATCAATAGATAAAACCTTTTCCAATCTAGAAGCTGGTGTTGGGGTGCAAGTCTTCTCTAGGTTGATGTGATAGCATCCTCCTTCACTCTAGTACTAACATCACCAATGGTTTCGGTGTCATTCCTTTTCAGCTATCTTTGGCTTGTAGTTGTTATCTATGTGATGTTACATGCTATCTAGCTATAATGACAAGCCCCCATGTTTGGATTTCGTTCTGCATTTTAGGTCATCTTTGCCTTGTGATCATTATCTATGTGATGTTACACACTATCTTGCTACAGTGGCATATCCCTATGTTGGGATTTCCTTCCATGTTAATGCTATTATTCTAAATTTTGTTGGGATTTCCTTCCATGTTAATGCTATTATTCTAAATTTTGTTAACATCGTCTATGGGTGTGTGTGTGTGTTATGGATAATCTCCCATTCATAACAAATGTGAGATGTGAATGGTTTGTAATGCATTCCCTGCAACAAAATCTATTCCAATTGGAAGCTAGATTTGGGGTGCAAGTGCTTGGGTTGATGTGATAGCATCCTTCCTTGTTTTGGTTGTAACATTGCTGGCGGTTTTGGCATCATGCCTTGTGGGCTGCCTTTGGTTATGCTGTTATGCATGTGATGTTCCACATTAATACTGTTCTCCTTGTGGTAATGGCTATTTGATCATCCAATTCTCTCTTTGGTCAGCTCTTTTGGTGTTTTCTTGTGTTGTTTATAGTGGCATGTTTTCACTGTACTTTAAAGTCATTGTCTTTTCCTGTCTTGCCTGTTGACATATTTACTCAGATTTTGGGTTTCGGCTTATTCTCTGGGAGTGCAATTTCAGTGTTTGGCAAATATAGGACACTAAAGAATGTCCTAAGTAGTCAGTTTTAGGCTGATTCACCTTCTGTATGTTTTCTGATTGATACTGCTGTAGTTTGCTACAGTTCCCTTCCAAATCTTATTACTAACTAGACTACCATGAAAGAAAAATGCAAAAGCAACAGTGGGGCAGCACTGCTATTTTTGTAATGGCTTAGTATAGAAGAATGATTTTGTAACTGGGTTCTTATAAATTCTTCTATTGGGTAAAATTTCAATCTGTATGTCAGATATGGGGATGAAGAAGCAATCGTGGAGATCATCATACAGCTGATAGATGTGCAACTGTGTATGTATATTCTTGATAGTGGCCTTGTTCAATGCCTTACAATCAGTAGATATCAAAAAAGAGTTTATTCTTTGGGTACCAAATAATGTTGTGATGAACATGGTCTACTTGTATCTATTGCTTCAATGTCCACAACAGCAATAATAGCAACAAGTTCTGGCTCTAACCTGCTGTTTTACTCCATACCTCCAATTTTAAAGCCCTGTTTGATTATTTTATAGAGTATATCCTAGTCCCAAACATAGGGGGTTCTATAATGTGGTTCTTAAAATTTTGCGCATTTTCTTTTGATGGCAAATGTTTTAAGATAACTATATAATTTTTGTAAATCAGATATCATGTGGCATGCAAACCTTGAGGCAAGTCTCTCCGTTCTGGAGTCAAGCTTGATTGCACCAAGTGAAACGAGGTGCTCTACAGCCCAGTATGAGGGAGATGTTGTAATGTGATGTAATGTTTATGATGTAACAAAATAATTAAAAAAATTCATGTCGGCTCATAAAATAAGAAATTATCGAAATTATTTAAAAAAAATCCACGTTGGTTCATAAAATAAAATATTGTGAAAAGTAATTAAAAAATAGATGTTCGTTTATAAAATAAAAACTTAAAACTTAAACCCGGATCTATCAATCAAGAGAGATCAAATTTCTTGAGTTTAAATTTAAAAAAAGAAATACACCTCAAGAAATTGGATCCCTCTTGGTGCTTGATAGATACGGGTTTAAGATGGATCTATTCTGGTATACATCTCAGTTCAATCTTTTAAGCTCAGCTCAGATATTGCACTTTGAGGATATGTCACATTGACAAGTCAAAGCATTTCGATTGATACCCAATCAGGTTTGGAATTTGGCAACATCAAACCTTTCAATAAGAATTCACTGCCATTTACAGTGATTGCCTTGAATTTCTGCAACTTTGTGGGTGGCAGATTGAACAGTTTTGTTAGTCCTTTATGTTGCTTATATTGACTAGATTAACTTTCTTGCCTTGTTATGTATCACTAATAAATATGTTCTTTCCTTTGCTGGCAGTTTTGGTGATACGCCTTGTGGGCCATGTTTGGCTTGTGGTTGTTATCTATATCCCCACAGTGGGTACCTTGCTACAGTTGTATATCTGTATGTCGGGATTTTGTTCTACATTAATGCTCCTCTTCTAAATTGTGTGCATGTTGACATCCTCATTGGGTGCATGTATTGTGAATAATCCCAGATACACAACAATTATGAGAAAGATGGTTTAGAAGGCATTACCCCCACCAAATTTGATTTTCAATCTGGATGCTGGCATTTGGGGTGCAAGTCACCTTGGAGAACAAGTCCTTTATCATGCATTACTTTTGTGATTTTGTTTTTGAGCATTGTTTCATTGTTTAGAGTTGCTTGCCCATATCTTCTATAACCAAGTGACCTTACCTTACTTGGGAGAAGCCATTACTCATATTTAGCAACATTTTTTTGTCAATAATAGATATGATAACTTCGACATAATTATTAATCTATTATAAACAAGGTTACACGAACTGTGGGTGCGATCGGAATCGACTGAAGAATCCTATATGGGTGTGGCATTCATCCCAAAATTAGGAATTGGGGATTTGGAACCCTAACCCTAATTAACCCAATTAACCTTACCTTACTTGGGAGAACCCATAACTCATATTTAGCAACATTTTTTTGTTGATAATAGATATAACAACTTCTACATAATTATTAATCTATTATAAACAAGGTTACACGAACCGTGGGTGCGTTCAAAATCGACTGAAGAATCCAATATGGGTGCGACATTCATCCCAAAATTGGGAATTGGGGATTTGGAACCCTAATCCTAATTATCTTACATTTATCCTATGTTAACAACCTTAGATTAGTCAAAACAAGGTGGAAGAATTTGAGGATCAGATTCGAAAGAATCCGATTTGGGTGCGGTTAGGCCTAGGGCCGAATCCGGTAATTGTGATTATAAATGTTTTAGGTCATTGTTCTAACATTTCATTGAAGGAAATGGAGAATGATCTAGAAGATTCTAGTGTATTTTCTTCACATCCTGTTACATTCAAATTCTATCATGGTCCATAATAAACTTGGAAATCTTTGAGCTTCCACCATAACCCTAAACACTTTTGTAGGATCTCCTTAGTGTCTAACACCATGTTAAATTAATGTTGTGACATTGTGTTACTTTTTATTGAATGCAAGTCACTAAATATTGTAGATACACAAAACACATTCATGTACAAACACACAAATAAAGTATGTGTAGTAAACAT
The DNA here is from genome assembly GCA_027924585.1 of Larix kaempferi. Classification (NCBI taxonomy): domain Eukaryota; kingdom Viridiplantae; phylum Streptophyta; class Pinopsida; order Pinales; family Pinaceae; genus Larix; species Larix kaempferi. The sequence goes on from BSBM01000613.1 coordinate 10,153,928, forward strand.
AATCTATATAAAAATCCTTTGGTTGTACACACATCCATCTCTATCTCAATTTGGACACGGGCATTTGGGGTGCAAGTCTCGTTGGATAATTTGTCTCCAAGGAGTTTCTTGTAATGCATTACTTTTGTGATCTCGTTTCAAGCATTGTTTTCTTTTCTCTTTTTTCTTTTTGAGAGTTGCTTGCCCATATCTTCTACCACCAAATCACCTACCTTACTTGGGAGAAGCCACTACTCAACTTTAGCAACATTTTTTTTATAGATAATACATATAACTTCTACATAATTATTAATCCATTAGAAATGTTTTAGGTCATTGTTCAAACATTGATCTAGAAGATACTAGTGCATTTTCTTCACATCCCATTACATTCAAATTCTATCTTGGTCCACAATAAACTTATAAATCTTTGAGCTTCCACCATAAACCCTGAACACTTTTGTAGTGTCTCTTTAGTCTCTAATACCATGTTAAATTAATGTTGTGACATTGTGTTATTTTTTTTTTGAATGCAAGCCACTAAATATTGTAGATACAGAAAACACATTCATGTACAAACACACAAATAAAGTATGTGTAGAAAATATAATCTATATTAAAATCCTTGTGTTGTACACATCCATCTCTATCTCAATCTCCAATCCCCATAATTGACATATCACACCTTTTAAATCTATTAATCTTGATTTTTGACTCTTTGTATGGTTGTTTTCATATCTCATGCAACCACATTCCTTTTTTTAACTTGACACTTGTCTCGACACTTACCACTCACGCATCTTGACATGGACGTATTAATTGCATTATCACTTAACTAACTTACCACTCACTCATCTTGACATGGACATATTAATTGCATTATCACTTAACTAATGACCTTAATGACCCATGACCAACACACTAATATTTTGTGTTGATATCTATTCCCAATGCATAAATGACTATTACTCTTCATACTATCACTGCTATCAAACCTAATTGTTTGATTTTATAGGAAGTTGATGTCACTTCGAGGTTGGACCATGTGTGAAAAGTGCGGGTGAAAGCACGTAAGAACAAATGTGTGAAAGCATGGAGAAAAATCACTATGGAAGGGTGCAAAAGCAAGCATGACAAGGTTGCATAGATTTGGAGGTTCAAGGACAAGCTGCACATTTTTGACTTCTGCACAATTGAAGACACAGGGTGCCCACTTTTGAAGTTTTGAGTTAAGTGCATAAGTTTGGAGGGAAGCTTAGAGAACAAAAGTGGAACTTGGAAGGTTACAAAAATGAATCAACATAGAGATTGTGTAAGAAGAGGCATTGACCACTATCTAGCACAAGTAGAATTTGAAGAGACATACATGCAAATAATTTGTAGTTTTTCACTTAGAGAATTAGTGTATAGATAGGAGAGTCGTTGAGGGACAACATGAGAGATTCATGAATATAAGAATGAGCATCTGTGTAATATGAGTACTCCTTTGTTTTCCTTGAGTTGCGTGCATGATTTTTTACTACATGGGGATAATTCATGTGCTTAACTCACATGATAGTTTCCATGTTATTATAGATGTGCATGTTTGTTGTGTTTTAGCTTTTGGGGTTACTCCAAAAGTGTTTTCACCTTGCTAGCAGAGTGGCATGTCTCCTAGCCCCTTGGCACTGCTTCATGGACACATGCTGGTATAGTTTGGGTGGATTCTTGACCTTGGTTAGAGCGTTGGTATGGCAACTTTGTCTAGGAGTTTGATACCATAGTCGACTTGTTGACTAATCCATTGTGTGCACACAATGGGGGAGTCAATTGCTCAATTAGGAGAGGTACCTACCTAGAAGGACTATTGGGCATTTGGAGAAGGGTACTTAACCCTAAGAGTTTGGGACCATGTTGATTGGCCATTTGATTGTATGATTATAAGGTCTATCTTACAACTAATATGACATGTTTGTGTACTCTAATAACTAAGAATTACATGGAACTCTATGGTTTATGATGAATATGGGACATTTGATTAATGCTCGTTTAACTTACGTGATTTAATTGAGTTCTAGATTTTAATGTGGCATGCTTTAGTTTAGGTATGCCTTTTGAATGATTTATGCATTATGAGTTCTTTTGACTAATGATGAATGTGAGTAGGGACAAATCTTGAAGTCGTAGTTGTTTGATCTCAATGATTGAACAACCTATTATAGGTCAAGAATTGAAGGGATCATTTTCCCTCTCAATCTCAAAAGTTGCAAAGCATTTAAGGAAATGCACAATTGTGACCCTTACCATTTGATTTGCTAATTGAAGCATTCAAATTGTTGGAGGAAATAAGTAGTCCCTCGTAACTAGATTGCATAAAGATAGGAGTTAGGGGGCAATCTTCCTTCAATGAAGGATCGATTGAAGATTACTTAGTAGTCTTAAAAGTATAAATAATGTAGAATCGATAGGAATATATCCTTCTTGTTAATCAATTTCAAGATTCATTCGAATTTTGGGACAATTATGCTATTATGTTCTGAACTTTTTTGAATAAAGAGCACTGATTGAGTAAGAATTGAGTGCTTGTTGATTGTGATTGTTTATTTTCATAGTATTCCTATAGCTACCTTGAGTAAGGGTCAACTCAAGGGAAGGAAGAGAACCTTTGTAGATGTAGTGTTTTACTTTCTGTTCTCTTCATTTTTATAATTTCAAATTGCTATAAAGTTTTGTGTAATGGCCCACTCAAGGGAAGGAAGAGAACCTTTGTAGATGTAGTGTTTTACTTTTTGTTCTCTTTGTTTTTTATAATTTCAAATTACTATAAAGTTTTGTGTAATTATGTTATTTCAATAGTCTTTATGAATTCATGCCGTTGCTTTCATTGTCATTTTATTTATGCACTTGTAACTCTTTATGATTACAGTGTCTGGTACTTTGGCTTATATTCTATGGATTTGAATATGCTCATTGTTATTATTGCAATCCAATGATTGACTGATCTTGCCATATTGCCTGTTTATTTACAAGGAAATGACACCAATATTCTTTACTCCTTCTTATTGATTTGAGACTTAAATGTGTAGGTCACCAACCAGGTAGATGATTGGCTAAGTGAATGAGAGATCAAAATTTTGTACATTTGATTTCAAGATTAGTAGCTCCATTATTTCCTTTGAGTTAATATATTCTCATTGTTAAGTCTTTCCTTAGATCATTGTCGTATGCATCACTTGAATATGTTCTCACAGTCAGCTAACGATTCATAGTGATTTAGGGCTGGAAGGACCTACAACACATAAAATCATTGATCATGAAACTCTCTTTATTAAATCAACATTTTAATAGCAAACCATTGACCCTATATCTTCCTTTCGACACTTCAGGGAAGAGGGGTGGAGGTTATGGACTAGTATCTTAAGAGAGGAAAGCCAACAAGTTATTCAAGCAATACATTAGATTGCAGTTATTTCATTAGTTCATAATTTAGATTAGACTCTTGTGTTTTCATAAACAATGCACAATACCTCGTAAGTTAGCATGTTCTTCGATTGATAACTAAGGAGTTCAACAGTATTGTTATAATTCTTTGGCCCATCACATGTGGTATGTTATACTTGGTATATGGATGTGCCCCTGGTTGGTTCATGATGGGCATATACATGTGGAGGTGGCTCGCTCTTGATTTGTAGGCCTTGATTGTATACTTATATGGCTGTTTTATTTAGAGCGTTGGAGATCTTGTTACATCATGTTGCTTGGAGGACACCTTGCATTGGAGGGGTGTTGGACATTTTGGAGGATGGTGTGAAGCCCTAGATGGAACTGAGTTTCTTGCATGCTTGCATGGAGCTTGGAGTTGACTTGGGGATGCATGGGTTGCAACAGTGATCATGTAGGTGGAGTGGAACTATAGGAGCACATGCCTTGAGAGGAGTGATGGAATCTGTGTGGGCTTTTGGTGGAGTGGACACATCATGTGTTGCAACATCACCTTCGAGCATTGATTGTGTATGACATTACCTTGGAGCTTGACATATATTTTCTTGAAGTGTAGTACATCATATTTGTAGGCTTAATTGTTTGTAGTAGGTTGTTTGTAAGGGTTTATGCTCACTGGTGTATTGTTGGCCTCCTTTATGTCTCATATATATAGAGGAAGGAAAGCCATTTCTTTCGCTCATTCATTGTTGTTCATCTTGTGTTTAGAGATGGAGTGCTAAGGTTTTCATGAGGAAACCCTAAGAAGAATTCTGTGAGAAGATTGTTTTGATCTCCCTCTTGGGTTTTCTTCTTTGTATATTATCTATTTTGTCTTGCAGGTGCTAAGGATTTTTGGAGTACTTGGAGGAGCATTTTGAATACTTGGAGATTAGGGTTTGGTGATTAACCCAAGGAAATACTTGTAGAAGAAGAGAGATGATATGCCTTGTTTGGAGCCAAGGTGTCTTACTTGTGTGATACTAGTTTGTGGATGGTCTTTAATGGAGCTAGGGTTTTTCATGGTCTTCCCTTGCTAGGGTTTTGGAGAGCTAGAGGATTGTACTAGCGTTGGAATGAGGCTATGGTATGCACATGTACTTCATCTTTATACATATATATTAAGTTTCCAGTTGTCCAAAATTGTCAGAATTGCAGATTTGATTTTCAATGTTCATTATATTCTTGGTTTGATAATTTCTAGCACTAGTTTGTCATGTTGATTTGGGTAAGTGAAAGCTTGAAACTGTTAATGATATAACATACCTGATTAAGATAATAGGGTAGCTACACTGTTGTAAATCCAGATAAATTTGCAGTGATTCCATATCCAATTTTAAGTTTGTAAAGTATGCCCCAAGGGTTGAAACTTGTTGGCACATTTTTGATATCATTACTTTTGAATTGCCTTGTGGATTGGGGCTGAAGTGAGTTGAAATATTATTTTTGTGTTTGTTGTTCTAATTTATATTTTAGATCAGCACTAAGGTCAGATAGTCATAGGGTTTGGATTTGAAAACCTCTAGTGTCAGGCGACATTTTAAAATTTCATTTAAAGTTAGAATTTTGAAGTTTCTTCAAATACAAGATTTTGTGGCTAAGATCACCCTTTTGGTGAAAGAGGGAGTTTGTTATTTTAGTTGTTGGACCTAGGAGTGAAACCTAGTGTGTTTGAGATGACTACTTGCACCTATGAGAGGTTTTGATCGGTTGAAACCCTAGTTTTCCTTGGGATGAGAGATGATTTGTTTACTATATTGATGGTTGTTATCGATGTATTTTTAGTAGGTGTGATTCTTGTGAGGACTTGGGATAGGTGGCTGATTTGTTCTAGGGGTTATCAATATATTTCCACCTATGATAGGTGGTAAATTTATGTGATTATTGGCTAATATGGTTTTGTTTTTAGCGGGTGAGAGGAGAACTTGTGATAGGTGGTTGCTTTGTTCCATGGATTGCTAGTGTGTTTTCACTTGCGAGAGGTGGTGGATCTACCTGATTGTTGGAAAGTATGGATATAATAGCTAGTGTGATGCTGCTGCTGGAATCAATGATTGATTTCGAACTTGCAACTGTTGGGACTAGTGATGAGTACTAGGGATAGGGTTGTTAGATTCTCTTAGACAGAGGGAGTTGACCATGATGTTACTCTTGCTTCAAGATCCTTTTAGGTAAAGGGATTTGATTGTGATGAGGTTGTTGCTTTAGTTGTTGGTAGTTTTGAGGTATATGAGAGGGATTCTCATCTTCATATTTGATGATGAACCTTTTGTTGTTGTTTCCCTTTTCCTTTAAGCTCAATATTTGATAGGATTGGTGAGTTGAGATGCATGCATATTTTATCTTGTGCTTTGATGGATTTGATACACTTGTCTTGGCCTTGCATGGAGAAGAGATTACTTTTGTGGGATTTCTTGAGCAACTCTTGATTTGGTGCTAGAGGATCTTGGCTCGTGACAACCTTGCATGGAGATGTGATTATCTTTGATGTGGTGTTAGAGTTTTTGACAAGTTATTGTTGACGTCCTCTTTGTTTTGGAGGGCTTTTAGAGTTCAACAAGAAGTAGTGATCAAGGGTTGTGTTTCTAGTTTCTTAAATGGCCATAGGTATTTTGGATCCCTAGCAGAAGGGGAAAATGAGTGCGACTTGTGGGTGCGACTCTTGTAGAGTAGGTATTGTTGGAAATAGTGCAACTTCAGAAGCTATTCTTATTATATTATTGTTGTACCTCCTACGAGAGAAGATATTGATGTATTTGATTGTGTAAACCCTTGAAAGAATTAATGTAAACCTTGGGGTGAAAAATACACAAAGAAAAGTGTCTTTAAAAGTTATTTTATCTTTCCCCAAGACAAGTCGGCCCTGTTAGTTAGATAGGTCGGCCCAGTGGGTAAACTGCCCCAAAATAGTGGGCAGCTTGCCCAATACAATGGGAAGAACTACCCCAGTTAGGTCGACCCAGTTAGGGTAAGTAAGGTTGCCCCAGTAAGGGAAAAAGTCACCTCGATGTGTATAAATAGAGAGGTCGAACTACTCATTTGGACATTCACTCGAGCAAGTTCGCACTAGTGAGAGAGAAGTTCACATCTGTAGCTAGAGAAGTGATTTTTTGGGTTCTTCACTATTGCATAAGTTTTTCTATTATTTTTCTTGGGTTTGCGCTACTATTATTTTGATGTACATCGTTCTCTATTGGAAGGTGTGAGCTCGGGGGAGACAAATAGCTTTTTCTATGGTTGGGAGATGATTGTTCTTATCATCATGGTTAAACAAGCTCCACACTCATTTTGTTTCTGTGCTTTGCCATTCTTTTAGTAATCTTGGTTATGCTGCTGTAAAATCTAACATGGTATTAGAGCAGTGCTAAAAGAAGCCATTGCCGGAAACTGGGGTTTCATATTTTAGAGCCTTCCCTTATCAATTTGGCTTAAAAAGAGCATTGGGATAGGGAAGGCACATCTTTTGGTGGAAGAAAATTTCAGTTTCGAGAATTTTCAATTTTGACCTAATTCTGTAGATGTTGTAGTTTTTTTTGCAAAAATTAGGGTTTCAAGTTTCTAACCCTTCTCTCCACAGATTTGGTTTGATTTTACCCCTCCTCAACTTGCCTTGGCAGGGCACAACTATCTGTGGAAGCAGATTTCAAATCTGAAATTTTCATTTTTGACCTATTCTCTAACGGAATCAGGAAACTAGGGTTTCCATTTTTGAGTTGTTTTGTCCATAGATCTGAGAGAAAAGAAGGGGTATTCAACTCGCCTTGATAGGGTGCATCTCCCTATAGAATCAGTTTTCCAAGAATCCCAACTTCAAAATTGACCTAGCTCCTGCTAAGGTTTCTGATCCAGTTGTAGTCAAGATGATTGGGATGAAGATTGAGGATAGGTTGGATGGGGTTTCCGACTTTCAGCTCTTGGAAATCTAGAGTTCTTCTAAGTGACCTATTAAAGGTTGTAATTGAGAAGGTTCCAGGATCAGCAGCAGAAGAAATATCTCTCTCATATAGAATGCTTCAAATGCAATAAGTATGGCCACAATGATGGATATTGTCGAAGTTCAAACAAAAGGAAGCATGAAGCCTCAACCGCTAATGTTGATGAAGACACTCCTCACAAGATGTCAAGGAATGATGATCATACAAATTTCTTCTTCTATGTTGAGGTGATGATATGAAGATCTAGACTGTGATGATCTCCCATCAAGAAAATGAAGAAGATTGGTCTCTCATGGTTCCCACAAGGAGGCAATGGGAGCCCACCCACAAAACAATAAAATATAAGTATTTGGATTATTGCTCACATAGATCTGTTTTGTTTTATATGTTTTCATAACAATTGTATGCAGATCCATGAGGAACTTCGTTGAGCATTTGATATAGTCCACTTATTGATGTACTGCAGGCTCTTGTTGTATTTGTTATGCATATGAGTTGCACAACATTCCATGAACACCCGATGGAGCTAGTATAGATGATATCTCCTTCTTACATGCTTAGAGTAGTGCACACTCTTGATGGCATGTTCTAGTGGAGATAACAAACATCTAGTTAGTTACCATATGTGTTTGGGAGACATGTTTATGATTGTTGTGTTGAAGCATTAGCCAAGATGCCTAGTGTAAACTATTGCCATTGCATAGAAATAGAGTTATATAAATTTAATTATGCAATACATGTCACTAATCATCTGATAGGATCTGACTTGTAGGGAAAAGACCATATGATATGGCCTACAAGAGAAGGATGATGAGACTTGTTCTGATGAACAAGTAATGGACACATGAATCCCGTTGAAGTTCATATTAATCAAAAGCAGTAAGCTTCTAGGAGCATGACTCTTAGCCTAGAAGGATGAATCCTAGATAAAGCAGTTAGATGGACGTCATGCAAACAGATGTGGACCTAACACATCCAACTATATTTGATACATAACTCATAGGCCCAGAAGATCCGATCAGAAGATTGAGGATGGGGAGTTGATAGATCATAAGGAGATAAGATCATCTCCCCCTCCAACAGTTCAGAGGGAGTTAGCCCTTGAATTGAGGATCTTGGCCTATTGATGATGTGTTGAATCTTCCTAGGATAAGGAAGATCATAGTTGAGATCCTGAGTAGTTTCAACATAGCGTTGCTGATAGATTTAGATTGACAGTTGAGAGGATCCTTGATGTACTTGGTCATCACCAGGATGGAGGATGGATAACTCCAGAGAGGGAGCAGGATGCTCAGATACAAAGGGAGCAGGACACTCCAACACAGAGGGAGTTGATTATGATGAGACATTTTCTCCTGTGGCTTGATATACTTTCATCAGGATGATTATTGCTATTGCTTCAACTATGGGATGGAAGCTGCATCAGATGGATGTCAAAACCGCCTTCCTCAATGGTGTTATCGAGGAAGAAGTGTATATTGAACAACCAAAGGGTTTATTGTCCATGGAAAGGAGTCCCACGTATGCAGGCTGAAAAGGCCCTATATGGACGCAAGCAAGCACCATGTGCTTGGTATGGATGGATAGACGGATACTTGGTGAGCTTGGGATTCACCAAGAGTGATGCATACCCCAACCTTTACTACAAGGTTGTGGATGATGAGCCACTGATTTTGGTACTCTATGTTGATGATCTGTTTCTCACTGGGAATGAGAAACTTATTGTATGGTGTAAGAAGAAGCTTGCCTCTGAGTTTGAAATGAAAGATCTCAGAATGATGCATTACTTCTTGGGATTAGAAGCATGGCAGAGGAAGAAGGAGATTTTCCTGAGTCAAGGAAAATACTCCATTGATATTCTGAAGAGATTTAGAATGTTGGACTGCAAGTCCATGGCCACTCCGATGATGCAAATTTGAAGGAGATGAGGGACTCTGCTTCAGATTCAAATTTGATTGATCCCACTATGTATCGCCAGCTGATTGGATCTTTGATGTATTTGACGAACACCAGACCATATATATGTTTTGCTGTGAATGTTCTCAGCCAGTTCATGTGTGAGCCGAGACAGATTCACTGGGTTGCTACAAAACATGTGTTGAGGTACTTGCATGGCACTATGGGATATGGATTGAAATATGCTTTAGAATGTGACTTGAGATAGCATAGATTTTCGGATGTAGATTGGGCTAGATGTGTTGCAGATAGGAAGAGCACCTCCGGGTGTTGCTTCAGCTTGGGTTTTGCAATGATTTCCTGGTGCAACAGGAAGCAGACCTCAGTAGCACTCAGTACTGCAGAGGACAAATATGGCTGCTAGTACAATAACTCGGGAAGCTGTATGGCTTCAGAAACTCCTTGCGGGATTGCTTTGACAGATTCCAGAGCCAACTGTGATTCACTATGATAACCATAGCTGTGTGCAGATGTCAGTTCCACGACAAATCGAAGCATATAGAGATTCAATATCACTACATTTGTGATATGGTGCGGTCAAGTTACAACATGTTTCGATAGATGACTAGACTATAGATGTTCTTACCAAGTCTCTTCCCAGGATAAAGTTTGAATACTTTCGTGGAGGAGAATGTGTCCCTCCTTGAGAGGGAAACATGATATAGAGATGGACATTTACCTTGCTTCTACACAGGTACCTCTGCTCGTCTAGGTTCTTAGCTAGGTATGGCAGGATCCCATGGGCAGTAGAGACAGACAGGTAGTAGATGGTTGTGTGAAGTTTCCTCTGCTCGTTTAGGTTCTCAGCCAGGCATGGGAGGATACCATTGACAGTAGAGACAGACATGTAGTATATGGTCGTGTGAAGATTATGGGAATCTATCGAACATCCAAGTTGGATGGAGAGGCCACTGCATTCTCCAGATCACTCTAGGATAGAGTGAGGATATCTCTCGGACATCTAGATAGGATGGAGAGGCCATTGCATTCTCCGGATCACTCTATGATAGAGTGAGGATATATCTCAGACATCCAGATAGGATGGAAAGGCCACTGCATTCTCCGGATCACTCTAGGATAGAGTGAGGAGATGTCTCGGACATCCTGATAGGATGGAGAGGCCAACGCACACTCCCATATACTCAATAGAGTGGGGAGATATCTTAGACATCATAGGACACGATGGAGAGATTTAGTGCATTATCCAGATCACTCTGAAAAGAGTGAGGAGATATCTCAGACATCCTGGGATGGGATGGAGACGCTGGTGCACACTGGTACTCTTGAATCACCGAAGGACTGGTTGAGTTGGTGCATGTTCCCCAAAGGACTAGGTTGAGATGAGGCACATTGTATTGATTCCTGATGGAGTGGGATGAGATGATGCTTGCAGGACTCTTCGATGGACTGCGTAGAGTTGTTTAGTTGATGCATGAAGGACTCTCCGATGGACTGTGTAGAGTCGTGGAGCTAGTGCATGTTCTTCGATGGACTGGATTGAGCTGATGCACGAAGATTGATTTGTTGACACTTCTCGAGGGATTGAGATTCTGTTGGAAGACCTTTCTTATGATATAGAGAGGTTAGAGATAACCGTGATGTATAGATGATATCCAGATATTGATGATGCCTCCTTGGCCAAGAGGGAGTGTTGGAGTAGTAGTTGCATGAGGCATCACCTCATAGGTCGACCCAAGAAGGAATAAAATTAGAATACATTCCTTGTTGAGAGGGGGTGTTGGAAATAGTGCAACTCCATAAGCTATTCTTATTATATTATTGTTGTACCTCCTACGGGAGAAGATATTGATGTATTTGATCGTGTAAACCCTTGAAAGAATTAATGTAAACCTTGGGGTGAAAAACAAACAAAGAAAAGTATCTTTAAAAGTTATTTTATCTCTCCCCAAGACAAGTTGGCCCAATGGGTAAACTGCCCCAAAACAGTGAGCTGTCTGCCCTAGACAATGGGCAGAAATGCCCCAGTTAGGGAAATTCAGGTCGACCTAGCAAGGGGAAAAGTCACTTTTGATGTGTATAAATAGAGAGGTCGAACTTCTAATTTGGACATTCACTCAAGCAAGTTTGCACTAGTGAGAGAGAAGTTCACATCCGCAACTAGAGAAGTGATTTTTTGGGTTATTCACTATTGAAGAAGTTTCTCTATTATTTTTCTTAGGTTTGCCCTACTATTATCTGGATGTACGTCATTCTCTATTGGAAGGTGTGAGCTCAAGGGATACAAATAGCTTTGTCTATGGTTGGGAGATGATTGTTCTTATCATCGTGGTTAAACGAGCTCCACACTCATTTTCTTTCTGTGCTTTGCCATTCTTTTAGTAATCCTGGTTATGCTGTTGTAAAATATAACAAGTATGAAGTTATATCATGATGGAGGAGTATTCTTTCAACTTTGTGGAGGCATTGAAGTTACATGTTGTGGTTTTAAAGCGATTTAATGGGTGTTAGAAGAAACTTTTTTCTCATAAAGAGGGAGTGTTAGTTTTTGGGGTTTACTCCAAAAGTGTTTTCACCTTGTTGGGAGAACGCCATGTCTCCTAGCCCTTTGGTGATGCTTCGTGGACACATGGATGGCTTAGTTTGGGTGGATGCTTGACTTTGGCTAGAGTGCGAGTATGGAACCCTTGTTTAGGAGGTTGATACCATATTCGAGCAATCCGAAGCCTACGTGGCATTGATGCCATCTTGCCTTCATTCACACCTGTGCTTTCCTACCACATAAATCCATTGCGATCATTTATTTCTTACATAAACACTTATTTGTGATCAATTTTCCTCGAGGAATAATCATCACATGAGTCTAGCTAGAATGGGGCATTACATACTACCCCTCTTCAAGAAACTACATCTCGAAGTTAATGTAAAACCTTAATAATTTGTCAGATAATTATCATCAGAATCATTTATATTTCATATCCATGTCATTATCTTTGTAATTCAATTCCATTTTCATCACAAAAATGTGGCAAAAATCAATTACTGACAGTACATCATAACCACATCATAACATAGTAAAAATGTCTAAGCAATTACTATAATCCAAATGTCTAAGCATAATCGAAGTGTCTATGAAAATGGGGTAGTACTCATCATTATGATTTTTATTGTTGTTTTCTACCTTTTTTCATTGCTTGTTGATTTTTCTTTATTCTTATACATGGCAACGTGATGCTATGGTAGGGACCCTCCCAGGGACCCTACTAAACTCTAGGATCTCATGGTTGAAGAGCTTTACTCAACAGATCTTTATCGTAGATTAACATGCAGATCTACCACTTATACTTACAAGAAATATATATACAGAATTATAAATCAAGATCTACATCAATATTTCCAAAGCAATAGACTTACAGATTTAAACATCAATCTACATCCATAATTATACATCAACTTGTTAGTTTACAGAAATAATTTAACTTGATCTAAATCTACATCTTATATTTCAAGGAATACATATCTATAGAATTAAATTTATATATACAATTCAGATTTACATCATAGGCATTTAAGGAATATATAGTTGTATACAAATTTGCATAATAGATCTACATTCAAGTTTCTCTTCAAGGTAAATAACACGGATCTATAATACAAAATCCAACCCCATGCTTTTCAAGCAATAATGCATATCAAAATAAGCACAATAACCATTCTATTTAATTAACGAAAATTACGGAAAGTATAATCATATGTACTGACTTATCTCCTTTTTGTTGGGAAGTGCCGAAGGTTGCAAAGGTTTCCAAGTCCCACATGTCGATCTCCTTTCGTATTCCAATCATTGCGGTCCATTGGAAACCATTGTACTGCTCCCAAAGGGTACTCTTCTTCCCCTAGGACCCTTGAGGCACAATGCGGCTGAATGAATGAGACACATTAGCTAGTCAAAGGTGTTTCTCACACGCAAAGGGCTCCCAACCCTGTCCACCAGTGACAAACCACACTCTCAGTAGTCACTAATAATTTGGGTATAGCCTACCCCATCCATCAAATAGGGAAAAAGGTGTGTGATCTTCATGCTCACCTCCACTCTTTATAGCTTGGAGTGTTTTGCCATGTGTCCCTCACATGCATAAACAATAATTTTTTATTTACCTTTTTATTCCATTATTCACCCACCCGTGTGTTGCTTGCTCTTAATTTATTATTTTTCTAATTCTTTAGTTAGATTTACTCACACCTATTTTCCTTGATTCCCGTTGACATGATTCCTTTAATTTCTCCATTTGTCCTAATTTGGTGGTGGGTGCTTAGAGTCCTTTTAGGATTAATGTAATAATTAATTTTATTTCTTTTTGCTCTAGCTATCTCCAATTTTCCAATTACAATTTATGATTTCCAATTACGATGGGCGTATCAAGGGTGCCATGCTCCGTGCATGCCCTTCGCATACCCCTTCTTCATGGTGGGGATTGGTGCGATGACTAAGACCATGTTAACTCAGTCATGTCCACCCTGCTGAGAGACTCATGGTTTTTGGGGAATAAGGTCGTGTCGTTATTGTGCGCCCCCCAGTCTAATCCTTGTGAGTGACCGAGTCCATGGCCTACCCTCATAGCAGCATGCATCTGATGAGCAAAATCTTCCCACTTTTTCCCAACTCATCACATGGAATATTACTAGGATTACTAGCGTCTCATCTCATTTAAACCCACTAACTCTATGTGGACTGATTGGCAATTGTGGTCTTATGCATACATGTGAAAACATCACGTGCATCAATTCTTTAAACATAAACATAATAAATCAACTTTTACTGGGTTAACATCACCTGATGTTGATACACAACTCAATCTAGAGTCCATGTGGTATCGATGCATTCTTGCGTTGTATGTACCTGTGTTTCCCTGTCGCACCCAACAACTCATCAAATCACATGATACATACTTTATAAGCATACTTGCATTTATCGTAATTTCATCAATTTCATAAAACATCTATATATATCATCATTTCATCAATTTCATAAAAACATGGCACTGCCATCCTTTCATCAATCTCATAAAAATAAAACATTTAACTATCATCATTTATCCCTTTCACAATCATTAACTATATAATCATTCACTTCATTCATAAGCATCTAATTTCTAGTTCCAATGCCAAGGTGGTTCCATACATATATCATGGTCATCTGTTGTCACTGTCAACTAGAGATGGTTCGTTTGTTGTCACCACCGCTCCATTGACTATGTGCTATACACGCTAGCAATTGTTACCATCAATATCGTTGCTTATACAATCATTTCGACCTATACATTCCACATGATCTGATTCTTTGCTGGCATTGAATAGTTAACTTCCACTACAACAATCAACCGATCTGACATAGATTATGTGTAATACCTCGTGTGTTAAGCCCCAGACATATTTAATTTGTGATTGTTTATTATTGTGGCACTAGGTGCCAAGACAAGGGTCTTTAAGGATCGAGAGACATTATTATTTTGTAAATAATTAATTAATAAAAACAACTGGCACATCGAAGACCACAAAAGTGTATGGGAGGGATAGATCCACAATGTGAGGGGGAATGGGGACATTCCTAGCACTTTAGAACTTGTCTGGTTGAGCTTGGTCCATATTTATGCTTTGGTGGATTTATTAGTTGATGATCACCCAAACATTGTACAATGGACCCAACTTTTGATTATTTTAGCCTATGTTGATATTATTGAGCCTAATTCCTGATTTAGTGGGCCTCCCTTGGTGAATGCACTCTCCTTGGTGGTTGGCTAGATTCCACTTGTTGATTGAGCCCCTTTGGTGGTTTTGTAACCTTTTTGGAGGTACACTTGGTTTTGTAACCCCCACTTCACACAAGTGCGCCCTCATTGGCTATTTTTAGCCTTGGTTTGTGTAACTCCTTGTGTAACCCCTCCTTTTCTATTTTTGGGATGATGATTTGGCTTGTGTAACTCCTCACCTCACTATTTTGAATTCCTCTACATGGATGAAGTGTCCACACATGAATTTGAGTTGGGTGGAGTGACTTGGAGCCACTCACCTTGAAATTTGAATTGCTTGGGTTGGATTCGAGTTAGCCTCTTGTGGTTGAGTTAACCCCCCTTGGGTTGACTCAAGTTGAATTACCTTGGTTTGATTTGACCCCCTTGGGTTCGAATTTCCTTCTCTGGTCTATAAATCCATGGTTGATCTCTTTGGTTATGGTTGTTTATTATTGTTGGTTGTTCTTGGTTGTTCATGCCATTAATGTTGAGAGCTTGGGAAGCCATGTATGCTTTGCTATGTGAATGAACTTTGTGCTTGAAGCATTGTGTTATTATATAGTGTTTGTGGGAAGTTTGATAACTTTGTTATAGTTCCTCTGTGTCCACGTCTTGTCTCTGTCCTGGACCTACACATAAATCCTAATGGTGAATGGTGATGTCCTAAGGAACCTAAGGGATGAAGGGATTATCATTGTAGCTGGTAGTGGGGTGGAGGATAAAGAAGGTGGCGAGGAATTGAGTTGTGGCTTCTCAAACCGATACTTGAGCTATCCTCGAGTGCATCAGTTGTTGTGGATCTGTGGCCTTAGCTTGGGGGTGGCATGTCAAAGTGAGATCTGGCTTGGCAGTGCCTTTGGCTGGGTGGTACGTGGTATGGTTGATGCCAGTTGCACATTAATAAGATACGTGGTTTATTTTTTAAGTAAACTCATATGTTTATATGATGTTTCCATTATTTCCATAGCTGAACAGTTTACTATCGAAAAGGTTGGTAGAGATATCAATGGTTGGATGTAAATATGATGGTTTAATTGCTTCGAAGTTGGTGTATTATCCTTGATTTTTAGATATGATATTGATGGAAAATTGAAATATGTTTAGTAATGTGTTATTTATTGTAGCTTACTTTGAAAGTGTGCCCTCCATGGATGTTTATATCTAATATATGATTTTACCAATGAAAATACTAAGTTTTGACTGCTAGGAAATGGGTTTTTTTTTTTTTTTTTTTGCTTGAAAACTAGATTGAATGGATGGTTTTTCTGTAGAGTCGATTATCTAAAGTTGTATGGTTGTGTATGAACTTTATAGTGCACCCTTGGTGGATGTAGAGTGCCCCATATATTTGGTATGCTTTCTGTTTGGGACTCCCGGTTGGTTTTGCAGGGATTTGGATGCTTGCCGGATGATCCGACAGTGATTTTGATAACAATTGGTAGATATGATCTTTTGTATGAATTAATGGTTGTATATGGTAGCTCTATACCTATCATTTTGTATTATTGAATGGATATAGGTGTTAAATGTTTCGAAGTTGGTGTATTATCCTTGATTTTTAGATATGATATTGATGGAAAATTGAAATATGTTTAGTAATGTGTTATTTACTGTAGCTTACTTTGAAAGTGTGCCCTCCATGGATGTTTATATCTAATATATGATTTTACCAATGAAAATACTAAGTTTTGACTGCTAGGAAATGGGTTTTTTTCTGCTTGAAAACTAGATTGAATGGATGGTTTTTCTGTAGAGTTGATTATTTAAAGTTGTATGGTTGTGTATGAACTTTATAGTGCACCCTTGGTGGATGTAGAGTGCCCCATATATCTGGTATGCTTTTTGTTTGGGACTCCCAGTTGGTTTTGCAGGGATTTGGATGCTTGCCGGATGATCCGACAATGATTTTGATAACAATTGGTAGATATGATTTTTTGTATGAATTAATGGTTATATATGGTAGCTCTATACCTATCATTTTGTATTATTGAATGGATATAGGTGTTAAATTCATATATAATCCGATGAACAATGCAAAATTGTTAATGAATGTGGCTTAAATTGGAATTATGGATGTGTAGTAATTGCATAGTTTTACGGCGAAAAGTTCTGGTTGTAATTGTTTGCAAAAAATTCCATAAATATGATCATATAGTATTATTGGGATGAATATGGTCATAGTTTAATGTTTTAATAATGCTAAGGTCCAATAATCTTGTAAATTTGGTTGCATTTTCATGTTGGCATGATCTTGCATTGTATGAGATTTTGGAGAGTTTTATGATTGTTTTTAAGGTGTCACAATTTATTTTAATGGTTGAATGTTGTTTTAAATTGGCTTGATGGTATGTTATACTAACCTTTCGTTGACCCTATTCCGCTGTACAATACCTTTATCCAGCTTTCCTTTGGGTTTACAGGTGCTCGTGACCTTTGGTTTTGGGGCCGGGTACACTACATTATTCCTTGATGCCCAGTTGAATACTAATTAATTGTAAGTTTTAAACCTGTGTAGAGAAGCAAATGATATATGTTCTTTTAAGAAAAACAAATATTACACCGTAACATTCACACATAATACATAGAGATCTACCCTGGAAACCCTTGACTGGGAAAAAACCAACAAAACTTGGAGCCACTGCTTCTATTTTTCTCATTATCATTATGAATCACTCACAATACAATATAGTTATTCCGCAACATCCAATACCCTAATACGTTAACTCGAATTAGAAAATAGACCCCAATCCCTTGACTGAGATTAAATTATATATTTTTAGAAAATTCCTCAAAATAACCGAAAACAACCCAAAAACATTTGGCACTTGCAGGAACGGAAATGGCCTAACGACCATTTCCGTCATCCACTTTGTGAAAAGGGGAGGGCATCAACACCTCCCCTTACTCCCCCTGAGCTAGCGCCACACGCAGCGCCCGAGACATACGATAGAGCACTAGATGGAGGAAATTAACCACTACGCGGTCAAACACGCACTCCCCACATGCAAATAATATAACATATACTCAACATTAATAATGAACTTTAAGTCTCCTACAATTCTCTGACTGTTGAACTTTTTTGCACTCATGTTATGATACCTCATTCCAAGATATTGTCAAGCTCGCGTGTAGACTGTATCATCGAATTTGCCGGGGATTTTGTAATTACACTAGTCATCGGGTGCATGGGAAAGTAAACACTCAGCTAACCCTAAAAGTCACGTTGCCTCTCCTACAACCCATCATTTTGCACTCAAATAAAAAAAATACGTTAAATAATTCACTTGTATTACTCGTATGCTTATGTACAACAATCCGCTTGTGTTTCACATATGTTATATATATATATATATAACTTATAACTATAATTTTATAATCTCGAGTCAGTTATTAATGATACAAATTTAGTAAGGCAAATCATGAGCCATAACGATAACCTACTTTTTTTTAAAACTGAATCATACTAACCAACATAGATCCATCTTAAATCTGTATCAGCATAGATCCATCTTAAATCCGTATCTATCAAGCACTGAGAGGGATCCAATTTCTTGAGGTGTATTTCTTTTTTTAAATTTAAACTCAAGAAATTTGATCTCTCTTGATTGATAAATCTGGGTTTAAGTTTTAAGTTTTTATTTTATATAGGAACATCTATTTTTTAATTATTTATCATAATATTTTATTTTATGAACCAACATCGATTTTTTTTAATATTTTCCAAATATTTTTTACGTTTTATTAGATGGTTATAGGATTTTTTTTAAATACTTTTTACCTTTTATTAGATGTAATGCTACATAACGCTACATCACACACGTTAGAAGATCTCCCCCATACTGGACTCTAGAGCACCTCATTTCACTCGGTGCAATTAATATAAACATAAAAATGAATACTATTTAATAAAGATATCCCTTTCCTTAACTACCAAGACCATGAAATGAATCCCCATTATACACTTGTTATACTCAGGGTAATCTTATTGATCCACTCAAGGAAGTCCAAAATCTCATAATATCTAAACACCTATGGGTATAATTACATGATTAGATTGCCAGACTTTCTGCATAAAGAAAGACAGGCTTGCGACTTGAAAGATCATAAAAGCACTAAAATTCAAGTCCACCTAACTCATGATTTGCAATTGCTGATTCCTTTAATTTAGGTATATAGGTGAGTTAATTGCAGCGTTCACCTAGTTGACACAACTGCCATACTACCATGCAATCGTTGATTTAATCAGGCACATAACCCCCAAGGTATATACAAGGCTCGACGGCCAATTGATTCAATTACTCTCCAGTTTTCTTCAATGGAAGGGTAGGTAAAGGGATCGACCCTACTTATTGGTCCACTTCTCATTAATGAGTGATACATAGCAACTGCAGTAAACTCAATCAATAGTTTAGTTTCATGATAACAAAATACACATTTGAAGGATTATTCAATATGGAAGCGATGGACTATAATCACAGAGAATGAATACAGACCCGATACAGACTTAGTTAAAATCAGAGTTGTTGATTATTAAAATCAGTTCCAACTCAACTTTGTTTTCAACGATGTGATACATAGTCTCACCACCAGGTCAATAGGGAAACATCAACCAACTTTTAAGGCTCTATCTCCACAGAACATGCATCGATTATACCTTAAAAAAACTCAATCAATAGTCACACTCAACTCGATGCAGGTATCAAGCATACTTTTAAACTAGTCTTTCCATCAATCACAGAAAAGATATTAGTTTAGTTCAAGCTAATTGACGTTTAACACTCATTAACTATCAATCCCTAGGATTAAATCAATTTAGCATTCATATAGTAGTTATACTGTTAATAATTCAATAACATCCAAGTTGTAATCACAGACATATACTTAGAGTGCTACTAATGAAGCACAGTTTGTAACCTCATATTTTATATTTGGAATAACTATAAAAATATAAATCATTATATCAATCCCAGCATGCCGCTGACAGGTGATGATATATACTATTATGTAGTGAGTTTTGTTTATTATATTCTCATTTTTTTTCGATTTGCGTGTCTCTTTATCCACTATTTGATAGTCGGATTTGAAGCAATTCGAATCGTAAGCAGTGTACACACCACTCCTCATAATATTTAATGGTGCAATGCTTAGTGCAGTTAATATTAACCTTCCTCAAAATCCTGGTACAAAAGCCAATTACTTTGCGATTTCCACAGGCCATAGCAACATCAATGTGGTAATTGTGTGCCTTGTTCCATCGTCCATGGGTACATAATATATTGAATGAGAATTAAGCCATTATGGGCATAGAAAAGCCTGCCATACTGAACTCTAAAGTTAGCGTCTAGGAGGAACTATGGACAAAGAGGCACCATACGGGCACTATATAAACATATTATTCATAGTACTTCTTATATTTCTAACTCTAGATAATGAGGGGAATAAGAATGAAGAAGTAATCCAACAGATCTCTCCTGAGAATAACTGGGTCTCATCTGCATGCAGTTCTCTCCAAAATTGGGCAGCACACCAGTTGGTTTTCTTCCAAATCAGAAACCCTTTTTAAAATAGAGGGTATCGTAGCTCAAGAGATCAAAATACTAAAGCAGGCTTCTAATTACTGGCTTGTGCAGATCCATAGTCCCACTCACCACACAGAACCAATCTTTCCCAAAACGAATTGAAACAATCCCAATATAAAAATTATATTTGAAGATGAATGGTCACTCCATAATTGAAGAGATGCTCAACGCTTCTAAGCCGACTAGCATATCTAACATGTTAATCATTAACCCCCCCCCATTTAATAAAAATAGAAATAGACTTAATTATCGTTTGTTGAGCAAATTAAACAAAGTGTATTCAAAACCCAACCAACTCTAAAATGCATGAGCGAACTTGTACATAGCTCTTATAAAGTCGAGATACATATCTAGGAGGGTTCCACAGTGGAAATTGATCTCGACCAACATTTCCCATATCCAGAATTAAAGCAACTACCAATATTTTTTTTATTTTATTTCAATTGACCCCATAATCATTAAACTCAAAATAGTACATGAAAATATCGAATTCCAAATTATGCACAACTTCTAAACAATTAAATTGAGCCTTTTACATTTGAAAATCGTAGCAGAAGACCACACACTTGAAGAAGTGATCATATACACACCTTCTAAACAATTTAGCTTGATCTAAATTTACAACTCATATTTCAAGGAATACATACCTACATAATTACATTTAGATCTACGATTCAAATTTACATCACATGCATTCGAGGAATATATATTTGTATACTAATTTGCATAACAGATCTACATCCAAGTTTCTCTTCAAGGTAAATAACACAGATTTATAATACAAAATCCAACCCCATGCTTTTCAAGCAATAATGCAGATCTAAATAAGCACAATAACCATTCTATTTAATCAACACAAATTATGGAAAGTATAATCACATGTACTGACTTGTTGCCTTTTCGTCAGGAAGTGCCAAAGGTTGCAAAGATTTCCAAGTCCCGCATGTTGATCTCCTTTCGGATGCCAATCATCGAGGTCTACTGGAAACCACCCTACCACTCCCAAAGGGTACTCTTCTTCCCCTAGGACCACCAAGCCACAATGGGGCTGAATGAATGAGACATGCTAGCTAGTCAAAGGCGTTTCTCACATGCAAAGGGCTGCCAACCCTGCCCGCCAGTGACGAACCACACTCTCAGTATTCACTGATAATTTGGGTATAGCCTACCCCATCCATCAATAAGGAAAAAGGTGTGTGAGCTTCATGCTCACCTCCACTCTTTATGGTTTGGAGTTTTTTGCCATGTGTCCCTCATATGCATAAACAATAATTTCTTATTTACCTTTTTATTCCATTATTCACCCACCCTTGTGTCGCTTGCATTTATTATTTTTCTAATTCTTTAGTTATATTTACTCACAGTTATTTTCCTTGATTCCCTCTAACATGATTCCTTTAATTTCTCTATTTGTCCTAATTTAGTGGTGGGTGCTTGGAGTCTTTTTAGGATTAATTAATAATTCATTTTATTTATTTTTGCTCTAGCTCTTTCCAATTTTCCAATCACAATTTATGATTTCCATGTTTGCTCATAATTAATTAAAATTCTTTTAAAATAAAATCTTAACCCAAAGTGTTTATTTTATTCATGTGTTGCGTTATGACAGTCGTATAAAGGGTGCCACACTCCATGCATGATCTTCAAATACCCCTTGTTCGTGGTGGGGACTGGTGCAACGACTGAGACCATTTTAATTCATTCATGTCCAACTTGCTGAGAAACTCATGGTTCGTGGGGAATAAGGTCGTGTCCTTATTGCATGCCCCCTAGTCTAATCCTCGTGAGTGACGGAGCCCATGACCTACCCTCATGACAGCATGCATCTAACGAGCAAAAATCTCTCTCGCTTTTTCCAAACTCATCACATGGAATATTGCTAGGCTTACTAGCGCCTCATCTCATTCAACCCCACTACCTATATGTGGTCCGATTAGCAATCATGGTGCTATGCCTACATGTGAAAACATCACGCACATCAATTCTTTAAACAAAAACATAATAAATCAAATTTTACCAGGTTAACATCACTTGATGTTGATACCCGACTCAATCTAGAGTCCATGCGGTATTGACACATCCTTGCATCGTATGTACTTGTGTTTCCTTGTCCCACACAACAACTCATCAAAGCACATGATACATACTTTATAAGCATACCTGCATTTATCGTAATTTCCTCAATTTCATAAATACATCTTAATGTCATCATTTCATCAATTTCATAAAAAAATCTATATGTCATCATTTCATAAATTTCATAAAAACATGGAACTACCATCCTTTCATCAATCTCATAAAAATAAAACATTTAACTATCATCATTTATCCATTTCACAATTGTTAACTATATAATCATTCACTTCATTCATAAGCAACTAATTTCAAGTTCCAATGCCAAGGTGGTTCCACACATATATCCAAGACATTAATTAGTGAATTCCCTCAATGATAATATAGCATAGTAATCAATGTTTGAATCCATGCACACACCACCAAGTCATTCATAATCGAACACCCTCAAGAATAACATAATATAATAGTCAATGTCTGAAGTGAAAGCAGGGCATTACAACTATCCGTCTCCACGAGTAACAAGACATGCCAAAGAACATCGCCATTCTGGAAATTAATGGTAATATTGTTTAAGTGTGACTACCACCATTGTAAAAATTAATGGTGATGCTTAATTCTATGATCATCACTATGTAGCGATCCCAACCCGGGTCCCCATTTTCTGAATAAAATCAAATATAATCACTGTTTACATTCTTGTCAAAAATTTATGTTTTGTTTATGTTTTTATTTCCAGTTTTGTTTAAATTTCATGCCAACAAAAATATAACCTTTACATTTACATTTACATGTTTGAAATAAATGTATTTACTGTTTTATCTACCTCTAACCAATTCTGTTTTGTGCAGGTGTAACAACATATAAGTTTTAAATTCATAACTGGAAATAATAATTGACAAGGGTAGAAATTGTAATTAAACCTGCAGGAAAATACTTCAAACTAGCTAGTAGATTCTCCTTTAGTTTTGTTGCTACTCTCTTTTGTTTCCTTGCTTGTTGTTTCCCTACTTGCTGCTTTGCAACCTAAAATCTTTCCCCAAACCTTATGAAACTCAACCAGCCCAAACAAGTGTGTCACCCTACCAACTAGCGAGGTCTCGCCGACCACCCAGCTCCAAAGGTACCCCTTTGGATCCCCGAGCCCAAACCGAGTACAAGCCAACCTGCTCTCCCTTCTAAATTTTCTCCAACAAAAACCTCCTTCTCTTCTTTGTAATTTTTCTCCCTGCTCCCTAAATTCTTCAAAAATATCTAAGGTGAAAAGATCGTCTCTTTCTCCTTCCTTCTCCCCCTTATCCCCCATGTCTTTTCGACTCTTCTCCTCCACCATTAATACCCTTATCTTCATCATAAATCCCTCAACCCCCATGTCAGTCTTCGAGCCCTCAACTTTGACTCCTATTAGTTTCCAATATTTTAATATTCTTTACTTATTTCAAAATACAATAATTATTTAATCAATAATAAAAATTATTTATGATAGTTTAAGTTTTGGGTCAGTTTACTGTCATGTCCCAAATTTGGTATTGGGTCAAAATGGCCTAATCACATTGGCCCTATTCATTAGAGTTTGTCAAATTGATGCTAAAGGTCAAATAATTGCCAAGGAGGAAAATTACTAGTTTCCTAGGTTTGGGGTGGAAGCTTTGGGATTTGGAATAATGGGGATAATAAATGATGTTTGAACATTAGAATGGCATAAATATTTAATAAAGGAGATAAATAAATATATACAAGTGAAAATCAAAGTGGCATTTCATCATGAAGACACATGGAGGAAGTGGGACCCACATATGGCTAGATTTCCCCACTACACTTGGCATCATTCTCTCACCAATTCGAATTCAAGGTGAATGGTAACATACTTGGGGGAGTCCAAAATGTATTATTCATTGCATTACTCATCCAAGGTCGAAATATAGAGGAAGAGTAACTCCCATGGAAGAGGAAGAGGCAATTTGGAGCTAGTGAGACACTTGGGCTAGATTCCCTAGCTCTATGACAACAATGATGAAGATGCTATGACACCTATGACACAAATTAGACCTGAAGGCTGACATATGACATATATGACATGTCAGGGCTAAAAATAGACTCCAAGAGGGCGCTCAAGGGTGCTAGGGCAGCTAAGATGCTTCCACATGTGATTTGGTGGAAGTGGGAGACTAGGAATTGTTGTACAAGTGGCGTTCTTTGGAATCTCTTCCCAACTTGAGTTGGCATGAGTCTCTTGGAAGGAATTCGACCCATGGAGGAAATTAGAAGTTTATAAATGTCAATAACAAAGAATGAAACCAGCTTTTGATCATTTGTAGAATTTGTAATTGCATTTGTGAAGAGGGAGAGCTAGTGGATGACTAGTTTCTTGCCTTAGCCAATTTCGAGGGTGAAAGATTCCCATCCAAGTTGGTAATTGGAAAGGCCATTCAGACCTTTCATTTGGAGCTTTAATGGAGTCTTTATTTGCAGGTGTAAGCTACAGGGCAGCTCATGGTTTCTTCTATTGCAGCTCACTCCTTCAACCATTTCCGGTTTTGATGGCATATTCTTGATCCTTGAGGGAGGGCGTTTTTGGTGAGCTATTGTACTCTTTGGGGAAGCTTTTAATGCCACATTTCTTTTGTAATATGAATTAAATACTCTGTTCTTCATCTCCAAAAAGTTTTAGGTCGAAATTCCAAGTAGAAATGTATAAATCTCATTTTTAATAGAAGAACAATGCCATTTCCCCACTACCTTGTTGTGAGCCAATGTATTGATGATGATTTCGAATGGATGGATGATTCTCTGATATATTTGTGGTCAATATAATTCCATGGATGTCTTCTACAAGTTTCATGTACTGTACTTGAGCATTTGAAGTATTTTTACTTAGTTTAATTGCAATGGGAGAAGAAATAGTGCCATTTCCCCAAGGGTCGAATTGGTGATTTTTGCAGTTGAATGGGAGAGGGTTGGAACAGATATAATAATCAATTAATGGTGCACATGAGACCTTAATAACATCCTTAATACATTCCCTACCTCTGTTCAGAAATTTGAGTGGCTTTGGAGGCATTTGGGAAGCCATTTTCAATACTTACCCCAGGGGGATTTGAACCCCAAATTACTAGTAAAATTGCATAATTGGTCCAGAATCTTAAGAGAGTTTGCAGAGGTATTTTGGTGGCCATATATCATCCTTGAACATCATATTCAAGTCTTAATATCATTCATACACCTTCCTTGAATATTTGAAGGCATTTGGAGTCAATTCGAGACATAGAGACTAATACTAGTCAAAGGCAAATTACTAGTAAAGTTCCCTACATTGGCCAGAATTGAAAGAGTATTTGCAGAAGTATTTTAAAGGTCCAAAGGCATCCTTAAAACACATATTTATGTTCTAATATAATTCATATACCTTCTCAGAAGATTTGGGATCATTTGGGGCAAATTTGGGACCTAGAGATCGAAACTAGTCAAAGGTCGAACTAAGGAAAAAAGTGGAAAATTACAATTTTAATAAAATTCCTAACAAGGGACATTACAGTGGTATCAGAGCACGGTCCTTGCACCTGTGTATTAGGTACATACATTCAAGAATAATTGGCAGCCATGTCTTACTATTATGATGAATCCTATGAGTACAATTCTTATGATGAATATGCAGATGCTTATGAGCAATATGAAGCAGAATGTGAAAGGTATGAGGAAAAGGTGCCATCATGCAACACTTCTTACAATTTCAAGAGAAATGAAGATTATTCTTATGAATTTAAATCTGATGAATATGAATGTGTCACACCAACCAAGGATAATTCTATGAGTGAGTTCCAAAGATGGAGAGCAAATTATAAAACCTTGCCCCAGCAATATCAAAAATATCAAGAATACCTTGCTTCGAGCAAAAATACACAAAATGCCATGTCTTTTGAGTACTATGCTGAACATGTTTTTGAAAATAGGCCCAAAAATGAAGATGTGGAGTTAGTGAAGAAAGGTTTATGCCCTTCTTGTAAGAACCCTTGGAGCGAGTATCATATATGTGTGCATGAAATGATGTCCTCTTTGATGAGAGCTTTTGAGATTTATTCAAGAAGGGATTCCAAATATACCGATCCTAAGGAAAACAAGGGGAAAAATGAATCAGCTTGCTTGAAGGAGAAAAATGAAGAGACCTCACAAGAGCATGAAGAAGATTCTATTGAAAATATGGAAGATCATTTCGAGACACCTTCTAGCTTATACATGAACCAAAGAGCATCTACTGATGGATGCTTAAACTATGAAGGAGTACCTACTGATGGGTGCTCACACCTCTATGTTGGTGAAATAGAGATCACTTTTGAAAGTGTTGCTGCAAGCCCAAGTTCCATTAAGCATGATAATGAAGACCTTGTAGCAGTTGAAGAAGAACCAAGATCAACTTCCCCATCACCACTTGAGCTTCATGAAGTTGGTCCAAGCAAAAATGAAGAAGATGAGGAGGTTCATTTGCAAGAGCCTCATTTTCTTGAAGGGTCCTTAAAGATGAATGAAAAGAAGATCCAAGAGTCCCTCAGCATTATCCATGAGACTCAAGCATTGGTGTCAAATTCTTGTTGGAGAGCTACTTCATTGGAGGAAACATCCTTCCTTGAAGATATGGAGAAGATTCAAAGAGCAATGTGCCACATCAAAGGTAATTTCATGTCTTTGCTTTTTGATAGAAACCATTTGTTTGAGCTTAATGAATTGTTACATGATGCATACTTGAAGAATAATGAGGATATTCATAAGCTCACAATTCAAAATGAGCAACTTCTTGAAAAGTTGCAAGATACTTGTTTTTCCTCCTATGTTTCAGATTGTCAAATGGTAGATTGTTTGGAGGATTCTCATGACATGGTGGATCATGAGAAATGTGAAAATTTGAATGTTCTTGATGTGTTTGGAGATGAACTTGAAGAGATCCAAACACTTGATGTGGTGGAAGAAGAATTTGAATTGCCTATTGATGAAGGTTGTGCAATTTTTAAAGAAGAGCATGATTCATCTACATTGGAACCAAACTATGACAAAGAGTTCACACTTTTGAAGGAGCTGCATGATACTACCCATATGGATCCTCCCCATGATGAAACTTCTGTACTTTTTGATCATTTGGGTGATTTGGTTCATTCTCCTACATCCTACAATTCCATGTTTTGCAACATTAGTCTCAATGAAGTATGGGTGAAAGGGTTCTTTTTGATGGTGCCACATGAGGAGTATGATATGGTTGGAGCACATTCTTATTCACATTTGCAGCAGCATACTTTATTACTTTATGATGATGCACATCTACATGGATGCACCTATGATATGCATTTGAGTCACTTGAAGACTCATGGTTTTTCTTGCTCAACACTTGATTCATTTGATGTTGGAGGAACTTCATCCAACACTTGGGTGAATAGATTTATGATTGGAGAACATTTTTGTTGGAAGCCACATACTTTGTTATATCTTTATGATGATCACATTCAGGGATGTATGTGTGAGACTTCTTTGAGTCATTTGAAGTCTCCTTGTTTTTTCTGCTCATTATTTGGTTCAGATTTTAGTGGAGATTCTTCATTCACTTCTTGGATGAAAGAATACATGGCTGAATATTTTGATGCATATCACATCCTTTTGGAGCAGCTTTATAGGACATGGGATCCTCACCTATGTCATTGGAGCAGATTTGATTGGTCACTTGAAGCTTGTATGCACTTGGAAAACGGTGGTCTACTTGCTTGGAGGTATAAGTACTTTCATGATTCTTTGATGAAGCACCTCCTTGATATTAATTTTCACTATGTAGTTATGTACTTTGATGATATATATTTTGTACTCATGATGTTTGGAAGAATGCAAACAAGAAAATGGGATCCAGGAATCCTCTTATATGATGGTATGGGTTGGAGAGCACTCTTAATTGTTCGGGTGCAATACAAGCAATGGGACCCTGGAATAATTTTTATCTCATTGGTTTCAAATTTTTTGGGGAAACAAGCAGTATGGGAGATGGATTTCCCCACTTAATAAAGCGATTTTTATCAGAGTAGTGCAGCAGCAAGCATGTTGGTTCCTCTCTAAAATCTTCATGGAAACTCAAAGACTCAAGGTTGGGCAATTCAATGGCAACTTCAAAGAATTATACAGAAAGCAGGTTCTTCAACACCCATGTTTAAAATTGCTTGAGGACAAGCAATATTGGGAAGGGAGGATTTGTCATGTCCCAAATTTGGTATTGGGTCAAAATGGCCTAATCACATTGGCCCTATTCATTAGAGTTTTTCAAATTGATGCTAAAGGTCAAATAATTGCCAAGGAGGAAAATTACTAGTTTCCTAGGTTTGGGGTGGAAGCTTTGGGATTTGGAATAATGGGGATAATAAATGATGTTTGAACATTAGAATGGCATAAATATTTAATAAAGGAGATAAATAAATATATACAAGTGAAAATCAAAGTG
This sequence comes from Larix kaempferi, assembly GCA_027924585.1. Classification (NCBI taxonomy): domain Eukaryota; kingdom Viridiplantae; phylum Streptophyta; class Pinopsida; order Pinales; family Pinaceae; genus Larix; species Larix kaempferi. The sequence continues at coordinate 10,183,125 of BSBM01000613.1, forward strand.
GCATTTCATCATGAAGACACATGGAGGAAGTGGGACCCACATATGGCTAGATTTCCCCACTACACTTGGCATCATTCTCTCACCAATTCGAATTCAAGGTGAATGGTAACATACTTGGGGGAGTCCAAAAGGTATTATTCATTGCATTACTCATCCAAGGTCGAAATATAGAGGAAGAGTAACTCCCATGGAAGAGGAAGAGGCAATTTGGAGCTAGTGAGACACTTGGGCTAGATTTCCTAGCTCTATGACAACAATGATGAAGATGCTATGACACCTATGACACAAATTAGACCTGAAGGCTGACATATGACATATATGACATGTCAGGGCTAAAAATAGACTCCAAGAGGGCGCTCAAGGGTGTTAGGGCAGCTAAGATGCTTCCACATGTGATTTGGTGGAAGTGGGAGACTAGGAATTGTTGTACAAGTGGCGTTCTTTGGAATCTCTTCCCAACTTGAGTTGGCATGAGTCTCTTGGAAGGAATTCGACCCATGGAGGACATTAGAAGTTTATAAATGTCAATAACAAAGAATGAAACCAGCTTTTGATCATTTGTAGAATTTGTAATTGCATTTGTGAAGAGGGAGAGCTAGTGGATGACTAGTTTCTTGCCTTAGCCAATTTCGAGGGTGAAAGATTCCCATCCAAGTTGGTAATTGGAAAGGCCATTCAGACCTTTCATTTGGAGCTTTAATGGAGTCTTTATTTGCAGGTGTAAGCTACAGGGCAGCTCATGGTTTCTTCTATTGCAGCTCACTCCTTCAACCATTTCCGGTTTTGATGGCATATTCTTGATCCTTGAGGGAGGGCGTTTTTGGTGAGCTATTGTACTCTTTGGGGAAGATTGTAATGCCAAATTTCTTTTGTAATATGAAGTAAATACTCTGTTCTTCATCTCCAAAAAGTTTCAGGTCGAAATTCCAAGTAGAAATGTATAAATCTCATTTTTAATGGAAGAACAATGCCATTTCCCCACTACCTTGTTGTGAGCCAATGTATTGATGATGATTTCGAATGGATGGATGATTCTCTGATATATTTGTGGTCAATATAATTCCATGGATGTATTCTAAAAGTTTCATGTACTGTACTTGAGCATTTGAAGTATTTTTACTTAGTTTAATTGCACTGGGAGAAGAAATAGTGCCATTTCCCCAAGGGTCGAATTGGTGATTTTTGCAGTTGAATGGGAGAGGGTTGGAACAGATATAATAATCAATTAATGGTGCACATGAGACCTTAATAACATCCTTAATATATTCCCTACCTCTGTTCATAAATTTGAGTGGCTTTGGAGGCATTTGGGAAGCCATTTTCAATACTTACCCCAAGGGGATTTGAACCCCAAATTACTAGTAAAATTGCATAATTGGTCCAGAATCTTAAGAGAGTTTGCAGAGGTATTTTGGTGGCCATATATCATCCTTGAACATCATATTCAAGTCTTAATATCATTCATACACCTTCCTTGAATATTTGAAGGCATTTGGAGTCAATTCGAGACATAGAGACCAATACTAGTCAAAGGCAAATTACTAGTAAAGTTCCCTACATTGGCCAGAATTGAAAGAGTATTTGCAGAAGTATTTTAAAGGTCCAAAGGCATCCTTAAAACACATATTTATGTTCTAATATCATTCATATACCTTCTCAGAAGATTTGGGATCATTTGGGGCAAATTTGGGACCTAGAGATCGAAACTAGTCAAAGGTCGAACTAAGGAAAAAAGTGGAAAATTACAATTTTAATAAAATTCCTAACAAGGGACATTACATTTACTCACTAACCGTAAGTGTTTTACACTTACACGTTTCACCTTATTAATTACCAGTCAACCTTGGTGACCTCATAATTAAATGCTTCTTTATTAATTTATAATTAATTCATAACCAGTTTATAATTAATTCTAATAAGTTCATAATTAATTCTAATAAGTTCATAATTAATTCATAATACGTTCCTAATTAATTCATAATCAACTCATAATTAATCCATAATGAATTTATAATTAATCCATAATTAATTTATAATTTTCATAAACAATTCCAAAGTGTGTACCCGACACTTGTTTATCAATTTCATATTACATCTATTTAAAAATTAATAGATATAAATTAATTCTTATCCATACATTTTTATTAATTAACTAACCTTGCAATTAATATTAACTTATCAATTTAATACTACTTTAATTAACCTTACAATAATCATTTAATCTGTTAACCCTTAGTCTTTACTAATCAAATTCATTAACATTCAACTAAGCATTACTAACCAAATGCATTATTTACTACTTAAATTAACTGTAACTTGTTTATTAATCAACACTAATTAATCATTAATGGACAATAATTAATCATTAATCATTGATACCATCAAAGTCCAAAATAGAACTAACATAGGAATATGATGAGCGATGGACGGGAACTGAGAGAGGAATGGCGGCAAGGGTTTGAACAGTGGTAGAGGAGCCTGCCCATCCCACTGCAGACGACAGCAGGCCATCAGCCGAGTCAGGGGCTGGCACGGTTCCCTAGACATTCAAGTGGGGGTTTCTAGGTTAGTCATTCTGGAGTAACGGAGGTAAGTTTTTTTTTTACTGTTTTTTTCCCTACCCTACTATTCCCACCGGAAGCTTCACGGATCTACCGGTATGGAGCAGCTGGATGAAGTGGACTATGGCAGCGACACGCTGCGACACAGAGATATATGGAGCTCACCACCTGGAGAATCTCGGTTTTTGAGCGGTGTAGGTGGTTTTGGGGGCGGTGGTTTTGCGGAATACCACCTGTCCGAGGGTTTGCCTCTTCCTGGCATTAGGGCTTTACCGAAGTATACTTCAGTGTCTACCTAGTTGGTATCGCCGTTTTGGGACAGGAATGGAGTGGGGTACGTTTCAGAGGGCAGCACTGATAACATCTGGGGAGTTAAGGTTCCGTGCACATTCTCACCGGACCCAGTAAGTGCAGGGCTTGGTGACCTTCATGATTTCTTGAATTCCTCGGGCGGCTTTCTAAATGTATCTCCGGTGAGGGAGATTAGCGGGGTGTCGATAACTAGGGAGGATTTACAGGTGGAGTATGGTAGCGGGGCCACCCAGGGTGGTATAGGTGCAATGGTTCTGGACTCGGCGGAGCACTGGGGGTTTTCAAGTCCGTTTGGAGAATTAGCACGGAAGGTCATAGGGTGTGGTGCAGGTCATGAAGGTTTTAGGGGTTCCCGAGTGAAGACGTGCAGGAAGTGGATCAAGAACATGGGTAAAGCCCCAAACTACGCTTTGGGTGAAGACATCGGCTTTCAGCAGATTATTGAAATGGTTAAATCGGTACTGGTGGGAAGGGTGTATGGTAAGGCAGTGAGCCATAAATCCATGATTCAATGGGCTACCTGAGCATGGATGGGACACTGTGGGTATGTTCCGCGAATTGTGGGTCTCTCGGGAGGCTGGTTTGCTTTCCATTTTACCTCTGAAGCTCATGCAGTATGGGTGCTTAGCATGCACTGGTCAATTTTCAAGGCTCCACTCCTACTTGAGCCGTGGAACCTGTTGTTCGATGCGAGTCACGAGAGAATGGATACTATACCACTTTGGGTACGGTTACCTGGGCTACCCTTACAGTATTGGGCCGAGGAACACTTTAGGAGGATTGACAATCTTTTGGGCAATTATTTGGAAGCTGATTTCTCTTATGTGGCAACTGCAATCCAGAAGGTGGCAAGGATTTTGGTAAGCATAAATGTAAGGGATGGTTTATTTGAAAGCATGGATTTGAAATGGGGACCTTACACTTTTACACAAACATTGGACTATGAAAATGTGCCATATCGTTGCAGAAGGTGCCATGAATATGGGCATCTGGCCATTGAATGCTCCTTACCGGTTCGTATGAAGATTGGAAAAACTCTGAAAAGGCGGTTTGTGGAGAAGGAGGTAGGGGAAGTATGGGAAGAAGATGCACCGGGTGCGCAGGGTAATGAACGTCCAGTTGAGGAGATCCCCTCCAGGGTAGTGGAAGTTGAGAAAATTCTTGTGGAGGACGGCACTGGTCCGGTGGCGGATGATTATATGGGCACTGCAGAGAACGAACTCATTATGCCATTGGACACAACACAGGAGGCTTCTTTGCTTTCAATCACACGGGCATCAGACACTGTGGCTGGTACTCTTTCTGCTCCCTTTTTAAACCCTTCCTTCAGTTTTTTATTAAAAACTTAACTTTTCCTGGCTTCGATTGGGTGGATGGGTTTAGAAATTTACATATTTCTGCACAATCGTTGGCCTCTCATACTTCTCTCTAGCGTCATGTTGGTTCTTCCCCTGTTTTGGAAACCCTACGGATTGATTGTCCTCCCCCTGTTTCTCTTGATGATACCCCTGTTCTTGTTCAAGTTGTGGCTGAGCCTTCTTCACCCACCGACTCTTCGGAGTCTGGTTATTTTTTGTGTTCCTTGAATAAAGCCACTGGGGGAGGGTTGGGGAAGAAAAAACCTAAACATCCTAAAACCAGAGGAAGGAAGTCTTTCATCTCTCACGCTAAGTCCAGAGCTCGCTCGGATCTTAGGAATGGCAAACAACTCTCAATTGAAAGGGCACTTAGAGCAGTGGACGCCCATAAGGATGGGCTGAGATGAAGATTATGTCTTTTAATTGCCGAGGTCTTGCTGGTCCCTCCAAAAGACCAGCGATGCGGCGGATGCTACTCTTAGAGCATCCTGATGTTTTGCTTCTACAAGAAACTATGTGTGGTGGTGGTGAAGCTATTGACAGGCTAAAGGCTTGGTTTCCTGGGTGGTGTTTTAAAGCCTTGGATGCTAGGGGACGTTCAGGAGGTTTGGCGATTGGTTGGAACGAAGCTAAGGTTTGTGTATCCTCTAGGTGGGGGATGCAGTCGGTATTGGGAATTTCTTGCAAATTTCTGGATTTTGATAGAATTTTCACTATTGTAAACATCTATGGTCCATACTGTGAAAGGGAAACATTTTGGACCTCTCTGCTGGATAGAGAGATGCTCAGTGGGGATTCTGTGATATTGGGGGGGATCTTAATTTTTCTTTGGGTCATGCTGAGGTTTGGGGGCCGCATGCTAATGTGGATCCCCTTACCAATTTTTTTGTTCGAAAGTTATCTGAAGGCAACTGGATTGATGTGGAGCCTGTTCAATTAAAGCCATCCTGGAGGAATAAGAGAATTGGCCTGGACAGAGTGGCAAAGTGGTTGGACCGTTCTCTCCTTTCTGAGCATTTAGTGGAGTCAACTTTCTTTGTTCTTCAATGGATTGGATTGGGGGGAAACTCAGATCACGATCCTATATTTTTGGAGATGAAAGATGGTCCAATTAAACCTCCTGCACCTATTAAATTCAATAAGGTATGGCTGGAAGATTCGACTTTCATGGAGCTTATTCAGCAGCATTGGATACCTTATCATACTGGGTTGGTACATTCTGCAGCTTTCCATTTTGCGGAGAATTTTAGAATACTTAAGGAACCTATAAAATCTTGTGCTGCAGAGAAGCGGAGGAGAGAGGATAGGGCACTTAAGGTTATTGAAGGAGAAATAGCCTCTATTTCTGAAGAGGCGGGTGGTGGTTTTAGTTCTCAGACTTCTAAGGACCAGTTAGTTCATTTGGAGAATCAGAGGAACATAATACTTCTACAGAATGAGGAGACTTGGAGATTGAAGAGCAGGGCCATTTGGCTGGAAAGTGGGGATGATAATTCCAAATTCTTTCATGCTTATGCAAAAGGTAGAAGATCCACTAATATTATATGGAGCCTTGAGGATGTAGAAGGTAATTCTATGTCTACTTTCGATGGGTTGGCTTCAGTTGGGGTTACCCATTTCAGGGATATATTTAAAGCCAGTGAGAGAGTGAATATCGAAGAGGTGATACGGGTAGCACAGCTATTCCCACGGTTTGTTGAAGTGGAGGATAACAGGAAGTTGATGGCTCCCATTACAGGGGATGAATTAAAGGAGGTTTTGGAAAGTTTTCAGAACGATAAGAGTCCTGGGCCTGATGGTTTGACTATAGAATTTTTAATAGCTCTATTTGATATCTTAGGCAATATTACAGCTTGCTGAGGATTCGAGTAAGAATGGGAGGGTGCCAGCCAGCATCAACTCCACATTCATAGCCCTTATACCTAAAGTGGATACTCCATCTTCCCTAAATGATTTTCGGCCTATCTCATTATGTAACTGTGTGTATAAGATCGTTACTAAAGTGATTGCTAGTAGGCTTAAACCTATCCTATCTACTCATATATCAGAAGAGCAGTTTGGGTTCTTGGAAGGGCGTCAGATTCATGAGGCGATTGGAATTTCCCAGGAAGGTTTACATAGCATTAAGACGAAAAAACTGAAAGGAACAATACTCAAAATTGATTTGTCAAAAGCATATGATAAGGTGAGCTGGCTTTATATTCGTCTCATGCTTACCCATTTAGGCTTTGAGATTGGTTTTATTCGATGGATAATGAGCTGCATATCTACTGTTTCTTTCTCTATCTTAATGAATGGAGCGGCGACCCCTTTCTTCCATTCTGGACGTGGTTTACATCAGGGCTGTCCCCTTTCTCCATTATTATTTTTGTTGGTGGCTGAGAGCTTGAGTAGGGATTTAAAGGAAGCAAAGTGGGTTGATGAATTTGAGGGGATTCTGGTGGCTCCGGGCATTTCCCTTACACACTTGCTCTTCGTGGATGATATTTTGATTTTCTGTTCAGGAACTAGAAAAGATGCTGACAGACTCAAAGAGATTCTGAACCTTTTCTCAACTGCAACCGGAATGGAGATTAATGAGGGGAAATCCTCACTTACTGTTTCTCTTTTGAGGGAGGAGGAATATAATTTATATATTAATTAATTTCCTTTGAAGATTCTTAATCTCTCGGATGGGTTAAAATATCTAGGATTCAATTTGAAGCCTAATGACTATTTAAAAAAGGACTGGTCCTGGTTGTTGGAAAAGCTGGAAAAGAGGTTGAAGTGTTGGAGTTTCAGGTGGCTTTCGCGAGTAGGGTGGCTTGTTCTAGTTAAGTCGGTGCTGGAAGCTATCCCGGTATACTGGATGTCACTTGCTTGGATCCCTAAAGGGATTTTAGAAGTGGCTAGGAAGATCTGCTTTAATTTTCTGTGGAATGGAAAGGACGATGTTCATGCTACCCCATGGGTGAAGTGGGACAGAATTGCAGTACCAAAAGCCCTGGCTGGGTGGGGACTAAAGAATATTTTTCACTTTTCTAAGGATTTGGATGCTAAGTGTGGATGGCGCTTAATTAAGTCTGAGGGCTTCTGGGCTAGGGTTATGCTGCTGAAGTACGTTGAACCTGAAACTGTGGAAGATTGGATCAGGTCACCTCAAAAGGGTCATACAGGAGGATCGGTCATTTGGAAAGCCTTGGTGACCTCCTTTGATGTTATAGAGGAAAACCTTGCCTGGGATGTTGGAAATGGACATAGGGTGAGGATTGGCCGTGATCCCTGGGTAGGATGTGAAGCGCAACACATTTTGTCAGAGGGGTTGAGGGAGGCGTTGAGGAAGCAAGGATTGCTCTTTCTTAACCAGTTGGTGGATGTGGAGAATGTCTGGATGGGAAGCCCAACTTGGAGGAGGGCGGATTCTTTCGGGTTAAGAGTGGAGCTGGAGGAAGAAATAAGACAGTACTTGAGAGCACTAAGTAGGGAACAAATTTTCCTGAACGAAGAAGAAGACACTCTTATTTGGGATGGTGACCCGTCCGGGAATTACACACCAAAAGGCGGGTATCAGTGGATTAGTGAGAACTATGTAGACAGAGATTTGGTTTGGTGGTGGAAAACTGTATGGAAACTTCAATGCCCACCCAAAACCAGATTATTCATGTGGTGTGTTTTGGCTAATTGGATTCCGACGTGGGATTTTTTGCAGAAAAGAAGCTTTCATGGTCCTAGTAGATGTTACTTGTGCAATTTATATGAGGAAACTGCTCTTCATCTGTTCCTTCATTGCAGTTTCTCAAAGAAGGTATGGATCACTATATCCAGAATATTAAAAAAACCTCTGCCGTGGGATGGGAACACACTTGAAGAGGCATGGAGAAGGTGGTCAAACAATGTTGCATTGAGTGGCTTTAAAGCACTACCCCCGGTGGTAATTTGGGGCATTTGGATCATGCGAAACAGTTGCTTGTTCAATGAAAAAATGGGAATTCCGGCTCTTGTGGCTATTAACAGCTGTGGGATCTTCCTAGCTCTGAAGCGGTCTCGGCTGGCATCAATTCCTTGAATTATTCAACCTGTGGAAATTGATAGATCCCAACCATGGGGTTTTTTTTGATGGGGCTTGTCAAAATGAACAATGTGGGGGAGGGGCTGTCCTTTTCATATCACCTGTTCACCACTATGTGATGTCTTTTGGTTTTGGGAGGGGAACCAACAATTGGGCAGAGATTCTCAGTCTCAAACTCTTGATTTCATATGCTGTGGAACTTTCTATGCATAAACTTAATGTTTTTGGAGACTCTTTGAATGTGGTCAATTGGGTTATGGGCACTTACATATGCAGCAGTTGGAGGATTACTTCAGTTTTTGAACAAATTCAGAACGTCACTCTCACTTTGGAAACTTTTACTTGCAGGCACATTTATCGTGAAAACAATGTTGAGGCGGACAAGGCCTCAAAGGAAGGGCTGCTTATGGGGGTCGGCACTTGGAAAATTTCTGAATTTCTGAATGGCATTGAACGAGTCTTCTATCATAGACCATTCATTGAATGATCAAAGGAAAACAGGTTACAGGTATTAGTTTTTGAGGTGACAGATCTCAACTTCAAACAGTCTTGGTGAAAGACCGATGGTTGGCAGTTTTGCAAATATACAGCTCGTTTTTATAAACTATTTCACTGTAGTTATTTATGTAATAGTCAATGCAAGCTTTTTACAGATAAAAAAGAAGTTATTATACTAGGTTACTGTAAAAGATGTTATTGCTCACGTAGTGAGAACATCAGATTCCTTTTTGGCTCACAATAGGATGCTCGCCACAACAGTTCTATACTCCACTCTATATGAGTGTGACGATCAATGTAATTTCGTACTCTATGGATGAAATGAAATTACGCTTTTTTTTCGGGGAAAAAAAAATTAATCATTAATCAACATTATTAATCTTAATCAACAATAATTAATCGTTAATCTACATCATTAACATTAATCATCATTATTAACTTTAATCGACCTTATTAACATTGGTCAACAATAATTAATTGTTAATCGACAATAACTAACATTATTATTCAACAATATTTCACACAATTTATAAATATGTAGGCGAGTTATGTAAGCGTAGCTATTGCTTGGAATACCTCGCGTAAGTACACTAACAGTAATAACTCACACATGCCAATCATAATCACGAAGTTTATTGGTCACTGAAACATGTTTATCGTAGTTTGCAAGGTACAATCTTTTACCTAACTACATCTTATTAAGTTACGACAATTCATACATTATTGAGTTACGACACATAATCAATCAAGGGTTTTACACACATACAATTAGATCTTGTTTTCATCCCGACTTCAAGCTACAACTATCTACCTACATCATCACTAACTTCCACATCCTATCCTGTCCTCTACTAGACTACCCTGAAGTGTCAAGCCATGACCGGCTCCAGCTAGAACCCGTAAGCGGAAGTGTCGACTACATCGACCAAGCATCCCCAATAGGAAACCACCAGTCATCATCACACACCTTGGGGAGCGTGCCGTAGCACAACCCTCCCATGACTCTGGGTTTCGGGGATAAACGGTGGGTAAAGCCTCCACCCCCCTAATGGAACAAGGGACTATGTCTACCCGACATAATAACAGCGTTGCAATTGTACTCAGTTTATCATCGTATAACCAATATGGACGGTTGAGTTTCTTGAAACCCTACTCCACCCATGTCATAATATACATCATAATAATAATCATGCGGGAGTAAATAATGCATCACTCACATACCGCTTATCTTTTGAAGTCCATGTCCCCGAGGCCCTCCCACCTCATAGGATCCAGCTATCACTTTTCCATTTTAACCTGTAAGTTAGTCCTCAACATACAATATAGAATATCGTGCATAGATCCTCAACATGTACACATACATTTCATCATAACATAACAACAATAAACTCATTTATTCGCCATGCACCTGGCATAACATTCATTTATTCAACATATAACTGTAACGGTATCCACATACCCATCGTTCAGTAACTTGCATATATAATTAACAAATGATACATATCTAAACATGACTACCGATCATAATACTAACATCACACATACACATATATATATCGGCAAAATAATAGACCATATGTCCACAATGTCGTCAAACCGACTAAGTCTCACAATCAAACAAATACAACATATAATAGTAGATCAGGTAGAAATGTCAAAACGAGGCGTTACACACTATTAATAAAATAATGGTCACTGTTCTTTAAGGACCATTACATCTTTTTAATGTGAATTGAAATGATGACAGTCCTTTATCACACATTATTAAATTTTTTTCAAAATGACAATAAGTGATGATGATCTCGTAGGGCATGTCTCCATTAATATTATTATAGCAATGACATCAATAATGAGGGTCATTAAAATCTTGCTAGCATAAGTCACTATTATTCATAGGAATTTGTGACAGTCATTGGCCATCCACATATATGGATTAATAATGAAGGTCATTGAAGGTCCGTCATTACATGTCACTATTGTTCATAGGAATTAGTGGCATTCCTTGAATGCCACCATAAATGAATAAATAGTGAGGTTCATTAAATGTATGTCACCACAAGTCAGGAAATAGTGACAATCATTGAATGCCACGATAAGGATTACTGGTGACATATGCTCATTGACCATCCACATATATGCATCAATAGTGAGGGTCATTAAAGGCCAGCCATTAAAAGTAACTATTGTTCATAGGAATTAGTGACGATCACTAACTATCACTATAAATGCATAAATAGTGAGGGTCAATAAATGTCCATCACCAAAAGTTTCTATTGTTCATAGGAAATGGTGATGGTCACTGAACGTAACAATAAGGATTATTGGTGACATACCTTCATTGTCATCGAAAAAAATATACTTTTGGCAATGGTGCCTTAGGTGACTTTCATTTTTTTTTGATGGAGGCCCCTTTGACCATCATCAATGAGGTTATGGTGGTGTTTTTTTCCTGCCACTAAAGGATTTTTTTGTAGTAGTGGCCCTAAAGAAACCATTGATGCATCCATATCCATGAACAATGCTTTAAAGCACCATGCATGAATTTCTAGGGGTATCCATGGTGCTATGTATCTAGGTCTTTTGGCCTTATGCCCTTGGACATGGCTAATGGAGAAGACTTGAATCTCAGGCCTGAAAGGAATCTTCCAGCCATCAAGGGCTAAGAATGTTTCCTCCACCAACCACACATGGAATATCGAGAGTATCATCAGCCTATGATTGAGAATACTCATGCCATTAGGTGGTTTTTAGTAGTTTGTATGTGTTCCAGGGCCTTGGGAATTATATTCTAGGGAATAAGACCATTTATTTATCCCTCAAGAAATTGTTGAGGCATCCAAATCCAAGAACAATGCCTTGAAGCACCACGCATGACTTCACATGGGTATCCATGCTGCTATGTATTTAGGTCTAGTGGCCTTGGAACTTCAACATGGTTAGTGGAAGAGACCTGAACCTTGGTCCCTAAAGAAAGATTCTAGCCATCCATGACCAAGAAGGTTACCGCCACCAACCACACACGAACTTTTAAGGGTATCATTGGACTGTGGTTAAGGATGCCAATATCATTAGGTGGTTTTGAGTAGTATGTGTTGGAATATGTAATAATAACTTCTGTGGTTGTGTAAATGCACAAACAAATACAATATTATAAAATGGAGTTATCCCACATGCATCATGTATTAAACTCTCTTATTACCATTTGTTAACGCCTCAAAATTGCACACATGCGACATTTCGACGATTCATCCAATAAAAAATCATCAACATAAAGAATGCATCTCACCACATGCATCCTCAACAGATCCAAAGCATAGTATGATTCCACAAGTTCCCATAAACAGTAACAAAAAAATGGTAGCGTAGGTATTACATAGGTTACTTGCGCTATAGCACAAGTTACCTGAGCAATGCCCGCGTGACTTTTCCTTTGATAGCCGTGCTATTGTTAAAACGGAGGGACCACTTACTTCCAGCGACGCATTGAAGGTTCAATCCTCCCAAAGTATCCCAATTCGGCTCCTCACACACTTGGTGGCATTAATCATCCCCTCTTGTGTACCTTGGAACCTGTTCATGAAGGAGGAGAGTTCACATTTGGATCTAGTTATTTGATGGCCACCTCTTGGCCTATAAAAGTAAGCCATTGTCATGCATTTGGTAGAGAGAAATTAGAGCAAGTTTATGCTTTTGGATTTGAGTTGGAGCTTCCTCATAGCCCATCATTTCCTACCATTGTAAGCATTTCCAAGCTTGCTTTCCACCTACCATCAAGGGGAAAGTGTCTCTCTCCATTGTTGTTCCACCTACTTAGCATTTAGTTTGAACAAGAAATGCCTCCCTAAGGGATATTGTTGGCTTCCCTTGAATCCTTCACCTCCTAGTTGTTGTACAACTATTCCATTGGGAAATACAAGAGTGGTTTAGCATACCTTTGGTTGTTGTTGGAGTTTGCATATTTCTCCCATCACTTTTATTTTATTTTCATCAATATTTTCATGTTTGAATGTGAACTACACTAAAAATATCTTACAGGATCACTTGGAGGAATACCAACCATCCAGAAGGGGCTCCAAGGACTGAGGCCTTGAAGAAACCTACAAGGCTTAGCCCCTCACCAAGTGGAAGAGTGCATTTGTGCAATTTTTCCATAACAGTTCTAATGGAAACCATACTTATTTTTGTTCATTTCTTTTTAAACTAGGTTGTTTTATGCTAAGTATCTAATCTTGGGTGTTGTTCACTTGCAGGAGAGCAGGTATTCCACATCTTGCTTCCAGAATTTGGCCCCATCACGGCCATAGCTTATTTTTTTTCGCTGCCGCACAGTTCCCGACGTCTCTGTCGTGCTAATAGCATGGATTTGACTCAGACAGCCATGAGCATAGCGCAGGTTACCAGTGTCATACCTGCGCTACACCGCTCATCGCACATGTGCAGAAGGTTAGTGAATAACCCACGCTACAACGCGTCTGTTTTGTATTAACCCACACAGTACACAACACAGAGTCTGGTTTAGCTGTGCTACTGTTGTTTATTTTCTTTTTATGTGCATAGCTTAGTTTGTCAGCCCAATTGCTGCTTACTAGTGAGCTTAAATTAAGGTTAATTCACCCAATTACTTAATTTTTTAGTAATTAGTGCACCTAAACCAATATTAGGAAGTAAAGAGTACATCTCTCTCGAAACTTAACTAGGTAACCAAATTTGAGGTTTTCAACGGGCCTCATTATTGTCACTAGTATTCAAGACCACTTCTTGTTTATGCATCAAATCGATATGTTGTTTTTAGTAGTATTGCTAGCGTAGAAAACACTTTTTGCACACAAGCGAGGACCTAAAGACACTTGTCTCCTGAAGTATTCTCTTCACCTCGCACTTCATGTGAGCTTGGTGAATCAGAAAAATGGTGAGAAGTGTGAAATACCTCCATTGCACACTTGTATATTAGATATATTAATTCGATTTTGTGAAGTGCCATGAGCATCTCTTAGAGTTAAACGTACATATTGCTTAATACACTCTTTTAGTTAATTTTCCGAAGGAATCATTTGTTTTTTCTTTTATCACATGTGTTTGATCCACTAGCACACAATACGAGGCCTAAAGAATCTTCCAATCCAAATTATGCTCTTCACCTCGCACTTCATGTGAGCTTGGTGAATCAGAAAGATAGGAATTGTAAAATACCCCTCTTACACTCCATAAGAGAAACATACAAACCCATTGAAATCAACATTGTAATTGTTTTAACCAACGAAAATCCTCCACAAGAGGTCACAAAACAATATTTTAGTTAGGTAGGATTGATTGGGATAGGCATCCATCAATGCCCACCAATCTAGTTTCATTAGGAATATTTTGAAACATAGCATTGTTGTCCTTTAGGGTACTTACAAAATACTGCTATAAGCAAGTGTTAAAAGAGAATCCAAATCAGAAGTGCACCATGACCAAGGAGATGAACGCCGAGGTATAGCTGCCCTGCTTTCCCCTGCAAGCCACTCAGCTTGTTGTAGGGAGATGACACTATATTGTGCAGGCCGAACCACTGATCCACACTTGACACAAGGTATCTTAGTGGCCCAATTTAAGATATCACCAAGGAGAAACTATGAGTGCAATTGACTCTTGAAGTTATCTATTTCCATTGGGATGTGTTTCCAATTCTTCTTGATTGGATCATTTGTCCCATCACTAGTAGAACTAGCTCTTTGTTACCTCCACTAGTCGATTGGTGTGTGGATACCATTATCACCATCAATTGTTCTTTTGGGAGACCCAGTTACATTTGAGAGGAAGGACGTTAGGTAGGCTAGGGAATTTACATTTGTTTTCTTTTTAACTGAAATTTCACTAACTCGTAATAAAAAGAACCTACATGTGGGAACTCATGCACTAAAACCAATATTGCACATATCACTCACTTGTCGCACCATTTTGCATCTGTTGTGGTTGGCATATTTTTGCATTTGTTCAATTGTGTTTATTCCATTATCACTCTCATATTGACACAAATACTTCACCATTGAGGAACAAAACAACATCCTAAGATAGTCTCATAGATTGCAAGTCCTATCCCCTCTCTCGATGGGTGTTTTCACACCTTCCTTCCATATTCCATGTGGAGGGAATTCAAGTCGGGGTCGTTCCTAGGAAGCATTGGTAGGGTCATCTAGTCGAGGAAAAACCTTGCTAGATACATTTTCTACCCTAGGAGAGTCTATCAATTACACCACTTTTTCCCCCATCGGAAGTAGTACCCCGTTGTCTTCTCCCCAAGGAGATCCCTTGGATCCCTTTGACCCATCCTCTCTTATAAGAGGTCAACCATTGTTCATAACACCACCTGGGTCTCTGCCTCATGTCAATCACATCCCAAACAAAATGGAAAGACCCATCGTCCCTACATTACAATTTATGGCTAGTTTAAATCTACCCGATTTGGCCAAACTAACAAATCACCCCATTTCTCATGATGTGACATGGTCGACTATGCCAGACAAGCTTCCTTATGATATTCCTAAATTTGAAGAAAAGGAAGGAGACAATCCTGCCAACCATGTTATGTATTTCCACTTATGGTGTTCATCTAACAACATAGTGGATGACCCTGTGTGGCTTCGCCTATTCCAGTGTACCCTCACTGGAACAACAACAAAATTGTACGCAAACCTAGAAAGTGGCACCCATTCCACATTAGCGACATTGGCCACCGCGTTTCTTATATAATTTCAATTGCCAATACGACACGATCTAGGCCTCAAAATTATATGATTGAGTTTCGTCAAAATACTTCCACCCGCATCGCGGACCACATCCACGAGTGGCATAGACGCCACCCACTATGTAAGATCGAAATACAACCTCCCTTTTTCTTGGATTGGTTTATCAAATTTATCCAACCCTCCATAGCTAAAGATGTCACCACCTCCATGCCACAAAGCAAGGAAGAGGCTATTCTGAAAGCACAACATTTCGAACTCATATATGCACAGTATGGATATCTTTACATAATCCTCCCTGATGCCCCGCGACATCGGTCGTTGGATCCTACACCTTCGGGCTCGTCACATTTGATGGATGGGATTATTGGGTCCATTTCCCATTTAGGAAAGGTTCCTTCCACTGCATCAGTACCATTCAACATGGTTCCGTATTACCCATCCATGCCACTTGCGTCGGTAACCCCTATATCGGTACCAACACTATCAGTTGGTCAATTTCAATTTGGGCCATATAGTCCTACATACCTAAACGTTATCCAAACAATGACAGTTCCTATAATGACATTGGCACCAATTACTCCTACATCCACCTCTTATAGAGCACAAATGACATTTATCTCACCACCGAGAGATAATTCGTATTACCCTTTTCCATGCCCAACTGGTCATTAACCTTCCCCCCACATGGGGGTTAACCTAGTTCAACCTACTTATGTTAAAAAATCTCAACCATTTGAGCAATTGAACACTGCAAACCCCTAGAATCCATAGACCTAGGGAAAGAAGAAAGGTAAGAACAGGAAAAACCAACAACCGGGGCAAGGGGGCAGTCCCTCTCCCCAGAAAAGCCAGAATATGGGTGATCCAAATGCAAGGACTAACAATCCCACCAAACAAGGGAATAATTCTCCCCTGAGAACCAATTATTGCTGCTCCATTTATGGTGATTATGGTCACTACACATATCATTGTCCTCTTATCCCCAACTACCAACAATTGGTGGAAGCTAAAAAGAATATAGTGACGAAACCTCCTCAGGAAACGAATCCTCCCCAACCGCAAACAAAAGTGTTACAACAACCCTTCTAAAATCAAGGGGCAGTTACAAAAGAAAAATATCCTTGTCCACCTGGAGATGGCTCTTTCCAAAATATCTATATATTGGATATACAAATCCAGATGCGAGCAAAGGGTTATGATGGGCCTTCCACCCCCCAAGTGGAAGAAATTCCTATCCCCTCGGGGGGACCTATACAAATATCTTACTCGAATACCGAACAAATCCCATGGATTCCAAAAGTACCACTTTGGCATACCTCTAATAACCCCCATATGAAAGCCACCTACAATTACAACATTATGAACGACTTAGCTCAATCCCCTGAGGCTATGTCCACATTAGAAGTGTTACAGTCTTTCCCAACACAACATAAAGCATCAATCAATGCACTCAGTGCAGTCGACCCATCCGACTCACACATAATGACCTTTTATCTTGAAAAAGGTGACTCGTGACTACCATCATCAGTCACATTTCAAGTTCCAGTCACAGGTAAAAACATCATGATCCATCGTTGTATCATCGACAAAGGCGCATCCACTTGCGTTATGTCCGTAAAATTTGGAAACGATTAGGATCCTCCGAGATGGTCCCCTCATCTATCGCTCTTCGCGCATATGATGGGAGACCAACCCAACCAAGAGGATTGTACCAAAATGTCCCCATAGAGCTGGGGGGCAAGATGATTATGATTGATATTGAAGCAATCAATGCTGAGATCGACTACAACATCCTCTTGGGGCATAGTTACATGTATGCCATGAAGGTGGTAGCCTCCTCAATCTTCCGTATCATGATGTTTCCCTTAAATGGGAAAGTAGTTACCCTTGACCAACTTAACTACTATGACCCTAATACCATGAGAAATATTGACAACGTCCTACCAACTATAATGGGCGATGATAATCCGTATGTTGACATTGCTCCTGGTATGTACAAGGACTGCAATTTGTTAGGAGCGTATTCGAGACCACCACCAAATATCCCTACATCAATCGATGGCCTAATGTGCACAATTTTCACCACTGAAAATAGAGCCGTCTCCACCTCAACATAGTCATAAACACCACCGCTGAGTCATGGCATTGAACAAATGTTGAGTCCATCAGTGCCACAAATTTTTCAAATCCCCTTCTTGTATCCTCCCATAGCTGTACACAGGACGCCGGTTATGACTCAGTCAACTCTGCTTGGGCTAAATTTGGGAATACCAGTGTGGTACCTTACACCACCCTTCCCAGATATGGATTCCAAACTAGTCACCCATTATGATTTTGTCTTTGTTTCGGCTATTATGTATGCAAGATTCGTACCACGTCCAGTTACGACAATCCAACCTATGACAACCGCAAATACCCCACAATCGGCCGTTGCTAAGACTGCTAATGGGGGCACAAAAAAACCAAAGTTGAAAGGTCCCCTATTACCAAACCCTACATCCGATTCAGTAGAAACAACTAAGCCTAAAGCAGGGGGCATCAACTATAATGAGTTAAAATCCCTAGTTGTGTTCAATACTCCCACTTAGAGGGTCACATCGCCGTGTTCTCTTTGCGGGAAGCAAGGCCACAAAACCAATCTATGCCCCAATCTATCGGAGCTACAAAATATGCTTAACACTCCCGTTATCACTACCCACACCCCACCAATGGTGAAAGGGGGCACCCCTCCCCGACCCACATCCAAGTCCAAAACATATCGTACAAATCACACATGTTCCATTTGTTCCTAATATGGGCACTATACACATCATTTCCCAAACCTCCCTCACTATCAGGAGGCCTTGGAATCTATTTGCCTCATTTAACCCTTGGAAGATACCTCACCCCCCTCATATCCAGAAGAGGCTCCTATGAGCATAGGTACTATAGTGATCCAGACTAGTCCCTCCCCATGGTGGGCCGATTCCATACTCGACCAATAGTTGCCGCGACATACATAGAGGCCGACCATTGTTTTAAATCATACAAACACCACCTGACCGTGTTTCTTATGCAACTTAATGTATCACCAATCGTTCCAATGCCCTCTTATTGCCACATTTCACACTTTGCAGCAACTCAAAGCCGATTTGTCAATAACCTCACCCCATGTGTAAATACCCTACCTACAATAATTCGGAAGAGGATAGCGAACCAACATAGAATAATGGGGACAACAATATGTCACATTCATAGGATACCGTGACAAATCTTGATCCCCCATCACCAATATCCCATGAAGAGCTAGACCCCTTAATATTCCCTTAAGATGAAATCCTAGCACCCACCGCAACCATCCCTAAGTACCTTGACATCCCGCATCTCGATTCAATTTCTCTTTCTTCCCATAATAAAGGCCCGGGGTATTCAGACGAAGATATACTAGAAGAATACAACTTCACCACAGATGAGGAGATAATCGAGGCCATGAACTCCGCTGAACCCCCATGGGACTCTTTCCATCTTAGGTCCTCAACAACAAGCAAGCAATAACCACACACACTCCCCACTGAACATAAATACACCATCGAATCAAAATAATTTTTAACCCTAAGTCAAATAGATTGGTTAAAAAATCCTATCCCCACCCTATATGCGTTCAAAGATGGTAACCTTACCAATATATCCCCTACCATACATGTTGATATCTCCATCACACCAAGAGTCATCGAAAACATCTCTACCGGGGCTTCCTTCTCACCACATAAAATTACTGATATCACTGCTCTATTTAAAGATTTTCGCGACGTCTTTGCATGGTCCTATGAATAAATGCCAAGTCTCGACCCAACAATTGTCAAACATCACATTGACACTTGGCCCGATGCCATTCCCGTCCAATAGAAACAGTGCCCGATCCACCCTTCTAAGGCCCCCGCGATCAAACCCGAGGTCAAAAAAATCTTACAAGCCGGATTTATTTTTTCCATCGCTTATACATCATGGGTATCTAACCCCATCCTAGTTAAAAAAAGCAGAGAACTATTCGTGTCTGTACCAATTTTCGAGACTTCAATTTAGCTTGCCCCAAGGATATTTTTCCCACGCCATTCATCGACCAAATCGTTGACTCATGTGATGGTAGTGAAATGTTGTCCTTAATGGATGGGTTCTCCGGATATAACCAGATACGCATCCCACCCTAGGATCAGTATAACGCTGGATTTACTACACCATGGGGCACCTTCGCTTACAAAGTCACGCCCTTCAGTCTGAAAAATGTTGGTGCCACTTTCTAGCGAGCAATGGCATACATTTTTAAGAACTTGGCTCACATCATCCTCTCCTTTTTAAATGACCTCACAACCAAGTCCAAAAAATGATGCGAGCACCTTCAATACCTTCGTACCATCTTCAAAAGATGTCGCAAGTATAATATACACTTAAACCCCCTAAAGTGTGTATTTTGCGTCACCGTCGGTCGCCTTTTAGGATTCATTGTTTCCAAAAATAATATCACCGTCGACCCCTCCAAGGTTCAAGCCATCTTGGAATTACCAACACCATGAACATGATGCCAGTGGTAGAGTGTCCAAGGTAAGGCCAACTTTTTTCGTCGTTTTGTTCCAGACTATGCTACTCAAGCCTATGGATTTTGATGGCTTCTCATAAATATCTTCCATTTAAGTGGGATAACTATGCCCAAACTACCTTTGATTCCCTTAAACAAGCATTGTCATTAGTCCCCCTTATATCTCCTCTATACTTTGAAAAATATTTCATCTTGTATATCTCTACGTCAGATTCTACTGTATCTAGCGTACTTGTCCAACATGCCGCAAACCATCGGGAACATGTCATATATTATGTCAGCAAAACCCTCACCAGACCTGCGCTCAACTACACCCATGATGAGAATATTGCCCTTGCATTCATCCTTTCTGTACAAAAACTCTGCCACTATATTTTGCTCCAAAAAAAAACCGTCGTCGCTGATTCCAACCCTATGCAATACATACTTAGCCGTAGAATTATCAATAGTAAGTTTGCACGATGGATCATTATTTTACAATAATTTGACCTAGAGTTTGTAATTCCTAAAAGCAAAAAATCCACGGCCTTATCCGAACTCATTACAGATCTTCCCTCCACCACCACCATCGAATCCATCCAAGACCAACTCCCCGATGAGCACCTCTTTCTCATTACAACTGAAGATCCATGGTATGGTGATATCCTCCTTTGTCTCCGCACCCAGAAATTCGCTCCCCACTTATCCCGTGACGATCAACGCAAAATTCGCCACTAGGAACCACGATATCTCCTCATTGAAGACATCCTATATAGTCGTGGCATCGACACTATTCTTTGACGATGTATAACACATGAAGAAGATGAAAAGGTTCTCAATGATTTCCATAGCGGTGCGTGTGGCGGCCACCTCTCTAGATTAGCCATCGCCTAGAAAATCCTACGCGCAAGGTATTTTTGGCCCTTCGTATCCAAAGACTGTGTTTACGCCACCAAAATGTGCACCAATTGTTAGGTCTTTTCTTTCAAAACACGTTCTCCCTCTCCACCCGTCCATTCGGTCATCACTACGGGCCCATTCTGCAAATGGGAAATTGATTTTATGGAATGTCATCCGGCATTAGCCCAAGGTTACCACCATATTGTCGTCGCCATGGACTACTTCACCAAATGGGCCAAAGCAATGCCGACATTTGATTGCAAATCAATAACCGCTGCACGGTTCTTATTCAACCATGTCATCTCCCACTTCGGCGTTCCCAAGCAACTTGTCTCCAACAACAGAAGACACTTCTGCGACGAAACGTTTGAGGAACTATCACAACTGTTAGGATTTAAACATGAATTTTCAACCGCTTACTACCCTCAGGAAAATGCCCAGGTTGAAGCCGTTAATAAAATCCTCAAAACTATGCTCCAACGCAAAGTGGATAAAAACAAAACCAACTGGCACCACATGCTCTTTCTAGCCCTGTGGGCCTACCACACTTCTATCAAGACTACCACAGGTCTTACCCCATTTCACCTTGTACATGGAGTAGAAGCTGTCCTCCCAATCGAGTGTCAAATCCCTACCCTCCAATCCGCTGTCGAGTGGCTACTAGATACCCCTGCTCTGGAACAATGCTTATTTACTTTGGAACACCTTGATGAGGAAAGGTGTGACTCTCTTCAACATAATGAGGCCGTGAAGGTACACTCGAAAGCACACTACGATCGACAAGTGTGCCACGCACCTTCACCGAAGGTGACTTTGTCCTTTTGTTTAATGCCAAGAAAGACAATAAACTAGGACCCGATAAGTTTGTATCTAAATGGACAGGCCCTTATGTCGTTAAGCATTGTCTCCCAAACGGAGCCTATATTTTAACCGACCATGAAGGTACTACCCTCAACGACCCGATCAATGCGTTGTACCTCAAAAGGTTCTATCCTTGACTACCAAGTACCCCATAGGTACGCAATGTTTTGGTAATATGATTTATACATTGTCAATATTTCGGTTATGTCCTTTATTACACTTGGGTATGTGCGCCGTGTGTGCAGGACCGTGATCAAAACAACATGGAGCCTCTTGTTTAACCATTATATGAATAAGAATCTGAAGCTCTAGAGGGTAACACACCCCACCACAGGTATCATTCCGAAATTGGCATATAGACTTTATTTACCCTCCGTTTATAATGCATATCCCAATATTCCCGCTGATAACCATAGGGACCCCCTTCATGGCCTTGATGTGACATCAACATCATCCCCGTGAATAGAAGGTTCCCCCATGGGTGTGCGTACCACTTCCATCCCTATCATCAATTGACACCCATGATGTTGACCCCCCACAAGTCTGAGGAATCTGACCAAACTTGAAAAGACCCTCCCTTAGAGTATCATTTTTGCATTTGGGCATTTACTCCACCTAGTAGACACTCATCAGATTCTTTGGCACATGTTATGAGAACGATTCATAAATCCCCCTCATACCTCCATGACCACTTTACCATTTTCACTCCCCCTCGTATCATCAACTCCTCAAATACACCTATGGGGCCCCCACCCCTAGATATAACCAGTTATATCCAGTTATCCCGTATGACTACATTGCATAACATTGTTTCATGGGGCACCCATCTTTAAGCCTGCAAGTTCACCCTTACTTCATCATTGGAAAGTGTCCCCCGATTCATTCAAAACTGTGGGGACTCCTCCCATCATCAAATTGGTCCCCCCACATGCAAAAAACTATGGGGACCCCACCAACATCCTGTATGTACAAACAGTTCCTGCATCACCTCACAGTGCGAGAACACCATATTATTTTGGAAGCAAACTATGGTTGCCTTTAATCGCTGTATTTGAGTCTCCATATGTTCAACAGTATTTGTTTCACCAGTTTCCATTACCCTTCATTTTGTGTCTCCATCAAAAATCCTTTCATTTGCAGTTTGTCTCCATCCGTTTCAACCTGTACCGTCCTGAAAGAAAAGCTATCGTCCCCTCTCCCCCATGGTTACATCGATCAAAGGAAGTTATGAGCTCCACACATATCAACCAGTCTTGTCTCAGGTCTTTCCATCCACCAGTTGGTTACAATATGATCCTAGCTCTCAGGATAGGACTTTCGTCCTATCATATGCTTCATGTTAGGATATTTAAACACTTAGGAGTTAGTTAAGATCAACTTGTGTAATATATCCGTTAGGAAAAGTGTGTTCTTTAGTATGCATTTGTAAATACTTAATCCGACGGTCATGATATGTTCCCGACATAGAGTGATCCGACGGCTCAACTTCTCTTAGATCATACCTACTCTTGATCTGTGGCTTAACACCCGATTGGTCCATGATCTCTATTTAAAGAGCATGGAGGGTCATTGAAAAGTTGATTGATTATGAAAAGCTCATTTGTAACTTTCTTTCTTTGCATAATAAATTGTCCCGTAGAAGCTATTTGGTCGAGGCCGTGGAGTGTTTCCCTCACGAAGGTTTAAACCACGTCAAAACATCAGTGTATTGATTTGTGATCTGTTTGTGTGAAGTGGTTTCTCTAGGTGTTCAATCTTTTGGGAGTACCCTGTGTACCCGAACATGGTATCAGAGCTTTTATGAAGAGCCGCTTCCAGCTATGATCTAGATCTTGAACTGTTGTTTTCGAAACTCGAAAGGGTTTCTGGTTCTAGTATTTCTGTGCATTTTTGGGATATGGGAGGTGTTCCATTGCGTCCGGAGCGCTGTTTTCGTTGGGAAATAGTTTTCGTTTGATCGAAAATGGTTCCCGGTTGCTTCAGAAACGCATATTTCACCAGATCTGAAGGTATAATGTTACAGTGATGTATTTTTTTTTTTTAAAGAAAAAATATCTCATATTGTATCAGTTTTCAATATTATATTTTTTTTAGTTTCGGATTGTTGCTTTCTCTGTTTGCGTATGCTCTTTGCCGTGCACCTTGCGTGATATCGACAAATCAGAAACAGAAAGGGAAAGGGTTTTTCTCGGCTGCGTATGCTCTTTGCTGTGCACTTTGTGCGATCTCGACAAATCATAAACAGAGAGAAACCATAGAATTTCCAGGCAAGCTAACGAGATCTAAGCGCACAAGTGTGGAAAAGGTTTTTTGTTTTGGTTTATTGTGTGATTTGCAGGAAAGAAAGACAATCACAGAAACCGAGCAAGAAGAGTAAAAAAAAAAATAAAATTCCCCTTCCTCATTCCCATATTTTACATACATTTTAATCTAGCTCACTTGGTTCAAAGCTGCTTTATTTCTTAATAGGTCTTGAGTTCAAGTCTTAGGAAGTTACTTTTAAAAGAAAAAGTGCATGCAGTTTCTATTTTCAAGTTACTTTATTGTAACGGTGCATCTCACTTAAATAATAAAAAATAAATACAAAGTGAGTCACTTAGGATTCACTTAAAGCAACTTTCTTGTAAAGTGATTGTCAAAGTTCATCTTGAGAAGAAGGGGGTCCTTTTTTGTAGTTGATCATTCTCTATGTGCCACGTCACTATTGGGGACATGTTCAACAGTTTCTTTGTTCAAGCATAACTTCATCATACGGAGTCAGTTTTCAGTGCCGTTTTTTTTAAAACCATCTATTTTTTCGAGCTCTTCGCATCCAAACTATTGGTTTTTGCTTTTACAGCCATTAATTTACAAATATGGCCGCCCCTTGTGATATTCTACTTAACAGTTCCAACTATTTCTCATGGAAATCTCATATAGAGGATGTTCTACGAAGTAGGGGACTTTTCAGAATTACCTCAGGGAAAGAAACAAAACCCACTGATGATGATAAGAAAATAAAATGAGCAAATAGATGTAACGAAGCTCGTGGATTGATTGGGATGTCAATCTCTACTGATTTGCGATTCCATATATCTGGAATTGATGAACCTGATACTGCTTGGGACAAGTTGGAATCTATGTTTGGTAAACACAATGAAATTCGAGGTCATCAACTCGAAAATGAGTTGTTTTCTTTAAATCCAAGTGATTTTTCATGCATTCAAGATTATTTATCTAAGTACAAAACTCTTAAACTCTTATGTGCAGAATGTAAGATTAAGAGGGAAGACAAACAATGCATTTATCATATTCTTTCAAAACTTGGACCTGCATATTCTGTTTTTGTATCTACATTTTACTCCGTGAAAGAATCCTTGAATGCAACTAGCTATTAAGAGCCTAGTCTTGAATCCTTTTGTGATTCCTTCATTATAGAGCAAGATAAACTCATCCATCTTAGAATAATCAACAATGCAGATACATATGGGAAATCCTTATTGTCCCAACAGAAAGAAAAGTCCAAGCCTCCCAAGAAACAAAATTTTTGCAATAATAAGTCAAACAAGGGTCCCAAACCCTCTTAGTTAGCTTATTCTTTAAAAAATGACAAAGGATCCAAGCCAAAAGGCAAGAAGACTGAGCATCATTGCAACTATTGCAGGAAAGATAATCATGATGAATCTAGGTGTTTCAAGAAGATGGCAACCTTGGAAGCAGCAATGAAGAAGCACCACATCATCCTAGATTGGCCTCCAGAATCTACCTCTCATGGACATGCACTTTGTGCTTCTGGTAATTCTTATAATGCATCTTCTTCTTCTACTTTAAATGAATGACTCATTGATTCTAGAGCATATTATCATATGGCTAAGGATCAAGCCATCTTTTCTACTATGCATGAATGTAACACCAAACAAATATTTGTTGGTGATGATAGATCTCTAAGTGTTGTAGGAGCTGGAACAGTTCCAGTAGATAATGGTCATTTCAGTGATGTACTATGTGTTCCAAGAATTTCCTGCAATTTTTTATCAGTCTATCAGATCACTCATTTTGGTGAAGGTAAAACTGTGACGTTTACACCTCACCAAGTTGTAATCAAGGATTTTAAAGATCCTCAACAGGTCCTAGCTACTGGAATTGTTGATGATATTACCAGGTTGTACAAATTTAACAACTTTGGGTCATCACATTTTCCTTCAGTTTTTGTTGCTCATAGTGATAACTTGAGCAAACTTTGGCATGAGCGATTTGGTCACTTAAATTATCGTTCATTGCAACAACTATGTAAAGACAATATGGTGACAGGTCTTTCGATGGTATCTTGCAGGGATGGTGTTTGTTCCGGTTGTGTACTCAAAAAACATCATCGGGACAGTTTTGACAAACGTGCCTCTTGGCACGCCTCGGTTCCCTTGGAGCTTGTGCATAGTGACTTGTGTGGTCCTCTTCCATCTGCTTCCTTTTCTAGTTTCAAATATTTCTTAACTTTCATTGATGATTACACTAGACGCACTTAGGTTTATTTCCTAAAACTTAAGAGCGAAGTATTTAACATGTTCTTGGCCTACAAGGCCCTTGTTGAAAAACAATCTGGTCATCAAATTATTAAGTTAAGATCTGACAATGGAGGAGAATATGTTAACAAAAAGTTTACTACTTTCTGCACTAAAAAAGGAATCCAACAACAACACACTGTTCCATATACACCACAACAAAATGGTGTAGCTGAACGGAAGAACCGCACTTTAAAAGAAATGGCTAATTGTATGATCCAATCTAAGGGACTAAGTCTTCAATTTTGGGCTGAAGCCATTAATTGTGTAAATTACATAGTTAATCGCACCCCCACTAAAGCATTACAAGGTATCACACCAGAAGAAGCATGGAGTAAAATTAAACTAGATGTAAGTCACTTCAGTGTGTTTGGTAGTGAAGCATGGGCTCACATTCCGGATGAAAAACGAAAAGCATTGTAGCCTAAAAGTGAAAAGTGCATATTTG
Organism: Larix kaempferi; assembly: GCA_027924585.1. Classification (NCBI taxonomy): domain Eukaryota; kingdom Viridiplantae; phylum Streptophyta; class Pinopsida; order Pinales; family Pinaceae; genus Larix; species Larix kaempferi. The sequence continues at coordinate 10,209,929 of BSBM01000613.1, forward strand.
TTGGATATTCTGAAGATGTAAAAGGTTATAGACTTCTTCAACCACATTCTCATGATATAATCATTAGAAGAGATGTTAAATTTGATGAAAATATCTTGGCCTACGAGCCTAACTTGACAATTGTGCCATCTTTGGCCTGCGAGCTTGATTCGGCGTTTGTGCCTTCTTTTTCTTCCAACTTCCTTGACAGGTTTCCAAATCCAGTTTCTGATGATGATAGTGAGGATGAAAATCCACCTCCGCCTGCTCATGTTCCTCTAGTTGCACCAGCACAAGTGCTTCCTCGATGGGTCCGTTCAACATGTGAAGTAGCTGGTGATCTTGCCGGTGATCCTAGAGATTAATGTCGAACACGTTCTCAGTTTCAGTGAGCCTCTTCTCTTTTGGATTAAATTTTTGAGAATCATGATCCTGAAAACTTTGCAGAGGCTTCGGGAAATCCAGATTGGGATGCAGCTATGGATGAAGAATATTGTTCCTTAATGTCAAACGATACTTGGGATCTTGTACCTCTTCCAAAAGGAAGAAAACTTGTTAGATGTAAATGGGTCTACAGAACTAAGTATGCATCATATGGAAGTGTTGAAAGACTTAAGGCAAGGTTAGTTGCTAAAGGTTTTTCCCAAGTTGAAGGGATTGACTACAATGAAACCTTTGCTCCTGTCGCAAAAATGAACTACATCCGCCTTGTTCTTTCCCTTGCAGCCTTACATAATTGGGAAGTCCATCAAATGGATGTCAAGTCTGCCTTCTTACATGGTGATTTACAAGAGGAAATTTACATGGAACAACCTCCTGGATATGTTCAGAATAACTCTAGTCTTGTCTGCCACCTTAAGAAATCCTTATATGGCCTTAAGCAAGCTCCTAGAGCTTGGTATGCCAAAATGGATAGCTTTCTCCTTGGCACTGGTTTTTCTAGATGTCATTCTGACCCCAATGTCTATACCAAGAAAGTAGGAAACCATCTCATCATACTTGTTCTATATGTTGATGACCATATTCTTACTGGTAGTGACCCTAATCTTATAACCCATGTGAAATCCAGTCTTAAGCAAAATTTTGAAATGTCAGACTTAGGACATTTGCATTATTTTCTTGGTCTCCAAGTCCTGCAAACCAAAGAAAGAATATTTCTTTCTCAGTCTAAGTATGCCTGTGACCTTCTTCGTCGCTTTCACATGGACGATTGTACACCATCCCCTTCTCCCTTCCAGTCTGGAGTCAAACTTTCTGCCACTTGTACTTCACCTGAAGTTGATGCCACCTTGTATCGTCAGCTTGTTGGCAGTCTCTTATACTTGACTCATTCCCGTCTTGACCTTTCCTTTGCTGTTGGTCGTGTTGCCCATTATATGCAGACACCTCATGAAAGTCACTGGAAATCAGCTAAAAGAATACTTCGATATATTCGAGGCACAATTCAGTTCGGGATTCATTACAGTACAGGGGGGAAACCTTTGTTGGTTGGTTTCACTGATTCAGATTGGGATGGCGATCCTGATGATCGAAAGTATACTGCAGGTTATGTTTTCAGTCTGGGATCTGGACCTATTACTTGGGCTTGTAAGAAACAACAAGTTCTTGCTCTTTCTTCAGCAGAGGCAGAATATCGAGCCGCAGTTAATGCCAGTCAAGAAACTTTATGGCTTTGACAGATCCTTTCAGAGTTTGGATTTGAACAACAACAACCTACTCCACTTTGGTGCGACAATAAAAGTGCCATCAAGCTTGCCAAAGATCCAGTCCTACATCAACGCAGCAAACACATTGAGCTTCATATGCACTTCATCAGAAATCTTGTTTATGATCGTGTTCTTGAAGTACTCTTTTGTCCTACAGATGATCAAGTTGCAGACATCTTCACCAAGTCTCTTACAGAAGCAAAGTTTTCTAAACTTCGATCTATGTTAGGAGTTCATGAACTTGTCATTAAGGGGGGATAGGCTCTAATGCCACCTTCCTTCTCCTAATAGTGTCACTTTTGTAAATCCTTCAATCCTATCCTAAGTTGTTCTTAAGGGGGGATGTTAGGATATTTAGACACTTAGGAGTTAGTTAAGATCAACTTGTGTAATATATCCATCAGGAAAAATATGTTTCTTTAGTATGCATTTGTAAATACTTAATCCGATGGTCACGATATGTTCCCGACATAGAGTGATCTGACGACTCAACTTCTCTTAAATCATACCTACCCTTGATCCATGGCTTAACACCCGATTGGTCCATGATCTCTATTTAAAGAGCATGGAGGGTCATTAGAAAGTTGATCGATTATGAGAAGCTCATTTGCAACTTTCTTTCTTTGCATAATAAATTGTCTCGTAGAAGCTATTTGGCCGTGGCCGTGGAGTGTTTCCCTCACGAGGGTTTAAACCATGTTGAAACATCGGTGTATCGATATGTGATCTGTTTGTGTGAAGTGGTTGCTCTAGGTGTTCGGTCTTTTGGGAGTACCCTGTGTACCCGAACACTTAAGCTCTTGTTGACACTAATACACTATACTCTAAGAGTTGCAGTTGTACCTTGGGATCCCTTTCAATCACTATAAGGGATCACCTCGAACTTAGTAGGGAGAGTCATTAATGCTCCCCAACTAGGTGGTTTCCCCTATGCTCGACGTCAGCACATCATCGGATCAGGGGGAGACGTAATTTTGAAGGTAGCAGTGTTCACATTTGAAAATCATGATAGCAGTCTATTTGGTATGGTACAAACTTTAGGCAGAGTTACATACCAAGTTTAGTCCCCCACCACAGTGGGTTCATCATGGTCACCAACCGTTCCACTTCTTCAATATGTTGCAGCAGCCCCAGGGGAATTTACTCTAACATGGATTGAAGCAACCTTCATCCATGTTCCAGTAGTATAGTAGAGTCGACACCTTTGTCCTCTTTCATTGTAATCATTTTGACAACATTTCACGAGCATGGGTATGCCCGCCTCGTTTGTATAAAAACTATTCTTTATTCTAGTTCCAACGGTCGTCACCAACAATCTTCCCTTGTGGGAGACATTACTTTTTCCACACACGATTCGTTCTACACAACAAGAGAGAAACAACAAGAAACATGCTGCATTATTAGCTCTATAGTACCCTCCGAACCTCATACATCAGGGGGCATCTGTTAATGCCTCAAAATCGCACACATACGACATTTAAGTGATTCATCTAGTAAAACATCATCAATGTAAAGAATGCATCTCACCACATGAATCCTCAACAGATCCAAAGCACAATATGATTCCACAAGTTCCCCAAAATAGTAAAAACAAAGGGGTAGCGTTACACAGGTTACCCGCGCTATAGCCCAGGTTACCTGAACAATGCTTGCGCTACACCTGCGTGAATTTTCCTTCGATAGCCGTGCTAATGTCAAAATAGCGAGACCACTTACTTCCAATGGTGCATTGAAGGCTTAATCCTCCCCAAGGATCCTGATTTGGCTCCTCACACACTTGATGGCATTAATTATCCCCCCTTGTGTACCTTGGAACCAGTTCATGAAGCAGGAGAGTTCACATTTGGATCTAATTGTTTGATGTCCACCTCTTGGACTATAAAAGGAAGCCATTTTCATGCAATTGGTAGAGAAAAATAAGATCAAGGTTATGCTGTTGGATTTGAGTTGGAGCTTCTTCATAGCCCGCCATTTCCTACCATTGTAAGCATTTACAAGCTTGCTTGCCACCTACCATCAAGGGGCAAGTGTTTCTCTCCATTGTTTTTCCACCTACTTAGAATTTAGTTTGGACAATAAAGGCCTCCCTAAGGGATATTGTTGGCTTCCCTTGAATCCTTCACCTCCTAGGTGTTGTACAACTATTCCATTAGGCAATACAAGAGTGGTTTAGCATACCTTTGGTTGTTGTTGGAGTTTGCATATTCCCCCCATCTCTTTTATTTTATTTTCATCAATATTTTCATGTTTGAATGTGAACTATACTAAAAATATCTTGCATGATCACTTGGAGGAATTCCAACCATCCAAAAAGGGCAATGGCTCCAAGGACTGATGCCTTGAAGCAACCTACAAGGCTTAGCCCCTCACCAAGTGCAAGAGTGCACTTGTGCAATTTTTTCCATAACACCATTCTTTATATAAAATAATTTTTAATGAATTTATCCCACATGTGTTATGGGATGTAAATATTCTATACCTAGCTATATAATAGAGGTGAAGGAGTCACTAGTATAAAAATGGACTACGTGACCAAACAAGTTAGTCACGATGGGTAATTAGTGACTACTCGACCAAAAACGTTATTCATAACAGTTTTTAAGTTAAATACTACCAAATTTGAGCAATTTTAAGTGACAACTAAAAATAACTAACATAAACTACTAATTTAGTCGAGGGATAAAACATATGACTAGATAACATCTACATGATTATGTGATGATGGCCACTGATGAAACCAATGATGATGATATGACTGTGATAATGGTGATGATGATGACAATGATGGTGATGCTGCTACTGATGATGAGGATGATCACAATGAAATGGATGATGATGATGATTATTATGAGAATGATCATAGTGATGATGATGTTGAAAATGACAACGATAAATATAGTGATAATCTTGAAAATGATGACAATGATGTTGACTATAGTACTAATCATCACGACGATGATGAAAATGGCAACGATTATCATCACCATCAGGTGCATCATTTGAATGATCATAGGTTCATCTATCTTTATCCTAATCATTGCTCAAATTTGGACCTAATAATAGTTAAAATGTGTGTTGAAATAGACTTAATGGAGGGATTACATGTGTCCATGGAGATTGCATATTGGAGGTGCAACATTTTGCAAAACGCGGATTACAAAAATATCCCATTTCATTGTTAATGGTGCCTCCAATATGGACATACAAAGTATGACTACCCTTGGAAGAATAATAAAAGTTTTTTCCCAAAGGAATGGTGGTTCAAGGCTAGTGATTCTATAAACCCATAAATTAAGGCTTTTGAGAGTTTAGAAGGGAATACAAGCTCCAAGAATAATGGAGAAAAGGAGTCTCAAGGTATCCAAAATCCCTCAACCTTGGATAGAAATGAGAATCTAGTTACATTTGAAACTGATTGTGAACCTGTAAGAAAGGAATACAAGGTTGAAGAGTTGCTAAAGAAGAATTGTGAAGTCACTCCTATAGCTATGGATGTGGATATTTCATCAAGGAGGGGAAAAGTTAGGTTTTTATCCTCCCATGAAGAGATGAAAAAGTTTAATTCTTAATTAATGATTGCCTTTTTTATTTGATTCACCTTTGTTTAATGCATTGTTGATCATTCTGTGTCGACGCAACACATCACATCATAAATTTGGATGTTGCAGAGTCAAGTATATTATTTTTCATGCAAATTAAATGTTCATGCTCAAAGAAATAGAGTTTTACTTAAACGCGAGCTCGATAATATCAACATGAACCATTTCTCATGCATAATTTTTGTACGGTTTACTGTAATAATATGGACAATCTTTCCTTTTGTTTTACTACTTACCTTAATCAACGCTTGTCTTATGTCAGGATGATATACCTTTGGAATCTTGGACAAAGACTTCATAGTGACCAGGACTAAGCAAACAGTTTCTCAAAATTCTCTTCGTGGCCTTGTCTCATTAGGTCTAGATAACTATATGGATACAGACTGTGACTTGTTCTAGCTTATTCTGAATTGCTTCCTGAAGGTAGTGTTAAGATGACGATTCTATTCTTCGATTATCATTGTATATTGAAACTCAAGATTGGTCATCGTTGCTTTATTTGATGTCTACTATTAATAATCAGAATAGTTTACAATTTTTCTCAAGTATGAGGGTTCTTCTAATTGATGTTTTGGTGATATTTTATTGAAATTTATGACATCGATAAGTGTCTTTATTGGTTGTATTTATAATTTAGAAATGGTGTTCTATCTGTTTCAATTCTCAGAGATTAGATTATACTGTTTTTGATTGATGTTTGGGATTGATTGTTCAAACTGTACATTTTCACACTCGGTCTACATATTTAGACTGCACAATTGATGAATTCAATTGTCTAGTGTTGTAATGTACTCGACCCCAAAACCAAGGTCACAGGCACATCTAAACCCAAAGGAAGATTGAATAAAATTAGAACGAAATGGATTGAGATCAACCAAAGGATATTATAACATACCATCAAGCCAATTAAATCAAACATACAACCTTTAAAATAATTGTGATACTTTAAAAACAATTATAAAACTCCCCAAAATCTCATCTAGATGCAAGACAGTGAAAGCATAATAATGAAACTAGATTTGATTTAATAAAATTGTACCTTACCATTATTAAAACATTAAAGGTTTATCATAATCAACCCAATAATGGAAACTAATCATATTTACGAAATTCTTTGCAAACAATTATAAACTAGATCTTTTCGCCATAAAACTATGCAATTGATGGCACTCCCGTCAATCCCATTTATGATACTTTTATTAACAGTTTTGCATTACCTAACGGATTATGTATGAATTTATAATATACATCCATTTAATAATGAATAAAAAGTACAGAGCATCCATATACAACCTGAACTCATACATGAAATAATATCTACAAATAGCTAGAGAAATCACTACCAGATCACCCAGCAAGCATCCAAATCTCTACAAAACCAATTGTAAAATTTAATTAACAACCATGTCAGCTTATGAAGGCTCTCTAATTCCAACAAAGGTGCACTTACATGAACAAGTACATCCATACAACATCAGATAATCATATCTAAAGAGAAATTGTCAATTCAATCTAATTTCCAAGCAGGAAAACCCATCAACTAGTGATAAAAAAATCAGTAATTTCAATTGTATAATCATGGAACATATATGCTAAGCCATGGAGGGTGCACTTGTATAGAATTATACAAAAATAAGTCATGATTAAACATATTTAAATTTTCCATTAAGATCATATCTCCAATAGAAGAGAAAAACACCAATTTTCCAAGCAAGATTTCTCAATTAGAGTTCCAGAAACCAAGCAATTGCAATTAAAAATTTATCTACTTATATAATCATCCATAGAGGGAAAATTTGCAGATTAAGCTACAACTAATAAACACAAAAATCACATATGTCAAGATGTCATCAAGATTAGATCTCATAGTCAAGGAAAATGTACAAGTTTCCAACAGTTAAACCGTCAAATCTACATCTAATCATTGATACAAAACCATATACAATTAATTATGAATAGATAAGCCATCAAGGGCGCTATAACAGGAATGAAAAATAATATAAACACATGAATTTACATAAAATAAACCACTTATATTAATAATGTGCATCTAGCATCAACCGAACCATGGTCCACCCAGCCATAAGCACCACCAAGCCAAATAATCTTGGATAGGACACCCCCGAGCTGAGGCCACCGATCTACAAGAAGAGGTGCACTCAATAATATCTCAAGTATCAATTTGATAATACATAACTCAATTCATCACCACCTTCTTTCTACCCACCCCACTACTAGGTGCAATGGTAATCCCTTCACCACCCAAGTCCTTCAGGACATCGCCATTCACCATCAGGATTTATGTGTAGGTCCAGGAAGGAGACAAGAAGTGGAAACATAGGAACTATACCAGAGTTGTCCATGATTACCGCAAATGCCATACAAGATCAGAGTGCTTCAAGCAAAAAGTTCATTCACATAGTAGAGCATACATGGCTTCCCAAGCTCACAAGCTCACCAAACTCTCAACATTAATGGGATGAACAACCAAGAACAACCATCCACCAACCACCTTAACCAAGGAGATCAACGATGGATTTATAGACCAAAGAAGGCAATTCTAACCCAAGAGGGTAAAATCAAACCAAGGTAAGCCAACTTGAGTCAAACCAAGGGGGGTAACTCAACCACAAGAGGCTAACTCTAATCCAACCTGAGCAATTCAAATTCAAAGGAGAGTGACTCCAAGCCACTCTACCAAACTCAAATTCATGTTTGGACACATCATCCATGGAGAAGAATAAAAATTAGTGAGTTGAGGAGTTACACAAACCAAGGCATCTTCCCAAAATAATAAAGGAGGGGTTACATAAGGAGTTATCAACTTTTGAGGTGTCTAGGATAAAAAATAGCTAGTGAGGGCACATGTGCAAATGGGGGTTACAAAACCAAGTGTAACCTCCAAGAAGGAGTTACAAAACCACCAAAAAGGCCCAATCAACAAATGGAATCCACCCAATCACCCACTAAATCATGCATTAGGCTCAATAGTACCAACATAAGCTAAATTAATCAAAATTTGGGTCTGTTGTATAATGTTTGGGTGATCATCAACCAATAAAGACACCAAGGCATAAATACAAAGAAATCTCAACCAAACAAGTTCTAAAGTGCTAGGAATGTCTCCATTCCTTCTCACCTTGTGGATCTATGCCTCCCATACTCTTTTAGTGGTCCCCAATGTGACAATTGTTTTTATTAATGAATTATTTACAGAAATAATAATAATAATGTCTCTTGGTCCTTAAAGACCCTTGTCTCGACACCTTGTGCCACAATAATAAACAATCACAAATTACATATGTCCGAGGCTTAACACATGGGGTATTACATTCCCATCCCCCTTAAACAATGCATCGTCCTCGATGCATAATACATACATGCCTTTACAAATTGATAACATACATGCCCATACATGCCTCAGAAAAACAACATATTTCAAACTCTCACAGACATTCCCAAAGATGCCTAAAAATGATAACATCTTTCTAACTCTCACAAACATGCCCATACATGCCTCAGAAATATAACATCTTTCTAACCACAATACTTCCCACTACCATCTACTTTCCTGTCCATCTCCACCGCCCATGGGAGAACCATGACTAGTAGAGTGGACTCAAGGAAGAAAGGGCCAGTCTTGAATCCTGAGTATAGGGTCTTCAAACATCATTACACGGCCTTCAAACCTCATTACGAGGCTTTCAATCCTCAACAAAGATACATCCACCTGAAAAACATATTTCTTCTACAAAGATAAAGATATAAGAATATTCTTCTACAAAGATACTTTCTTCACATTACCACAACCACATGGTTAGCATCACACACACACACACACACATATTGTTCAACATAAATTTCATCTTTCAAGAAATAAAATTCTAATTAATGACATGAAATATTTCAAAAATACATGAAATAAATTCAATGAAATCACAACATGAAATATTTGTTTTTGGTTCCATTTCACTCTACTTCACCTATGATACATGAAATACATCAAAAGTACATGAAATCCAAACACTTGAAAAGCATCTTCCCGAGACACATTCTAACCAATTTCAAATTCAATTTCCTAAAATATCCAAGGGGTTACTCATTGATGTAACCACTAGCTTTCAAGTGGAAAATCATGCCCATACATAAAACTATTCCCTCAAGAGAAGCAATAAAGACAATATAAAGTATATTTCCCATTAGTAACATTTCATATTGATAATAGGTATACTACATCATCTTTATATATATTACATCATTACATATCATATACATATATACATTATTATTTACTTTACACACTATTTATATATCACACCTTACCACATATATACTAATCTATGCTAATATATTACATATACTAACAGATCCATAATATCTTGACCTTTGAAATTGAAAAGAAATAAAAATAAATTCAAGTTGATCTCTGAAGTAGGCATTAGTCAAGGCTCTTGATTCTTCTATTAACATAAGGGAGCTTAAATTTCTTTCACTACACACATTTATAATCTCCAAATGCACATAATCATAAAATTATGACTTCGTAATAGGCCCAACAACCACATAGTTGGAACCTTGCTCTGATACCACTTGTAATGTACTCGACCCTGAAACCAAGGCCACGGGCACATGTAAACCCAAAGGAAGGATGAATAAAAGTATAGCACAAAATATTAATGTCAACCAAAGGCTATGATGACATACCATCAAGCCAATCAAATAAAACATATAGCCTTTAAAATAATTGCGATACTTTACAAGCAATTATAAAACTGCCCAAAAGCTCATGTAGATGCAAGATCGTGCAAGCATGATAATGTAACCAGATTTAAAATATTTAATAAACTTGGAAATTACCATTACTAAAATATTAAAGGTGACCATAATCAACCCAATAATACTAACTAATCATATTTACATAATTCTTGGCAAACAATTACAAATTAGATATTTCCGCCATAAAACTATGCAATTTATGGCACTCCCGTAAATCCAATTTATGATACTTTTATTAATAGTTTTGCATTACCTATCGGATCAGGTATGAATTTAACATATACATACATTTAATAATTACTAACAACAAGTACATATCATAAATCTACATCCCCTAACTCATACAAGAATGGCATCTACAAATAGCTATATAAATCACTACTGGATCACCCGGTAAGCATTCAAATCTCTGCAAAACCAACTGTAAAATTTAAATAACAAGCATGTCAACTTATGGAGGCTCTCTACAGCCACCAAGGGTGAAATTTCATGATTAGGTACATCCATACAACATCAGATAATCATATCTAAAGAGAAACTGCCAATCCAATCCAATTTCCAAGCAGAAAAACCCATCAACTAGTGATCAAAACTCAACAATTTCAATTGTAGAATCACATAACAGAAATGATCAGCCATGGAGGTCGAAATTGAAGATAATTCTACAACACTAATTCATGATTAAACACATTTCAATTTTCCATTTATCATATCTCCAATAGAAGAGAAAAACACCAAATTTTCAAGCAAGATTTCTCAACTAGAGTTCCAAAAACCAAGCAATTGCAGTTACAAATTTATCTACTGATATAATCAGCCATATAGGGAAAATTTGCAGAGTAAGATACAAAAAATAAATACATAAATCACAAATGTCAAGATGCAATCAAGATCAGATCTCATAGTCAAGGAAAATGTACAAGTTTCAAATAGTTAAACCATCAAATCTGCATCCAATCATTGATACAAAACCATATACAATTAACTATGAATAAATCAACCATCAAGGGTGATATAGAAGCAATTAAAACATAATATAAACATATTAATTTACATAAAATAAACCACATATATTAATAATGTGCAACTGGCATCAACTAGACCATGTTCCACCCAGCCATAGTTATTGCCAAGCCAAATCCTCTTGGACAGGACACCCCCGAGCCGAGGCCACTAATCCACAAGTAGAGGTGCACTCAAGAATAGCTCAAGTCTTAATTTGAGAAACCACAACTCAATTCCTCACCATCCGATTTATCCTCCACCCCATTACCAGGTGAAATGGTAATCCCTTCACCACCTAGGTTCCTCAGGACATTGCCATTCACCATCGGGATTTATGTGCAGGTCCAAGACAGAGACAAGCAGTGGACACAAAGGAACTATACCAAAGTTGTACAGGATTACCACAAACGCCATACAATATCACAGTCCTTCAAGCAAAAAATTCATTTACATAGCAGAGCATACATGGCTTCCCAAGATCACAAGCTTACTAAGCTCTCAACATTAATGGCATGGACAACCAAGAACAACCATCAATAATCAACAACCATCCACCAAACACCTTAACCAAGGATATCAACCATGGATTTATAGACTAAAGAAGGTAATTATAATCCAAGAGGGTAAAATCAAACCAAGGTAAGCCAACTTGAGACAAACCAATGGGGGTAACTCAACCACAATAGGCTAACTCTAATCTAACCCAAGCAATGAATTCCAAGGAGAGTGACTCCAAGCCACTCTACCCAAATCAAATCCATGTGTGGACACATTATCCATGGAGAGGAATCGAAATTAGTGAGGTGAGGAGTTACACAAACCAAGGCATCTTCCCAAAATAGCAAAGGAGGGGTTACACAAGGAGTTATCCAACTTTTGATGTGTCTAGTATAAAAATAGCCAGTGAGGGAACACTTGTGCAAATGGGGTTATAAAACCGAGTGTAACCTCCAAAACGGAGTTACAAAGCCACCAAGAGTCCCAATCAACAAGTGAAATCCATCCAAGCACCCACTAAACCATACATTAGGCTCAATAGTACCAACATAGGATAAAATAATAAAAAAGTTGGCCCAGGTTTGTTGTATAATGTTTGGGTGATCATCAACCAATAAATCCACCAAGGCATTGTGAAATTCAGTTCAAACCAAGATCTGATCAAGAAATTACACACTCTCACAAAGATCTCACACAACTAGTCAAGAACACATAAAATTACTCACAATAGATACAAACTGTATTAACTCTCATGAATAAAATACATCATCCAACCTTAGGCAATTAAATGGCTGTCAATATATAATTTTTACATTAGAGATTCGAATGGCTAAAGATGCCATTTGGATCCTCACAAAAGTAGACTTACTAAAATGATGCAAAACCCTCTAGGTGGTAAGTGTGTTCTCCAAGTCACACCAAAGGATCACGAATTTTTGAATTAGTGACCTGAAGGTGACGTGTGATGAAAAAACATGCTAAATCCCAAAAATGGAAGGAAGAAACATCAAGGAGTGAAAGTGGTCCAAAAAACACTTTCCCTAGTCAACTAGCTTTTCACCTTTCACCCAAGAGCAGTAAAAAGTAGGAATGCGCCATTCTCACCAGAATCTTATCCAGAATCAGTAGGAATGCACTCAAGTGACTTAGGAAACTTATGGTCCACACCTAGAAGGCTTGTGGTCCCCCCAAAGATGCCTTGTGGTCCACACAATGACTCATATGCCAACTATTTAGTCTAATACATAGTAATTAATCATAAAATGATTAATTAATGTCTCTAATGTATAAATTGACATAGAGTGGGTTTTTGCACCGAGTGAAACGAGGTGCTCTACAACCCAATATGGAGGAGATCCTGTAACGTTTGTCCATGTTTGTCCTGTTCGTCCATGTTTGTCCTATAGTCGGCCATAATAAATAAAGTTTGTCTTTAACATAATAATAATAAAAATTTAATATTATGTGGTGATTAATAAAAGGACGTGTATTTTCATTTGAATTAAATCCTATACTATATAATACATGGACGTGTATTTTCCTTTGAATTAAATCCTAGGCTATAAACGTTTGTCTTTATTATTGTCGGCCATTAATTAAAATGTAAAAAAAGTAAAATGTAATGGAAAGTATTTAATGAAAAGTAAAAAAGTAAAATAAATTGAAAAGTAAAAAAGTAAAATGTATTGTCGACCATTAATTAAAATGTAAAAAAAAAGTAAAATTGTGGAAAGTATTTAAAAAAATCCATGTCGGCTCATAAAATAAAATATTATGAAAAGTAATTAAAAAATAGATGTTTGTTTATAAAATAAAAAATTAAAACTTAAACTTGGATCAATCAAGAGAGATTAAATTTCTTGAGTTTAAATTAAAAAAAAAGAAAAACACCTCAAGAAATCGGATTCCTCTCGGTGCTTGATAGATATCAGTTTAAGATGGATCTATGATGGTAATTATTCCAACATGCATAAATACAAAGCAAGCTCTACCAAACAAGTTCTAAAGTGCTAGGAATGTCCCCATTCCCCCTCGCCTTGTGGATCTATGCCTCCCATTCTCTTTTAGTGGTCCCTGGTGTGCCAATTATTTTTATTAATTAATTATTTATAATAATAATAATAATAATAATAATGTATCTCGATCCTTAAAGACCCTTGTCCTGGCATCTTGTGCCACAATAATAAACAATTACAAATTACATATGTCCGAGGATTAACACACGGGGTATTACAAGTGCCATTGTATTCTATGATATGATTGGCTAATATTAATTAACAAGGAATCAATATCTTCCTTCCTTGTTGGTTTTTTTTGTAAATAAAAGACTATATATTACTTCATAAAACCAAATACGTTTCGCTCTTTTAGAGTTTCAGAGGTCCACTATCACCATCCATGATTACACAACATTACACAGATCAAAAAGGGATCAGACCGATCTGGACTAACAACCAAAAAAGAGAAGATACTGCCTAAACCAATTCTGCCAATGACCAAAACAACTACTACCATAAAGCTATGATGAACTATGACAAGAAAACAAAACATTAAACTAGGACCTAGCGGAACCATGACAATCAGACCAGATCCTTGGAGATGTTCTTCGCGCTGGTGCCATCCACATTGGTGGGCATACAATTGTCTGTCTGCGCCATCTTCTCGCCTCCCCCATGCTGCAGGTCTGCACGTTGGTTCTTCCTGATGCTGGTTCCAACAGGCTCCTCGTTCTCCATACCTAGGTAATAGAAGGAAATTCCTAGCTTCTGAGCAATCAAATCAATTTTACAGTGCATAAGTCGACTGTTAGGGTTATGATACTTCCAAGTCCGCACCTGTTCTTCGTCACCCTGCCGCTTGATAGAGCCATTCATGGTAACATGGGACAAGAGGTTCTTCATTACCCAGTACACCATAATCATCCTGTCGTAGGGAGAGGATCTTCCAGTGGTGGTACCAGGATCAACCACCCACTTTTCAACCTTCGACCAAATGGCTTCAATTGGGATAGTTTGAATTTCCTCCCAGAGGTGCTTTTCGATGGCATCTATATCGTCATGGACCATAGGTTGAATTCACTCTCAGAAGAAGGTGGCCGCAGTCTGGGCGCGAGTTTGAGCTCAAGTATCACAGTCCCCACTGCCACTCTTCTCGAACTCAATATTCCCTTTTCCTTTTCATTCACAGGGATCCGAGGGAAGACTCGAGTCCAAATTAAGATGACGTTTGGGAGCCATCTGGGAAAAAACCAGGGGATATCCCACACACTCTTGCGGATGAACAATAATGAACCACTCCCTCACCACCTCCCAGGGAATACCATCAACCACAGACAAAGAGGATAAACCAACGATTCTAAAATGGAAATGGCTAGAGCACAAAAAATCGTTAGAATAAAAGGCCATAGCTTCTATGATTGCAAAGATAGGGTTGAAACCTCCTCCCTCCATAAGGTACCAGCCAACTCTCCTCATCGTACATCTCCCAGTAACTACCATTAAGAGGAAATTAATTTCCATATATTGAAACTAGTGAGAATCCCATCCCCATTTCTTCACACGCTTGGCCCAGTGTCCTCTAGTACCACCATCAATATTTGAGCTAATGCAATTTGTCCTTCTTCGCATAATTACCCAAGGTGAACTGACATTTTCGAGGTGACCTCCATCAGCCTTTTTTCATCTATCTAATCTTCCTGCCCGCTGCCAACCACCTGTCTACTTTTTGCGAAATCCGAGTTGGCAAGGTTGATGCAGTTGGGAACCCAATTTTCATTCACAAAGTTGCTCATGTGACCCGTGGTTATGGCCCTACCACCCTCGGAACTCAAGTTAGCTAAGAGATCTGCCACTTTGTTCGCCTCCCTTCTGACGTGGATGAAAGAAGTTGAGTTATGAGTTATCACAAGGTGCCTAAGAGTGTCTAACCAGCTTGACGGCCGCTAGCTGGTGGTGATATGTTCTGTGGATTGTCCATTGTATAGATGCTTATCCATTTGGATAATAATTTTGGAGTCGCCCTCCAAACAAACCGGAAACCAACCTTCCCTGAAATCCATTCGGAGACCCTGTATAAGCCCTACGAGTTCAACCGAGTTATTAGTATCCTTACTAATAAATCCATAGTAAACTTTCAGGATGATCCAACTAGCAGTTCTACAAACTCCACCATACCCAACAGCCCTTGGGTTTCCCTTAGGGGCACCATCAAAGTTTATTTTATACTCATTCCTCGCAGGAGGGAACCAAAGATTTGGGCTAGAGGGATTACAAATCCGGTCTTTCCTACGAATCCCATCCAGATCACTCCTTCCTAGACCCTAGCCAACAACTATGCGCGCTTCATCCTCCGAGAGATCCTTGTTTGTTTCTCCCCATTGCATGCTTCTTATCGTCTCTTGTAGGTTGTTGACCAGTTTCCTCCATATCTCTTCTTCAATGTGACTCTTCTCCCTGAATATGCGATTGTTTCTTTCCTTCCAAATATTCCAGAGAGTCATTCCTAGGAACATCCTCCATAACATACCAAGGATCGGGTTCTTGAAGGCATGAACATTCCATTCCTGAAGAGACTGGTCCGGTTGGCCTCTATTACAATCACTTCTTTTGAAGATCATGGCTCCCCTATCCCATAAAGAAGCAGAAAAGGGACATTCATCAAGGAGATGTCCCAAAGTTTCTTCATTGTTGAGGCATAAGGGGCAGCAAGATGGGACATGAACTCCCCTCTTCCTTAGATTTTCCGTCGTTAAAACCCTCCACTAAGTCACCAGCCAACAAAAGACTTCCATTTTAGGGAAAGGATTCATGTCCCAGATCTTCTTCTAGGTTGCTTCATCCCCTTCCTCCCTGCTATTTTGAATATCATAGGATTCCTTGATACTGAAGGTGCCTTTTTGCCTATATCCCCATCTCAACTTATTAGAGCCCGTTTTGATGTGGATAAATCTCTCCTGGAGAGTAGTCTCAAAGGATCGTAGATCTTCTTCATTAATTAGATCTCCCCACCAATGATGACCCAACCAATTCCTTTGGCCATCTTTAGAAGGATATTCCCAGTAATAGAAAACCTTGAATTTACCTTCCTCTAACCCTCTGGCTCTAATATTCCGCCATCTAGGGTCATCACCTAGTTTTGGAAATTGATTCCATGAATCATCCCAAAAGTTTTATAGTTTTTGATCACAAATTTCCCAAAAACTATGATCCTGGATGAGCTTGCGGCCCGACTGGGCTTTCATCCAGATGTGGGATCCCACCAAATCCTCATTATATCTGATCAACTGGACCAATGGTCTGTCCCTTGCATATTTCACATGCCAAAGTTTTTCCCAAGGTTCAAACTTATAGTTACACCACCTCCACCAAATTTTTGAACCTTGAATTTCACTAATCTCCTCTGGATCTTTGAGGCCTAAACCACCTTTTTCCTTTGGGTGATAGATTTTATCCCAACTGATCAAGGAGAATTTGGTTTTCTTTTCCCTCCCTCCCCACAAGAAATTTCTATGGATTCCTTCGATTTCCTTGATGATTTACTTTGGCGTAGAAAGAATAGAGAAGAGGTAGATAGACATAGCCTGAAGAACCGATTTGACTAGAGTCAACCGGCTGGGAAGGTTTAGGGGACGGAGAGTCCACCCAGCGAGCTTACTACGAAGTTTGTCTAGGAGGTCCTTCCATGAAATCTTGCGGATAGTACCTTCAGAGAGAGGATCTCCCAGATACTTAGAAGGAAGAGATCCTTTGGAAAATCCCAGGATCCCGAGAATATTCCTCTGAGCAACACATAAAATGTTGAAGAAAAACACCAGAGATTTATCAGGATTAACAGCTAGCCTAGAAGCCATTGCAAAAATATTTAAAATTTTCTTAAATGCTTGAGCTTCTTGGACTGAAGGGTGCCCCATTAACATCGTATCGTCTACGAATTGTTGGTGCGTTTGTTTATCCATGCCATCATGAAGATGAAGACCCCGAATCTCACCTACAATAGAATGGTGTTGGATGAGCCTACTAAGACCTTCAACGAAAAGAATGAAAAGAAAAGGAGACAAAGGGTCCCCTTGTATGATGCCCCTGGAGGACTGTAAAAGCCTGGATGGCGTTCTTAAGAAAAATAGAGAAGAAGGGAGTGGAGGCTAGATTCATTACCCACTCAATCCAATCCCTTCCAAAACCGAAGGAAATCAAGATACTTCGCAGATACTGCCAACTAAGTTTATCATAAGATTTGGCTATGTCCAATTTGACCAACATTCCTGGTTTCTTAGTGATCTTCAAGGAATGGATAGTCTCATGCACCAAAATAATCCCATCTAGGATTTTCCTTCCTTCGACGAACCCCGATTGTTCTAGGCTAATCAAACCCGGGAGGAGAGGTTTTAGCCTATTTGCCATCACTTTAGAGATGAGCTTGTAAATGACATTTCAAAGGGCAATAGGTATGAAGTTACCAAGAGAGTCAGCTACTTCCTCCTTTGGAATTAAGGAAAGGAAGGTAGCATTAAAGGCTTTTAAGACTCCACGATTTCTACGCGATTCCTCAACAATTTCCAAGACCTCTTGCTTGATTAAATCCCAGAAGAAGTGGAAGAAATTAGTTGTGAAACCATCAGGTCCAGGAGCTTTCCCCAAGGCCATTTGGTTCAAATCTTCCTCAACCTCCTACATCGATATTGGTTTATTCAACATCTCATTATGTTCTTTGGTAACCAACGTTGGAATGTGTCTGGTGATCCTGGCTATCTCCTGGGATCTGTCTTGGCGATCTTCTATTAAGATATCCTCAAAGTAGTTAACCAATTCTTCCTCGATCTCTCCTCTCGATTCCAGTTGACTCCCGTCATATTTATGGAGTTTAAATATCTTCTACCTATGTCTGTTTTGGATAACAGTATTATGAAATTCTTTTGTATTCTTTTCCCTTTCTTGAAGCCATTGGTTCCTCGATTTATTCTTCCAGAAGATCTCCTCCTATCTTTCCCTACTATCTAGCTGGTTTAGTAGGTTAATCTCATGTTCCTTCATATCCTCATCCCATCCTTCTTCCATTCCTTTCCTTTGGATATGCTCAATATCCTCGATCAGTTTTTGCTTCGCCTGAAAAATATTTCCAAAATCTTCCCTATTCCAGGTACACATTTTTGGATTTGAGAGCTTTTAACTTATGTGGAAATTGGTACATTCCAGTTCCCGTAGGGGGGACCAATTCCTGCCACCATTTCCCAACAAGATCTTTAAAGTCTTTATCCTCCAACCAAAATTGCTGAAATCTGAAAGGTTTGTGTAAATTGGTATTCGACCAATCCCATTGTAGGCATATTGGCCAGTGGTCAGATCCAATAGCTGGAAGGACACTGGCGCTTATTTCCCCACAGTCTCTGACATTGTCTTTAGAGATCATAAATCTATCTATTCTGGAAGCCACGAGGTGAGTGCCCCCACGTCTGTTGTTCCACGTGTACCACCCATTTCTCATCTCAACATCTATAAAAGGACTTTGACCAATGAAGTCCCTGAATGCTTCTTGGAATTTATCCATAACCCTTCTACCCCCCTTCTTTTCATTGAGGGAGGAAATCAGGTTAAAATCCTCACCAATTATCCATGACTCACTACCCACTTGATCCTTCAGCTAGGATAGAAAAGTCAAGAAGGCAGGTTTTTGAGGAAAGGCGCTAGGGCAATAGAATTTCACCATGGTTCCCATTAACCAATAAACGAGATCAAAGAAACAAGTTAACCAGGAGAACCGATTGGCCCTCCAATCAGAGAGGCAAATGGAGTTGGGATGCCAAAGCACAACCAGACTGCCTGCCATACCACAAGCATCAACTGCCATGACCTTACTCCCCTTACAAATCTTTTTTCCCACCTTCTCCATTACCTTTGAAGTGCATTTCGCCTCCTGCAAGAAGAGGACGTCAGTTTTTTCCCGTTTGACCTTCCTAGGGAGGGTCTTCAGATTTCTATGGTGATTGCAACCCCTGATGTTCCAGGATACTATATTCATTGGCTAACCTTATTAAATTTAGAGAAGGCCACCATTATCGTAGGATACTGGCCTTATTCTATAAGTTTGACTCCTACCTCAGCTATCCTTCGCTTGTTCATCTTCCTCCCTCTTTTCAAGTCTTCCTCTGGTGATTTTCTTTTATTCCCTTTTTGAGGCTCTGTTGCTATCCCCAGTTGTTGGTAGGATTTTTTTTTTAATAATTGCTTCCTGGAGTAATTCCAGCTGCCTCCTAGAAACATATCCCCTCCCTTTCTTATCACATTCTTTATCGATCTCATCCAGATCTAGCTCTCCCAACTCCATTTCATCTTCCCTGTCCTCCTCCATTGCCATTGTTTGGTCCTCTTTTACTAAACCACGATCTGGTTTCCCTTTAGTGTCTTCCATATGCTTTTGCTGATATTTTACCTTATTCCCATTTTCTTCGTCTTCCTCACCGGTTTTCTCCAAGATATGAAAGGGGTTATTGCTAGTAACCCCTTTTCCCTGATTTTCATTTGACGTTTTTTGTTGTCCCGCTCCTTTATTCCTTCTTCTATTTCAGACTTGCATAAACCCTTCCCGATCCTTCTCTCCCTCCTGGGGTGGCTTGGTCACTAGTTGCGAGCGGGTTAACAAAGGGAAATTCCTGCTCAAGTGCCCATATTCATGACACTGCGGCAGCGAAACGGAAGCTGTTCATAGTCAATTGGTTTCACCGACTCCTCATCATCCCAATTCAGATCGATGGATTCCAGTAACTCTTTTGAAAGATCCATATAAACACATATGCGAGCGAAAGCAGTATATCTCTGTTGTTTGGTTTGCTTTGCCACTTTAATAAATTCCCTGAGTGAGTTACCAATATCTTGGAGAATTTTCAGATCCCAATACTCACAAGGGAGGGAGAATAGCCAAATCCAAATCGGAGCAACCTTCATGTCTTCTGTTTCTGGATTGAACCGTTCCTTCTAGGGTCAAAGATACAAACCAACACAGAAGAAGAAATAGGGCCCTCCCTCCAAAACCCTATCACAATCTTCTATGTTAAAGAAAATTATAGTGAAGAAACCCTTGGATCCCAGATGTAAATCGTAGTGCCCTTTTGGGTTCCAGTTGCTCTTAATCCATCAAACTAGATCTCGCTCTCGGGGCCAAATCCCCACAAATTTTCCAATAAGGGATTTTTCCTTCCAAAGTTCGATCCTCTCTCTGATCTTGTCAGATCTTACCTGAATAACAGGAATTCGTTGGGCTTTTGGAAGGCAGTTGCCCAGGCCAATCCTTCTTTTCGCCCCTTTCTCGATCCCGTTGGTCTCTCCCATCTCATTCCCCCCAGTCCTACCTTTCACCATTGGATGCCTGGACAACATCGAATACATCTGCCTTTGTGGGGGAGTAAGGTCTCCACCCTGAGAGCTTCTGCCGCAGGCCCAAACTAGCCCGCAGCTGCGCGGGACCCTACAAAACCCCAGAGCAGGAAGCCCTAGCAGAAAACACCAAAATTCCTCTGTTGAACCTCGCTTACCGCTCCGCTGACTTCAGAAACATGAATAA
This sequence comes from Larix kaempferi, assembly GCA_027924585.1. NCBI lineage: Eukaryota > Viridiplantae > Streptophyta > Pinopsida > Pinales > Pinaceae > Larix > Larix kaempferi. The sequence continues at coordinate 10,231,044 of BSBM01000613.1, forward strand.
CATTCCCTTTTCACCTACCTTGTTGTTAGCTTCACATTCAAAAATGTATTTAATTGTGTAACACCCCACATTTGGCATTACGTGGCTACAAATATATTATCACCTTGTCCTATTGTTATATTTTTCTTACATTCTATTTTGATGAGACACATTCATGAGACACCCATATGTGGACACATGGAAATGTTTATGTATTGCAGGATATAATTTTTATGGTTATATGTCCATGATGATGATAGATATGTGAGTTCATTAAACATGCAAATTAAAATTTGGAAATTGGTACATGGACACTAGCTCAAAATTATGTTGTAAATGTATAATATGTGGGAGGCATGGTATAAATAAACATATGTTTCTTATTCTTAACATCAATAAATATAATATATATATATATATATATATATATATATGAATGTTTTTTTTTAATATATATGCATGGATATGAGTTATTGTAAAATTAACCTACTTGATGATGAGTTATGTAATAGAGAAATGATAGTATTGATGAGGTGAATTGGATGTCGTAGACATCATCAAAATAATGTGTACAGTAAGTTTTTTTATGATTTCAAACATTGCTATGATCAATGGGTAAGTGTGGCTTTGGGAGGATGCATCACTTGCCTAGAATGGTTGTTCGATGACGTGGCTATAAAAACAATAATTGCACAGTATGGGTTTGTATAGAGTCTCGAACCTAGTTATATCATGAGGGGTGGAGGAATTTTCCACCGTGTATCCTCCGAAACTTGAAGTTGTGGGAGGGTTGTGCAAAGGCACTCTCCCAAGTTTTGTGATGATGACTACTGTTTTCCTACTGGGGACGCTTGGTCTATATAGTCAACACTTCCACTTACGACTTTCGTATGGGGTTAGGTCAATATAGTTGATGTTCCAACATATTCCGATTGAGGAAATGATAGGATGTGGAAGATGGAAGTAGGTTAGGGAGGAACAATGGTTTGCATTAATTTAGAAGGTTGTTGTGAGTTAGTTATTTAATAACTTGGTTACTTTTGTGTGCGAAAAGTCTTGCTTTACTCATGTGTGATGATATGAGTATGTTGTGTCATTGTATTGAATTATTATAAACTAGTGTGATAGCTAGCTAGCTGTTGAGATTTCTATTTGTTATCTTGCATATTTGGATGAGAATGAGAACCTATAATAACTATGCATAGAGGAACTATGTTAGGAGCTCGCGCCCCCCACTGGGGCCTTCCTCTTTCTCTAGAGATCAACATTCCCCTTGCAATATAGCGCTCAAGGTGATGAGGAGGGGTTGGAGTCAAATTTCCGCTCTGCAAAAAGAGCAGAATGTGACACTTGCTATTCACCAAGATTGCCATAAATAGGTGCAAACCTCCACGCTTATGCTCCATTGGCGCAATAATGGAGCTATGGACCATTGTAACATCAAGCTTGAATGCCCAAGCCATTCACATTATGCCCCAAATTTCTCCCACGCTCAATGTACAATGGAATTGCTAATGGGAGGGAGTGTTGGTACATCCCTCCATAAATACTTCAATCTTCTTGTAGCCCATGCAACACCATGTGGCAAGGCCGCTGCATAGATTGTGCTCTATTTTATACTTGGTGCTCGTCATTATGGCACCCTACGTGGAGAATGTGGATTTTGATTTTTAAAACTCACCTTTAATTGGTTTAAATGGATTATTTGTTGTTAAAGACATACACTTAGTAATGTATATTTTTCATTATACAATCTCGTTTCTTCTAAACTAATTAAAATCATATTATTTCACCAATTAATCTACATCTAGAAACTACTTTTTCATATAGTGAGAAGAAACTTATAGCATACCTCTTTTAAAATCATGAACTTCATGGAAACACCCTCACCTCTCTTTTGTATTTCAATGCACTTCGGGTACCAACATCTACATATTCGATGTTAGTTAAATCCACATACTTTTCCCATCAAAGTATGTGAGTTACCCATTCCTTTCAAAGTTCACTAAAATTTTGACAATTAAATAGTCACCAAATTGGATAGATTTGAAACATCCAACCAACTAGCAGTTTAATGCGATGTATATCAAATATAAACAAGAGCAAAAGAAGTGCAAGAGCTTTTTATAAGTTTTTGCAACAAAGTGTGTTTGTGTTGATAAGTTTTTTGTACAATTTTATGATGTATATAAAATATAAATAATAGCAAGAGTTTTTTATAAGTTTCTGCAACAAAATATAAGTAGTAGCAAGAGCTTTTTATAAGTTTTTGCAACAAAGTGGGTTGTTGGCCACCACAATTTATATTTTTATGTTGATAAGTGTTTTTTACAATTTAATATGTGTAATTCAATTTATTAGAGTTAATATGTGATATTTAAAAAATATAATAATAAAACATATATTTCAATGTTAATTTTAATTAAAATATTTTATTATTAATTATATATATATTTTTAGAGCTCCATGGTTTAGTTTAAGTGAGTAAGAGCTGAATCACTTATACTATGAAACGAGTATCACATATTTTCATTTTGAAGTATTTTTTTGGGCCTTTGAATTATCTTTGTCGTAAAATATATCTAATTTATATTTTCAAATGTGTTTTTATAAATTTAACAAAATAACATACATTTATAAGCAATTTATAATAAAAAACATATACATTTTGCATTTTTTTCTATAAAATAAGACATTTTTATGGACAAAATAAGACATTTTTATTGACAAAATTGTAAAAAATTCCAGAAAATAAATACATTTAAAACCATTTTCAATGATTTTTTAGAGATTTTTTTTGTATAAAAATGATACTATTTCATATTATTTTCCCAAAAGTGACGATTCACATAAATTCAAGAAAAACTATACCATATATTTGTAAAAAACATATTAAAAATATTATATATAGAAAATTAGGTCTGAAAGTCAAAACATTACTAATATATCTTATAAAAAAATTGTCAAATTTAACATTTTCTTCAATACATGAAACTAATTTACAATATCATGCAGGCCAAATTCTTCATCGACATTGAAATTTTTTGGAGTTTGGCTTTCTTCAGGGACATCAAAGTCCTCTTCCATTGGGTCTTCTATGTCTCCAAGATGCCCAAAGTGATCCTTTCTAAACACCCCCCCCCTCAACTATGTAATAAAAAAATAAAAAATAAATTAAAACCTACCCCTAAACAAATGACCATTTTATATGAGTCAGTTAAATTCATTGAACTCAACACCAAAATGAATATAGCATATAATTATGTTCTGTCCACCTTTTTCCTACAATACATTAAGCCTATGCCTTTTTTCTCTCCTTAAAATTTTTGTTCCTTTATTGATAAAATTCATTTATAACAAAAATATATATTATGTTGCAATTATATTTCTTTATCATATATAAAAAATTAATACAATCATGGTATGGAAGCAAAACATTTCAATAAATAATTAATTAATCCAGTTGTAAGAATTGATGGGGAAATGGATTTTAACTCTTAGATTTTATATGAAATCCAATGATAAATGAAGGTTGGTAATAAGATATCTAGGTACAAATTTTAGACTTTTAATTTTTTTTTAAGTAGATAGCTAGGTATCGAATGTGTTTCACCCGTTTTGCTCTATCTCATAATTGGACAATTAGACACACATATACTTCCCTATTTAATTATAAAACAATGGTCACATAACATTTCACCCTTTAATACTTAGACATGTAAATGGTGGTTTAACTTTCGGATGTCACCATATCAAATGCATTAATAACAACGTGGCTAGAGACTAAACCACAATCTTGTTGTAAAGGTGGGCTTGGTGGACATTAAGAAAAAGCCATGCATGAGTGTCGTTCAAGTGGCATATGAAGGTTAGGTTGAATACCTATTCAATGTACATACATTTGACACAATCTCAAAATATTATAAGTGCACAAATTTATAATATCTTTATTTTCAAAATAAAATCAAGCCTACAATATTTATATATTACCTACAATATTTATATATGTAATGATATTTGCTTCCTAACATAAAAATCATGGTAATTCAATATTACCTTTACCCTATTATTATTGTACTGAGTGAAACGAGGTGCTCTACAACCCAGTATGGGGGAGATCTTCTAACGTGTGTGATGTAGCGTTACATCTAATAAAACATAAAAATGTAGCGTTACATCTAATAAAACGTAAAAAGTGATTGCGCGCAAAAAGAAGTAAGTAAAGTAAAGTAAAGTAAAAAGAAGTAACGTAAAAAGAAGTAAAGTAAAGTAAAGTAAAAAGAAGTAAGTAAAGTAAAGTAAAGTAAAGTAAAAAGAAGTAAAGTAAAGTAAAGTAAGTCTGGGAGAGATGTTGTAATGTTTGTGATGTAATTTTGTTACTAACAAAATAATTAAAAAAATTCATGTCCGCTCATAATTTTTTTTATGGAAAGTATTTAAAAAAAATCCATGTTGGTTCATAAAATAAAATATTATGAAAAATAATTAAAAAATAGATGTTCGTTTATAAAATAAAAACTTAAAACTTAAACCTTGATCTATCAATCAAGAGAGATCAATTTTTTTGAGTTTAAATTTAAAAAAAGAAATACACCTCAAGAAATTGGATCCCTCTCGGTGCTTAATACATACGGGTTTAAGATGGATCTACGTTGGTTTATAAATTCTTATGTCGGAACGAATAAACTTTGCAAGCAAAAGCAAAAACAGTCATCTGTAGAAAAGAATAGACTCTGTAAGCAAAAGCAAAGAGTTGCATAAGCATTAAGAGTATGTTCCTGCAAGATGCCGGAAAGTATAACACCGGGAAGGAGAGGAGGCTGAACACGGGCAACATATTACAAACTATAGATTAATAAAGTCCTTCAAATATGTAACATTAGAAACCAAATACCTGTACAACTATGCTATTGAAAACTAAACTGGTAGAATTTGAACGGGGAAACATATACCAAAAGGCATGGATATTGGAATATTGGAATTGGATGGGATGGCAAAGCAGAATAGTCGGCAACAAATAGAGAAGCAAATAAAACTGTAAGTCAGTCGTCGGCACCCTCACTGCACTGCACTGATTTCTTTGCCATGAAGGCGGTCTCTTTATAACTCCTGAACAATATGTAACATTTCCCTCCAATCGTTTCTTTCTCTTTCAAACCTCAAAATCATTTTTATTATTAATATTATTCTTTACGAATAAAATGATTCGTTGGGATTGAAAATTCATTCATGTTGGTACTTTTAAATTAATTAACGTGTTAAGATTGCCATATTTTAAATTAATTAATAAAGCTCCTAACTAACGTTATCTACAAATAGTCGGAAAATGATTCATTACCACGACTGGCTGCGTAGAGGCCTACAGTAGGTTGTCATGACCACATAGGCACCACTGGTGAAGATCCTCAGACCAGGAAGGTGAATCCAATTAGAACTAAGATTATTGCACTACGTCTGGGCAAGTTAAATGTATCTATGCCAACATTGTATATAAAGCTAGCGGAACTAGATTCTAAGAGAGCTTCCTTTGGCATCAGCACCTGCGACTAGTAGCGGTTTTAGGTAGGAAGCGGGTTCAACGTCTCCATGGCAATATATATATCATAATTGAAATGTAAGTTTTTGTTACTGAAATCTGGTCATGTAAGAAGTTGGAGTTTTCATAAATTCTACTGTCTTTTCATAAATTTTGTATTTTTTATATGTTTTTATTATTGTTTATAAATATGGGTGTGTGCAAGAAGATGAGGGTCACTTTAGATGCAATCCTACTTTTTCAAAACTCGTTTCTGATACATAAAAACATAACGCGTTTCTGATACTTAACACTTGGCATGGTAAAACCCAAGCCTGACATGTCACTAGACATGTAGGATAGGTAACCATAACGCGTACGCGTTATAGAACTACAAAATGCGTACGCATTATGTAGTTACAAAACACGTACTCATTATTGAAATCTAAAATCAATTTAAAAACACAGTCTCGACCACCCTCGACCACCCGCGACGCTCTTCACTCATCAAAAATGCGAATTAGAGGTTGGACGAGGACGGTTTGTGTGCCTTGGAGTATCGGTGGAGCTCGATTTAGTTGGAGGGGAGGCAAATTCACCGGTGGATTGTCATCTAATTAAGTAATTCATTCACCCATACCATTTTTTTGTCATTTCTTAACCTAAATTACTATTTTTTTATTGTTTAAAACAACCTAGTTTTGTAATATTTATAAAATTGGGAATAACCCAATCTCTAATTAAATTCACATCTCCCTCAACCAATATGAGTGAATAATTAAAATGAATCCCTTTTCAAAAACTCAAAAATTCATAATCCAACCAAAAATTGAAAAAAATAGAACTCCTCCCTTTTTACAATGTATCTATCCACATGAAACCCAAATTTTCAACCCTCAAAGGCCATTTCCCATGATACTAATTAAATAATTTTCCTTGGTAATGGCCATAACAAGATGAAATGCATGCACAAGCATGAATAGAAAAAATGCAAAAAAAATTAGTAACTTGGTTTCTCAAAATTTTGTCACAATCATTTGTCCATGAACATAATCAAAATTTCATCAGAAGTGTATGTAGCTATACATTGCCTCTTAGTTAAGCGCCCTTGACTAAATGCCCAAACACATTAACAAAGTGTCTCTCAGGCCCGCCTTATCCACACCCTCGATCAATCTACTCAACACTTAGGGACCATCGATTCAACTCAAAGACTTCATATAGAAAATCACTATGTTTTTTATTTAATTTTCTGAACTTGCCATACAATGTAGAGATCGATTTTGTAGAGAGAAATTGTCTCTGTTTTGAGAAGTTGACATTGTTGTTATTGTCATTCTAGTCACAATCTCTAGTTGATTATTCAACATCTTAATCATTGATAGTCATCTCAAGTACATATGTAATCATATTGGCAAGACAAACTCATACATATCCATTTCATTCCATGCCACTTTGTCCTTCCCTCCAACCACAAAGCGTAATATGTTGAAATCAATAAATTTAATGTTAGCTTATGAAGTTGATGGAAATATTGTTTTCTGCAAGGGACGTAAAGGCCAAAACATGTCAAAATAACACTCCTAAATTCTAAGAAGTTTAAACCCAAGTTTGCATGGAAAAGTCACCAATGAGGGTTAAGAAGTGCCTTAACTTCTAGAAAGAAGTTGAACGAAACTTACTTTTTAATTGTTAAATGTTTAATTTTAAGTTTTAAATGTATGTAAGTGAATTCCATTAAATTGCTTACTTGAGTTTGATTTAATACATTTTCAATTTTGAAGAGACGTCATTATATACCATGTATATGTTTCTAATGATTTTCGTATTGATGTTTTTATTGCAGTTGCGTTTATGGACACAAATGCCGAGATACTGATTGAGCTTGCCCACTTGAGGGGCATTAGTGCAGCTTTTAGTGGTGGTGACAGGATTCCCCACTCGCTTGCATCAACCTTGGATGTAATTGTTGACACCATTTCACAATCTAGCAATGTACTATATGATATTACATCATATAGAGAAAGAAAAAGACAACAATATGTTGATGGGATAGACTACAATGCAATAAAAAAGTTGAAAATATACAAAGAGCTCATATTTTCATTGTTTAGGAACCCTCGGACGAGGGAAATCCCAAATGAAAACAAGCCTCATATCTCCATTGAGTGGTGCACGTTTCAACCATTTGTTGATAACTGGATGGATAGATGGTATATGGTTTTTGATATGCCACCACATAACAACAGGGAAATTCCCTTGTATTTCCTTCGAAAGATGTACGCAGAGTTCGTGTTACATAAACACGTAAACTATTTTGACATCTTGCAGTTTCAGGGATTGGTGGGGGGATGCCCCAAAACCGACCCAATGCGAGGCTTCGAGACCAGGATCGCCCTATCCCTGCACCTCGCAGGTAGTTGCCTGGGCCAGATGTCCCACCTGCACATCGTATTATTCCATAGACACGTGATGCATTTTTTATTTTGGCACGGGCGGTTGTTCGCCATGGCACTATGGTTCAACATATGGGTGAGGAAGGGACATTTGTCCTTGGTGTGGTACATACACCAGCTCGTCACCATGCAGGACCATCCACTAGTGCAGAACCATCCACTAGTGTAGGACCATCGACACATCCCCATCCTAGTACTGATCCTCACGAGTGCACATCATGTGGTCGTCCATCTATGGTCTTTCCTCAGATGTTGCCTTCAGTGGGTTTTTGAGAGAGGTATGTAGATGGTTAATTGTAATAAATTCTTCATTTATTTTCGTCTTTGTACACATATATATAGTTTGAGCTAATATATTAATTTTGTGAACTTGTAGTTGATGCTTTATGCCGGCAGCGATGCCCCAGAGTCAGATGTCCCAGACTCTACAGGGGGGCATGATGCTACCCATTTGGCAGGCCCATCTTATATAGCACCTATTGCCGTATCTCACACCGAGGTAAACATTTTAAAATTTCAGTTTTTTAATACTTGTTAATTTTTTAATTTCCACATACTTTACATTTTAGTTCACTAATGCTATCTACAGTCTAATATTTACAATTATTAAACTTGCAGATGGCAGATCCTTCACTGGGGCAAGGTAGTGTGGAGGTAGCACCCATAGTCGTACCGTTCGATGAAACATCTGGGCTCCAGGTAAACAATTAAAAATGACATTTTTTAAATACATGTTTGGTTGTTGAATCATGCATGTCTAACTACATGAACACTTGCTGAATGTAGGCACCATCTGAGACATCTGGACCATTGCCTAGATTTGTATCTCCCGCTAGGTCATTCGTGAATAAGGGTCATGTGTATGTGAGGCGTTCTACTCCTAGAAAGACTCCAGCTGCCCATGACCATGGGCTTACTCATACCATGGTAATGTATATCCTTCGATGATATTTGTTGTTTAACTTGAAATCCAGTGCATAAATCGTTTTTGTTAATGTTTGAATTGCATGTTTACTGCATCAGGAACCTGAGTTGTCTACTCAAAACCTCGCATCGATGGTTGATGCAGCAGTTAGTGCCACATCTGCAATGGCAACTGATCACACACAGGTATGTAACTATTTCAACATTATCTTTACATAGTTTATTATTGTTGTCTATTGTTTATTCATGCATTTCTAACTATTTCAACATTTTTTCATTGTAGCCACCACCAGTAGGAGCATTTCGTGGCCCCCCTGGTTCGACCATCCTGGATGTTCAACCAACGGTTCCATCTGCTACACAAGCAACGCAATCTCCTTTGTCAGTTGAGGTGAGATGTCCTTCAGTGACCAAGTGTTTCATGCACTTTCCATGCACCAGTTGATAATTGTTGAGTTAATTGTTGAGCTAATGTATTAGTGTACATAGTTAGTTGAATTTAACAATTGATATTTAATTTGCAGGATCCAGAGACGCACACTGATCCTAGAGATGTGCCTAGAGGATCAACGTCGAGAAAGAACAAGAGGAAGCTTGAGTTTTGATGTGTCTTATGGGATATATGTACATTTGGATTCATGTACATGTGGCTTTGTTAGTTTTGGATAGTTTTGGACACATGTGCTTTTGGATACTTTTGAATATATATGTACTTTTCGATACATTTACTTTTGGAGACATGTACATTGACTTCATTGTGCATGTATTTTTGTAGACATGTACATTGACTTCATTGGATACATGTACTTTTGGATACTTTTGGATATATATGTACTTTTGGATACATGTACTTTTGGAGACATGCACTTTTGGATATATATGTACTTTTGGAGACATGCACATTGACATTTCACTTATAAATGAATGATACATTTCACTTTGTATTTGTTCTTTGGTTTCCATGTGTTCTTGTGTCAATCTAATGTGTTGATTTGTGTGGATTATTTATTACTCATGAATGCGCTATGTCAAAAGAACAAACTATTATATTTAAAGGTTTCAACGAACTCACTACATGCGTGCAATAATTGGTATCTAATTAAAATTTGTGATTTTGGATGATCATTACAAGTTATGTCAAAGTTCTTGCTCGTGTAATTTAATCAAACTAAATGCAATACAATGTTTTTCAAGGTTTCAACGAACTCACTCATGCACACTAATTGGATAGGTGTAATTAAAATTTGTGAGTTTGGATGATTAAATTACAAGTTAAGTCAATGTTCAAGTGTAATTTAATAAAACTAAGTGCAATACATGCTACACATTTCATCAACGCCCAATATTTGATTGTACAATTAGATTCAACACTACATATGAGTAACTACATACAAGTGCTCAAAGAAACATTGGTGAAAGGAACAAATGTTACCTCGGGATTTGAGAAATAAAGTGCCTTCTAATGTTGGTTGGGAAGGATATGCTTGGATATCCTTATGGCTTGGAGGTCATCTTCATGTAGATAAGTACTCTTGTTGTCATGTGTCATTAAGGTTTTTTCATGTGGTAAAACCCTTCAGGGTTAGGGTTTGTTCATGGTTTCATTGTACTTGATTTCTAAACATATAATTATTCTAAGAAAGCTTGCTAGGTTTTCTTCCCCATGAGGGTTTCCCGGGATAAAATGTTGTGTCTCTTGTCCCTGAACAACATTTTCATGTGACTTGCAGCTCAACATATCCTAGAAACCGGACGTCAGACTGACGAACCGTCGACTCCGTTGGTCTCCTGGCGTGCGATTACCTCAAGGGGGCCCTCTCTCTCGTCTCCCCATGGCCCAGTGGCTTCATTGTGCATTCATTTCGTAAACTAGGGTTTTGTTCAGTTTCATTGCATGCAATCTCGCATTGGTGGGTCAACTCTACAAAACCCTCCCCCAAGCTAGTGTTGGCAGTGTTCCCACGTCGGCATTTCCCACACACACCCGCAGGAGCCAATGGCATGCAATCTTGTTGCTCCGTTTGCTTTTTGGCTCCTAGGCGAAAATTCACCAAGTGTCCCTGAACGACATTTTCATGCGACTTGCAACTCGACATAACTCGGAAACTGGACGTCGAACCGACGAACCGTCGAATCCGTTGGTCTCTTGGCGTGCGATTACCTCTAGGGGGCCCTCTCCCTCGTCTCCCCATGGCCCAGTGGCTTCATTGTGCATTCATTTCGTAAACTAGGGTTTTGCTGAGTTTCATTGCATGCAATCTCGCATTGGTGGGTCAAGTCTGCAAAACCCTCCCTCGAGCCAGTGTTGGTAGTGTTCCCACGTCGACATTTCCCACACACACTCGCAGGAGCCAATGGCACGCAATCTTCTTGCTCCATTTTCTTTTTGGCTCCCGGACGGAAATTCACCAAGTGTCCCTGAATGACATTTTCATGCGACTTGCAACTCGACATAAATCGGAAACCGGAGGTCGGATCAACAAACCATCGACTCCGTTGGTCTCTTGGCATGCGATTACCTCTAGGGGGCCCTCTCCCTCGTCTCCCCATGGCCTAGTGGCTTCATTGTGCATTCATTTCGTAAACTAGGGTTTTGCTTAGTTTCATTGCATGCAATCTTGCATTGGTGGGTCAACTCTGCAAAACCCTCCCCCGAGCCAGTGTTGGTAGTGTTCCCACGTCGGCTTTTCCCCCACACACCCGTAGGAGCCAATGGCATGCAATCTTGCTGCTCCGTTTGCTTTTTGGCTCTCGGACGGAAATTCACCAAGTGTCCCTGAACGACATTTTCATCCGACTTGCAACTCGACATAACTCAGAAACCGAACGTCGGACCGACGAAACGTCGACTCCGTTGGTCTCCTGGCGTGTGATTACCTCTATGGGGCCCTCTCCCTCGTTTCCCCATGGCCCAGTGGCTTCATTGTGCATTCATTTCCTAAACTAGGGTTTTGCTCAGTTTCATTGCATGCAATCTCTCATTGGTGGGTCAACTCTGCAAAACCCTCCCCCGAGCCAGTGTTGGCAGTGTTCCCACGTCGGCATTTCCCACACACACCTGCAGGAGCCGATGGCACGCAATCTTGCTGCTCCGTTTGCTTTTTGGCTCCCGGGCGGAAATTCACCAAGTGTCCCTGAACAACATTTTCATGCGACTTGCAACTAGACATAACTCGGAAACCAGAGGTCGGATCGACAAACTGTCGACTCCGTTGGTCTCCTGGCGTGCGATTGCCTCTAGGGGACCCTCTCCCTCGTCTCCCCATGGCCCGGTGGCTTCATTGTGCATTCATTTCGTAGACTAGGGTTTTGCTCAGTTTCATTGCATGCAATCTCGCATTGGTGGGTCAAATCTGTAAAACCCTCCCTTGAGCCAGTGTTGGCAGTGTTCCCACGTCGGCATTGCCCACACACACTCGTAGGAGCCAATGACATGCAATCTTCCTGCTCCATTTGCTTTTTGGCTTTCAGACAGAAATTCACCAAGTGTCCCTGAACGACATTTTCATGAGACTTGCAACTCGACATAACTCGGAAACCGGAGGAAATATCGACGAACCGTTGACTCCGTTGGTCTCCTGGCATGCGATTACCTCTAGGGGGCCCTCTCCCTCGTCTCCCCATGGCCCAGTGGCTTCATTGTGCATTCATTTCGTAAACTAGGGTTTTGCTGAGTTTCATTGCATGCAATCTCGCATTGGTGGGTCAAATCTGCAAAACCCTCCCCCGAGCCAGTGTTGGCAGTGTTCCCATGTCGGCATTGCCCACACACACCTGTAGGAGCCAACGACACGCAATCTTGCTGCTCCGTTTTCTTTTTGCCTCCCGGACGAAAATTCACCAAGTGTCCCTGAACAACATTTTCATCCGACTTGCAACTCGACATAACTCAGAAACCGGACGTCGGACCGATGAAACGTCGACTCCGTTGGTCTCCTAGCGTGTGATTACCTCTAGGGGGCCCTCTCCCTTATCTCCCCATGGCCCAGTGGCTTCATTGTGCATTCATTTCATAAACTAGGGTTTTGCTCAGTTTCATTGCATGCAATCTCTCATTGGTGGGTCAACTCTGCAAAACCCTCCCTCGAGCCAGTGTTGGAAGTGTTCCCACAACGGCATTTCCCACACACACCTGCAGGAGCTAATGGAACGCAATCTTGTTGCTCCATTTGCTTTTTGGCTCCTGGGCGGAAATTCACCAAGTGTCCTTGAATGACATTTTCATGCGACTTGCAACTTGACATAACTTGGAAACCGGACGTCAGATCGACGAACCGTCGACTCCGTTGGTCTCCTAGCGTGCGATTACCTCTAGGGGGCCCTCTCCCTTGTCTCCCCATGGCCCAGTGGCTTCATTGTGCATTCATTTCGTAAACTAGGGTTTTGCTCAGTTTCATTGCATGCAATCTCGCATTGGTGGGTCAACTCTGCAAAACCATCCCTTGAGCTAGTGTTGGCAGTGTTCCCACGTCGGCATTTCCCACACACACCCGTAGGAGCCAACGACACGCAATCTTGTTGCTCCGTTTGCTTTTTGGATCCCGGGCAGAAATTCACCAAGTGTCCCTGAACGACATTTTCATGCGACTTGCAACTCGACATAACTCAGAAACTGGACGCCGGACCGACGAACCGTCGACTCCGTTGGTCTCTTGGGGTGCAATTATCTCTAGGGGGCCCTCTCCCTTGTCTCCCCACGGCCCAGTGGCTTCATTGTGCATTCATTTAGTAAACTAGGGTTTTGCTCAGTTTCATTGCATGCAATCTCACATTAGTGGGTCAACTCTGCAAAACCCTCCCCCGAGCCAGTGTTGGCAGTGTTCCCACGTCGGCATTTCCCACACACACTCGTAGGAGCCAACGGCACGCAATCTTGCTGCTCCATTTGCTTTTTGGCTCCCGGATGGAAATTCACCAAGTGTCCTTGAACGAAATTTTCATGCGACTTGCAATTCGACATAACTCGAAAACTGGACGTCGGACCGATCAACCGTCGACTCCATTGGTCTCCTGGCGTGTGATTACCTCTATGGGGTCCTCTCCCTCATCTCCCCATGGACCAGTGGCTTCATTGTGCATTCATTTCGTAAACTAGGGCTTTGCTCAGTTTCATTGCATGCAATCTCGCAATGGTGGGTCAACTCTGCAAAACCCTCCCTCGAGCCAGTGTTGGCAGTGTTCCCACGTCGGCATTGCCCACACACACTTGCAAGAGCCAACGGCATGCAATCTTGCTGTTCCATTTGCTTTTTGGCTCTCGGATGGAAATTCAGCAAGTGTCCCTGAACGACATTTTCATGCGACTTGCAACCCGACTAGAATGCTTTCCAATATACTATTTATAAAAGCATCTAGCATCTTCCAATTTTTTTTCAAATATTGGATCCACTGCAGTAGAAGAAATGCTTTGTCCTTTGTCAAAGCATGGGAAACACCAGAAAGATTGGCATTCGAAGGAAATAGATCTGGAGTATCTACTACATCAAGGTTTCATTCGAAAGAATGAAACTAAATCATTAACTGAATACATCAAAGCTCTTGCACAAGATGGTAGTGTAAGGTGACCTTCAGAAAGGGTTGAAAAGCCCATGGTAGTCCAGGGATTCCTTCCCATTAACTTGGCCCAATTACTCGTGGATGCAGGTTGGAGAAACTTCAGAGAGCCTTGTACCCTAATGATTTTCCCACCTTCATCTACTAGGGGAATATTCTTGCAAAGACTGGTAAGCTCTTTGAACCAGACGTAGTTATTTGCAGATGAATAGTGCAAAAAGTGTGCAGTGGTGATAACAAGTTTACTGTCTGTTGAGTCTGATATTACATCCAGGATCCGCTCAGCAAACTTTGAGATAGAAGGCTATATAATTTTAGGATACTGATTCAACCACTCATACAGTTTCTCACCATTTGGTTAGCCACAATATGTGTGACTCCTTTGACGAAAGATAAATTCTGGTGTGGACGACAGCATTTGATACACTAGCCAAATCTATGTTGTTGGAAGAACTTACATATTTCAACAAAGGAGCGTTTTGCAGGTGACTTGAAAATCCCTTCCAATTTTTAGCAATAAAACAAAGAAGTTCAACGTACAGATTTTTAGGCAAGCTTGTCAACTAATCAGACAACCGAATACAGGGAGATAACCACACCCAAAAAATTCAAGCTATCATAAAACTCTTGTTTATCAAGATAAGGATGGACTATGTGTACATTACGAGAATATAGATGAATGAAGTCGCTTTGATGAACATGTTCTCTTGCTCTCTCCAGAATGCGTTTAAAAGCAGGGAGTATTGTCCGAGATTCTGTTGGTTTACATAAACGTTTATTCCAAAGCTAACGTCACATAAAACTAGTTCGTCAACTTTCAATTGGGTCTGAATGGCATCTCTAACTTAGTTTACATACTAGCAGGTGTCCCTGAAGGCCTTTTGGATGCGAGATGGAATGAGCCATAGAATGACGACCGTGGCTCGGATCGACGAACCGTCGAATCCATTGGATTCAGGACGTCCGGATAGTGCTAGGGGTGCCCCTCGCCTCTGGTCCAGTGGCCCAGGTGCCACCTTGCAGGTCCAACTTGGAAACTAGGGTTTTGCTCAGTATGGGAGTGTGCAATTTTTGCACACGGGGGTCAACTTTGGAAAATCATCCACCGGGTGGGTATGGCTAGTGTTCCCAGCCTGAACCTGCCTAGACACACCTGCAGGACTCCCCGAAACCCATTTTTGTTCCACGGTTGGAGTTCTATGCCCCCGGCAGGTATCCAGTAGGTGTCCCTGAAGGCCTTTTGGATGCGAGACGGAACGAGCCATAGAGTGATGACCGTGGCTTGGATTGATGAACCGTCGATTCCATTGGATTCAAGACATCTGGATAGTGCTAGGGGTTCCCCTCGCCTCCGGTCCAGTGGCCCAAGTGTCACCTTGTAGGTCCATCTTGGAAACTAGGGTTTTGCTTAGTGTGGGAGTGTGCAATTTTTGCACACGGGGGTCAAATTTGGAAAATCATCCACCGGATGGGTATGGCTAGTGTTCCTAGCCCAAACCTACCTAGACACACCTGCAGGACTCCCCGGAACCCAGTTTTGTTACACGGTTGGAGTTCTATGCCCCCGACAGGTATCTAGCAGGTGTCCTTGAAGGCCTTTTGGATGTGAGACGGAACGAGGCATAGAATGACGACCGTGGCTCGGATCGACGAACCATCGAATCCGTTGGATTCAGGATGTCTGAATAGTGTGAGGGGTGCCCCTTGCCTCTGGTCTGGTGGCCCAGGTGCCACCTTGCAGGTCCATCATGGAAACTAGGGCTTTGCTCAGTGTGGGAGTGTGCAATTTTTGCACACGAGGGTCAACTTTAGAAAATCATCCACCAGGAAGGTATGGCTAGTGTTCCCAGCCCGAACCTGCCTAGACACACCCCTGTAGGACTCCTCGAAACCCGGTTTTGTTGCACGGTTGGAGTTCTATGCCCCCGGCAGGTATCCAGCAGGTGTCTATGAAGGCCTTTTAATTGCGAGACAGAATGAGCCATAGAATGACGACCGTGGCTCCGATCAACGAACCATCAAATCCGTTGGATTCAGGACGTCTGGATAGTGCTAGGGGTC
This sequence comes from Larix kaempferi, assembly GCA_027924585.1. Classification (NCBI taxonomy): domain Eukaryota; kingdom Viridiplantae; phylum Streptophyta; class Pinopsida; order Pinales; family Pinaceae; genus Larix; species Larix kaempferi. The sequence goes on from BSBM01000613.1 coordinate 10,247,532, forward strand.
CCCCTCACCTCCGGTTCTGTGGCCCAGGTATCACCTTGCAGTTCCATCTTGGAAACTAGGGTTTTGCAGGTCCATGATGAAGATTTTCATGATGATGATGATGTTGATGATAATGAAGATGTTGATGATGGTGATGGTGATGAAGATATTGATGATGATGGATTGGTCTAAGGTGGTGCTCTAAAATAGCTAATTCATTATGAAATATTTAACAAGACATGAATTAAATTTAATATAAGTGTATTGTTTAATATAGTGAGCATGAATTGAATTAATTTTGTTGGGTAGAGCCAATAACCAACATGATGAACATAATATAATTTTAGGGTTTACTGATCATATGTAAAAAATGGCATATTCATAAACTTGACATACAAGAGAAATTTTGGCATATTTATAAACAACGTAAATGTAAATTTGGCAAATCAAGAACACAAAATTGACATATTCATATGAAACATACATGTGCAAATTGAGCATATATCAATATTCAATTACAAATAGTATAAATAGTATAGTATTAAAAGTATGTAACATACCTCATCATGCTATATCCCACCTATTATCATACAACCAAGCCCTCCGGATCATCTCTTATAATGATGGTCTCCATTAGTCTCTCGTGCTCTGTATCTGGTAAGAAGTAGCATACCTTCGATGTATTTCGGCTAGGCATTGTTCGTACCTGAAGGTTTGTGCTAATGATTAAGTTGGTAAAGTGATACACACTTGCACCTGGTTTGTAAGCCCTGTAAACATATCCACTCTTCTTTCTTGCATTGCTGTCCCGTGTCAAGTATTCACCTTTAACAACCATAGACCTAGTTGGGAAGTGGTTGTTTTCATCGTCAGTGATGGACATAATGAGGGTTTGCTTTCCATCTATGCAGCGTGCCAACCAGTAATCACCACCCCATTCACTATCTTTTGAGGCAACAACTACGTATATGTGCCCTGCATAACATGATTGTAGGTATATGATCAAAATATTTTTCGTGCAATACAAGGCCATTAATGTGCATTTGAAGACTATGCAAATAAACAAAAATGTGTTAAGGAAATGCATCAACCAGGTTGTACAAGGTCCGAGACATGATCAAAATATTTAGAAATAGATGATTGGTCTTCTTCCAACGGAGTTAACTCAACAATTGCACGCTGATCAAGTTAAAGTGATATGCGATCCCATCCATCAACCCAATCCAATGATTCACACCCATCCCAGTCACCATCACAACAAGGCGGGCAAAAACAAGCGAGTTTTCTGGTCCAAATTTCAAATACTGGTTTATCAGAGCTTCGAACCAAATGAAAGCCACGAGTCCCATGCACAGTCTTTCATTCCCATGCATGTGAACGATCTATGTCTACCACCTCCCAAAAAAATCTCTCCACATGTCTCTTTCTTGTGGATTCTACTCGCATAGTTGAATCCTCTCCCATTACTGACGTGGACCACCTGACTGTAGATTGAGCATTTAGAATAGTAGATTCTGTAGATACTTTCAATTCCTCTCTTCGTAGGGCTGTTTTGACACATGCTACGGCTCCATCATGCTCTCCTTTACCATGCCCAGTCTCAAAATAGTTCCATATATGTGGCACTTTGTAGTTTTTATGCAATGAACACAACCACTGAAATATGCATGCATTTTTTAACTGACCAGCACACCCATCAGACCAAATCTAGTGTCGATCCATCTATATGTTCCTTCCCTTCAAGTGATCATAGAACATGATGAAGTAATGACGTACATAGTGGAGGTCGTGGCACCTATCATCACTTATTTAGAAGTGATATTCCTTCAGAATTTCTCTTCGCTCTTCAGTGCTATTTGGGCCATGCCTATATGTGATATGGACCATCAAGGAAACTTGCTCAGAGTGATAATACTGACTTTGGATGTCCTCAATGCTGCACCTGCATAAAAAAAGTAATGATGGAGATGGTGTAGAGTGTGAGAATTTCCAATGGCGGGCTCGTGCTGTTCGAAAAATCACGGGAGTGTTGTTTTGGCTCGGACAGAGTGAAGTTGCTCTCGGACAGGGACAGTCCACTGTTTATAGAGTTACAAAATGCGCACGCGTTATATAAATCTAAAACGCGTGCACGATATGAAGTGTAAAAATGTGTATGCGATATTGTTAAGCACAATAAATAGGTTAGGTGCACGGCTAGGGCAATGAATAAAATCAAAAGAAAACAAATATTTTATATGGTTACATACAAAACAAATGTTTTTAGTGTGGGGACAAATGTTTTGTATGGTTTAATACCCCCTAGCTCTCTCCCAATAATCCCTAGATACCCCCTATCTCTTTCTAAATATCTGTCCCTCATTCTCCCTACATCCCTCTCTACATGTTTCTTTCATGTTTCTTTCTCTCCTTTACTCCAGCCATGTCCCTACCACCCCACTCTCCATCTGTCCACCTTCTCTTTATCTTCATCATTATCCCTCCCTATAGCACTCTCTCCCTTCTTCTCCCTTAATCACTAACCCTCTACGCCTTTATCCCTCCCCCCTGCCCTCTCTGTCTTACCTTGTTCCTAGAGCCCCTCCCCCATAAAGGCCTTTAGACCCTCTTCTAAACATTAATCCCTAAGTGCATAAGTGCACAAGATGATGATGAGGAGGAGGGTGATGACAATGAAGATGATCATGATGCAGATGAAGATGATAAAGATAATGATGAGGAGGAGGGTGATGACAATGAAGATGATCATGATGCAGATGAAGATGATAAAGATGATGATGTTGATGAAGATGATGGTGATGATGATGAAGATGTTGATGATGATGGTGATGGTGATGTTCGGATGATGATGATGATGAAGATGATGGTGACATGATGGAGATGTTGATCTGATGAGGAAGATGATGATGATGATGGTGATGATGATGAAGATGTTGTTGTTGATGATGATGGTGATGGAGATGATGATGATGAAGAAGATGCTGATGATGGAGATGTTGTGTTGATGGGGAACCTAGAGATGACAATGATGATGAAGATGGTGATGGTGATGGTGATGGTGATGATGATGAATATTTTGATGATGATGTTGATGTTGATGATGATGAAGATGTTGACGATGATGGTGATGTTTAGATTATGATCATGATGATGTTCAGAAGATCATGATGGTGATGATGATGGAGAAGATGACGATTATGGATATGTTGATGAGGAACCTACAGATGCCAATGATGATGATGATGATGGTGATGAAGATGATGATGATGGAGATGTTGATGAGGAACCTACAGATGCCAATGATGATGGTGATGATGATGAAGATGTTGATGATGATGGTGCTGGTAATGATGATGAAGATGTTGATGATGATGGTGATGGTGATGTTCGGATGATGATGATGATGATGATGAAGATGATGGTGACATGATGGAGATGTTGATCTGATGAGGAAGATGATGACGATGATGGTGATGATGATGGTGATGAAGATGATGATGATGAAGAAGATGATGATGATGGGGAACCTAGAGATGACAATGATGATGAAGATGGTGATGGTGATGGTGATGGTGATGACGATGAAGATTTTGATGATGATGCTGATGGTGATGATGATGAAGATGTTGACGATGATCGTGATGGTGATGTTTAGATGATGATCATGATGATGTTCAGAAGATCATGATGGTGATGATGATGGAGAAGATGACGATAATGGATATGTTGATGAGGAACCTACAGATGCCAATGATGATGATGATGATGGTGATGAAGATGATGATGATGGAGATGTTGATGAGGAACCTACAGATGCCAATGATGATGGTGATGACGATGAAGATGTTGATGATGATGGTGCTGGTAATGATGATGAAGATGTTGATGATGATGGTGATGGTGATGTTTGGATGATGATGATGATGATGATGATGATGATGATGATGAAGATGATGGTGACATGATGGAGATGTTGATCTGATGAGGAAGATGATGATGATGATGGTGATGATGATGAAGATGTTGATGATGATGATGATGGTGATGAAGATGATGATGATGGAGAAGATGATGATGATGGAGATGATGATGAGGAACCTACAAATGCCAATGATAATGATGATGATGGTGATGACGATGAAGATGTTGATGATGATGGTGATGGTAATGATGATGAAGATGTTGATGATGATGGTGATGGTGATGGCGAAGGTGATGACGATGAAGATTTTGATGATGATGGTGATGGTGATGATGATGAAGATGTTGATGATGATGGTGATGGTGATGTTTAGATGATGATCATGATGATGTTCAGAAGATGATGATGGAGATGTTGATTTGATGAGGAATATGATGGTGCTGATGATGAAGATGTTGATGATGACGATGATGGTCATGAAGATGATGATGATGAAGAATATGATGATGATGGAGAACCTAGAGATGAAAATGATGATGAAGATGTTGTTGATGATGATGATGATGGTGATGATGATGAAGACGTTGATGATGATGGTGCCGGTGATGATGATGATGATGATGAAGATGATGATGATGGAGATGTTGATGAGGAAGGGGGAGATGACAATGATGATGAAGATGTTTATGGTGATGAAGATGTTCATGATGATGGTGATGGTGATGAAGATGATGATGAAAATGATAAGGATGAAGAAGATGATGATGATGGAGATGTTGATGAGGAACCTAGAGATGACAATGATGATGAATATGTTGATGATGATGATGATGGTGATGATGATGAAGATGGTGATGGTGATGAAGATGATTACGAGGAGGGTATCCACCTTATGTATATATTCACAAATATCCAAGTCCCTATATAACTCTCTCCCTTCGTTCGCCCTTAATCACAAACCCTATGTGCCTTTATCCCTCCCCCCTGCCCTCTCTATCTCACCTTGTATCCCTCCCTCCCTATCTCTTTCTTTAGATCTGTCCCTGGTTATGTCTCTCACTCCCTTTACCTCCCTCCCTCTATGTCGCTTTCTCTCCCTTACACCATCTTCGTCCCTGCCACCCCACTGATTCCTCCTTCCCTATCACACACACACACACACAACCTCCCACTTTCTTTGTCTCTCACAACTCCCTCTAGTTTCTCTCTCCCCAACCATCAATCTCTCTCTCTCTCTCTCTCTCTCTCTCTCTCTCAAACACACACACACACACATTATGTCCCTTTCCATTCTCAAACCTATCCCCCCTCCATCCATATCTATCTCCACCTTTCTCCCTCCATCCCTCACCCTACCTTCTCTCCCTCCCTCTCTCATCTCCTGTCTCTCTCTCTCACCTTCTATCCCTCCCTCATGTTATATTTACCTCAACCTATCCCAATCTCTCCATCACTCCCTCTTTCTCACACACTTTATGTCCCTTCCCCCTCCTCTCATATTCTCTCTCTCTCTCTCTCTCCATCGCCACCACTCCCTGCATGTCTCCCACCAACACTTTCTGTCCCTCCCTTCCTATCTCTTTATTTCATTCTATCCCCATCTATCTCTCACTCCCTCTAAATCCATTCCTTTCCATTGTCCCTCTCCCTCCCTCGCTCTATGTCTCCCCCCCCCTTGTATTCTTGATTTCTCTCTCACATCCCCTTTGCCTCCATCCATTCCCCCTTGTCACTCAAGTCTCACTTTCAACTTCTAACCCTATGCCTCTTCAGAACATATTCTACTCCTAATAGTGCTCTCAAGCTCCACTTCCCTTCACCCCCTGTAGCCCATCATGTTCTCATTCCCTTCATCTCTCCCCACTCAAGCTTCCAACATCCTTCTAAGCCCTTGACCCTTTCCCACCCCTATTAAATATTAACCATAGATTCCCTTGACCCTTCCCCACCCCTTCTCAAATATTAAACAAAAATTCCCTTGAGTCTTCCACACCTCCTCTTTCTCAAGTATTAAACATGTATTTTATGATTTACATAACGTGAGCGTGTTTTGGAACTATATAACGCATACGCGTTCTGTAGTTATATAATGCGAGCGCGTTATGTACATCTAAAAGCGCAGCAATATTTTTGAATTTAAACAGAACGCGCTTGTGTTTTGTAGAGCCTAAACCAAGCCGAGTCACTTGCTCGCATGTCAACAATAATCCTATGTGTATGCTTTGGAGTTTGCTTCGGTAATTCCAAACCTGTGCTATGTTAATGAAAAACCAAAGCTAATTGGGTATTTCTTCCAGTTTCTGGAGAATCCTGGGCTTAGCCACTAGTTACAATATGCTACACACAGTCATTTTTGACGAAATCTTAGACACAAATAACATTTTTTCTGTAGATTCCAAATATGTAACTTTTATTTTGAAATATTAATTTTTCCTATTTTCTTTCAATTTATTTTCTGTCCTACCTCCTTAACTCGTGAAACACACTGTTAGTGTTTCTTTCATAACCTTTTCAATTCTTGATTATTTAAAAAACAAATTGTATGGTGCACAAGAGGACACTAACCTCCACGTTCTGTGAAAAACCCATTTCAAGATTTTTGCATTAAGACTTCAAAGGATACACCCACAAAATAGGTACTATTTTCGAGGTTTGATCACTTAGACAATTATAAAAAAATTATAAATTAATAATTTAATTTTTGAAAAATAATGGCGCACAAGTGCTATGTGTTCTCTACATGCATGCCGATTTTTGTAGCTTGATTCCATCATTTAGGCCCTCAAAGGCTGCACCCACAAAAACATATACCTTATCATTTGCCTGAAAAATAAAAAGTGTTTGTTAGGAAAAATGAAACTTGACATAGCTATGCAAATTTTCAATACATAAAAGTTATATATTCGGAAACGTGATTCAATTTCCTACATTTCATCTTTTTTACTCAATGCAAGATATTTTGCGTAAGTAGCTCAAAAAATCCAAGTAAGTTGAGGGATGCCTGATTTTTCAGTTTTCTATTGCATCTAACGCGCCAAAAGTGACCCTCATTAGCTTGCACTGACCCATATAGTGGTGAATCTTATGGGGTTATCGTGTAATAAGCTCTTATAGTTAGAGGTCGTAGTCGTAGGTATGGTGATATCAGACATGAAAATGTGGATATGGCTAGTCTAGGTGTAAACGTCTATATGGGAAATCTAGGTAGTTAGCTTCATGGCTATTGGTTATGAAGAAGATTCGAGTGTACCAGTGAAGATCCTCGGACCAGGTGAATCCAGTAATTCTCAGAGCTAGAACTTATATAGGTGACATCATATATGAATAATTAAGTATTCCCATATCATAGATTAACCACACGACGAGATTCAGTAAATTCTCGGCATGCCATATCAGTTATACTAAATGGAAGCTCCGACAGGCCATGCTGTGCGATGCTCAGCATCGCGTTGCCAGTGAGGGGCGGCCCTTTGGCGCCGCTCACTTGGGTGCCAAAGGGCCGCCCCTCACTGGCGGCGTGATGCTGAGCATCACATAGGCTGTGAGGGGAAGCCCTTTGGCGCCCAAGTGAGCGGAGCAATCGCATGCGCCCTCAGTCCTTGTTAGTTCCTTTTATACATTCGGCATGCTAGATCAGTTATACGAAACAGAAGCTCTGACAAGCCATGCCGTGCGATGCTGAGCATTGCGCCGCTCTTGAGCGGCGGCCCTTGGGCACCAAAGGGCCGCCCCTCACTGGAAGCGCGATGTTGAGCATCACACCGACTGTGTGGAGAGGCTCTTTGGTGCCCAAGTGAGCGGAGCAATCGCTCATGATAACAAAACAAATATCCTGACGCTGTGCGGCCCTCAGTCCTTGCCAGTTCCTATTATCCATTAACTGCTAAATTTGAAGAGAATTTCAGGTCATGGAGTGCTTCTGCCAATGGTTCCAATGGCCTGTCGGAGCTTCCGTTTAGTATAACTCATCATCATCTGGCATGCCGAGAATTTATAGAATCCTGTCGTGGTAATGAAGCATTTTTGGACTATTTGTAGGTAACGTTAGTTCAGGAAACAGGTGGTAATACCACCTCTTTACTTGTGATCCTTTTATTCTGCTCGACGACCTTTCAAAGTATGGTAAACATGGACACTTCCAGCAGTGAGGTGGGGACCGGATATTCCAACTTCCTCCCCAGCTAACCCGACCGAACGAGGCGATCGACAAGGAACTTGAATGTGAGATTTCTGTCCTACTGATGGTGGTAATAGCATGGTTGTTGTTGCTTGGATTTCGGTGTATAAGTAAAGTGGTTGGGCGCAGTATTGAATGATATTTAATTATTTGCGGACAAGACCTCTGGACCTGTTGACACTAAAATATGAACCTCTGGACCTGTTGACAATAAAAAAATGAGAATCAGGAACTCGTAAAGCTTAAATCATTGATCATTAGGCTTTATTTTCATTTACTGTAGAGACAATTTATGTTTTTTTGTTAGAGTAAATTAAAATAACTAGCAAATCCCTTCATACATTATCAATACAATATCATTTAACCATGAACTACGCATATAATGGCTAACAATACAGCCATGTAATCAGGCATCATAATAGTTTGTTACAGTTGATCCAGCTCCTTAGCCCACAACATAAGTTTATATAAAATCTCCACTTATACCTCAGCTCGGTTTATAGATTATAGTCCAACTCGATATGAATATGCTCGATATGGATCCCCAATGAATGGGACTGGATAAACGTCAATGTGATCTGTTATGGCTTTGGATCTACTGCTTCTCGTTAAACTCTGTCAACTTAAACTACTCGTACTAATGGTGGCTCTTCTACTGCTGCTGATGTTGGCTTTACTGTCTCTGCTTCTAGGTCTCGATCTGTCTGGTGGGGAAGCTAGTACTGGCACTGCTGCTCGAGCTATAACCGGGTAATAATACTCTATATGTAGATATTTTAGGTTATATTAAAAGTTGTTTTACAATAATGGACCCCACATCAATTCTTTATTTTATATGCCATTTATAACTTGTATTCAAAAGGTTTATTGTAAGTATTGTTGGAATATATATATTCCACCACTCTTTTCCCAAAATAATTTGATTTGTTAACAATTCAAGGAATGCGAGTGAGATTCTAGAGAAGATCTCTAGAACAATGGCAAAACATTGGGTCATCATTTAATGAGTGTGGTACAATATTGCAATATTGGTAAGAACTTTATAGTTATTCATTGATCTCTTGCAAGTCTCATATTAATCTTTGGGGAAGATTAAATTATTATTATTTTTAAAGGAGATTTGTAATGAGTGCAATGAAACAATATGTTTGAAATTTCAATTCATAATGTTTTTGTTTCTTTTATTGATATGCGGGACTATACGTGTACTGAGGATGAAGACGAGGATACATTTCATAAATTTAAATAAAGAGAGCGTAAAAAATATTTTGCACGATTTAAATTGAATTGGAATTTTGAAAAAGTTCGTGGATGTTTCAATAATTAATTTGTAACTTCTGTTGTGGCACAGTACACAGCCTCCTATCAGCTTCAGTGGGAAACACTCTTCTTAAGCGTTGTCTACCATGTTATTTAGCAACGCCTGCCCATTGAAGTTGATGTCATTAGAGGATTTAAATCTCCGTAGAAGAAATTGAAACAAGGACAGGAGTTGACTCCTCCAATGTGTGCTCAGGAACATGAATGTTGAAATGAGAGGCAACTAAAACAAGGACCTGAGTTGGCTCCTTCAATATTTCAATTTCATAATAACTATTTTCATAAATGTGTATATAAAAATTGGCCCAAAACTTCAAAGGGAAAAAATTATCGATGATTAAAAAACCAGGAATTAATACTGCACTTTATTATACCACATTATACTAAATCTAGCTTTTTTTTTCAACTCTCTTGGGTTGATTGTTAGAGTTTGTTCGTAATTTGCTTGTCTTCTTTCTAACATTGCTTGAGTTTGCTTGTTCATATTGTTGGGTAGCTAGTCTTTACATCTTATTTTAGCTAAATTTTCTTTTTTAAATAAAAGTCATTAGTAAATCCCCATAGATAGCTTTTGGGCACCAAGCATAAGTAAAATAAACCTATACTTTTTGGTTATGCATACTTGGATGAGGCCCTCATGGACGGACACATTTTCATTTATATAGAGGGACACCAGGCGTTGGGAAAAATTTGTCGGTGATTAAAAAACTAGGAATTAATACCGCACTTTATTATACCACATTATGTTAAATCTAGGTTTTTTTTTCAAATGAAGTTGAAAAGAAAATAGTTTAACATGAAATGTCATAACATGGCGTCATGGTTCTCTAAATTCTATATATGTTTAATATTGAATTCACTTCAACTTCGCTCTTTAACCTTTGATATGACATTGTCTAATGTCATCGTGTTTGTTCCTTTTTTAAAATATTTGTAGCAACTCTGAAGTCAATGAAATGTGATTTTTTGTATGAAATTTCAATTAGCTTTGACATTATCTTTTCATTAACAAGAAGTATTTTAGATGTTTTTATTAATATGATGTTTGTAATTGAAACTCTAAATGAGTTTTTGAATATTTAAATGAATCATTTGTTCTTATATTGTCTAATATATTATTTTATTATGAATTGCATCATAATTTCTTTGTTTTTATATGGTTAGAGTGGTGAAATTATTTATGAATTTTTTTAGTTTGTTTAATATGCAAGTTTCAAGAAAGTTGTAATTTATCTCTTGAAGAAAAAAAACTTTTTCCAATTTAGGGGTTGATTTTAAAGTTTTTGTAAACAACGAGGTGTTTAGGCTATGGCTCTATTTTTTACCCAGAAAAAAAATCGTGTATATTGGTATCAACACTTTTCTATTTGGAGGTGTTTTTGGTATTTTTTTTGTAAAAATCATCGTTTTTATGTCTAGAATTTTCGTTCATAGTATAAAGTTCTCTTTTCATAATATAAGTGGTTATCCCTGGATGGCTATGCATAATTATTTAAGAGCATGCATGAATATCACGAAAAAGATCATGATAATATTCAAAGCCTATTCCATCTCTCTGTTTTGATCAAACTGTTGTTTTAGAAAATCTGTCAAATGGGTTGCGATGTTTTCAAAAGTTGGTAGAGATGTTTTCAAAAGTCGGTAGATATAATGAGTTAGATGGAAATTTGGAATGTATTAGAATGGGTGGTGGTGATGTCTTCAGGCTTTGGTAGATATTTTCATATAACGATTTAGATTCAAAGAAAAATATAATAGAAAACGTTCCTGAAACATGAATAAAGGAGAAGGATTTTTACATACGAACAGGAAAGAAAAATATAAAGGAGAATGTTTCTGAAATACGAAGAACAGTGGCCAATGGGAAGGATTTTTATATTTCTATCTCACACTTAACGAACATGGGACATCCTGTTAATTTGATATAAATATAATAGGGCATCATTGCCCACATCTCCTCGACACCGATAAATTCTTAGTTTACTGAAATTCACATATTATATTCATCGAAGTTTGCAACCTTCCTGTCCACAGTAAGAAGGGTGGATGGTTGGCATTTTATCTGTGCAACCTTCCTCTCCACAGCAAAATAAAGGTGGATTATAGAATTCACAGAGTCTTTTTGTTTTAAAGAAAAATTGAAAGGCGTGGCATCTTCGACAAATCCGGCCTCCTTTTTCATTTCATTTAGAGATTTCTATAAATTGACTTGGTTTAGACAGGTAGAAACTGGAAAGCTAAACACAGAGAAGAGGCCGAGTCTGGCAGCAGGTGGAGCAAGAGCATTATGATGCCCTGTACGCATTCTATTGGCATCGAATGCCTCCTCATAATTGAAATTGCAACAGAAAAATCAGTCTACAGCTGATTTCCTTTTGCAGAATAGGTAAACAGAGAAACTGGCTGATCTCTGGGCCTGTTAGAGACTTTGGCAGACAGAAACCCTCAGCCTTTAAGAGAATTTGGCAGACGGCATGGAGGATCAGCAGAAGTTTTGTATAGAGTCTAAGCAGGCTAATCCAACCATAGAGAATCCAATAGCCAGAGAGAACTCAACAATACAAGATCTCGATGCCTCCAATGACACAGCTCACATTATAAGCACGGGTAAATTATGTCATTCTATAATGTAGTCAAGTTTTTCATTTTTCATATTGTTATATGACTTTTTATATAATAGCATAGTTGCTTAACTTGTGGTTGTGGGCCATCTTTATTTCGATTGCTGATTCTTTTTATCCAACTGTCAAACTTTGCTCCATGTCCGTTGGAGGGAGAGAATCAGCCATAAGCTCGGTTGGTGAACATTTATAAATACATGAGTTATGAGTTATCTCTACATAAGTACAAATTGTTTTATATATATATTTTTATAATTGTTTATTTTGAATTTTGGAAGAAGCCCATAAAATCAATCTGGACCTTGTCTCATTCTCTTTCAGTCTATCTCATCCTCTTTCAATTTAAGAAAAGCTTAGATAGTAATCCACATACGAACAAATCTCGATATAATTAATTTTCTGTCTCATCCTCTTTCAATTTAGGAAAAGCATAGATAATAATTCAAAAAAAGACATAAATAGTAATCCACATACCAACACATCTGGATATAATTAATTTTATTTAATTACGAACACATCTCGATATAATTAATTTTATTTAATTCAATGGCGCAACCTTATTGACATTGTGATGTTGTTACAGATACGTGGTACCAAGCAGGATTCGTTCTGATAACATCACAGAACAGCGCGTTTGCTCTAGGTTACTCGGGAATTATCATGGTTCCCTTGGGATGGATAGCAGGCACCGCAGGACTTATAGCGGCTGCTTTAATATCTCTATATGCAAATCTCCTCCTTGCACGCCTCCACGAAACTGGAAGCAAACGACATATACGATACCGAGACCTTGCTGGCCACATCTATGGTATGTACAACTCATTGAACACTTATTATTTTGTTTGGGATAGCGATAATATTTGAACTGTGATTTACTTTTGGTGTTGTTTCTTTGCAACGGCGGCGCTTTACAAATCCATTTCAGGGTCCAGATCACAAAAAAATAACTATCGTTTATATCACTAGAAAGAGTAATATGGCACAGTGTAGTAGTGTGGAATCTGATTTATGCTGTTTGATAATCAAATCAGATTCGTTTATATCACTAGAAAGAGTAATATGGCACAGTGTAGTAGTGTGGAATCTGATTTATGCTGTTTGATAATCAAATCAGATGCTAAAATAGTAGAATGGCACAGTGTAAGAGCGTGGAATTTGATTGATGCAGTATTGGCTTCTATATTTATTGCTTTCAAGATGTCCATTTTATAGTTCAGTAGGAGGATGTGTAACTCCTTCGTACACATTCTAAAGAAAAAATAATAAAATATTATAAGATTTAAAACATTTAAAACTGTATTTATATATCTCTCTATATATAAACAAATTAGATAAATTAAATTGCTTCCTTAACATTTGCAATTTAAAAAGGGGATTGTGTCTCGAAAGATTTGATCCCTTTCAAGAATTGGTAGATTCTCTCTTATGATGAATCTATGTTGGTAGTAGTAGTTTTTATGAGCAAAAGAAAATGGTTTTCATTCTTTTTCAGTCCATGTTCTTTAGACATTAACACTTTTAAGTGTTTAACATTTGTTTTTTCTTCCATCCTAGCTTCTTCTAATGTCTTTCCATTCACTACTATAATTTATTTTGCAAATATAATATTGCTGAAATAGCTTCTACCCAATTTTTGATATATAGATCACCTTGAACTAACATCCATTTGGCTTGTTTCACCAATGTTATAATTTTCCTATGAAGGAGACCATTTTGTTAAGGAAATATGAAGTTATGATATTTAGATCACCTTGAACTAACATTTGGCTTGTTTCACCAATGTTATAATTTTCCTATCAAGGAGACCATTTTGTTAAGGAAATATGAAGTTATGAATCACTTCAATATGTGGGTTTGTTTGTAAAAGGTTCGAAGTGCTAGATTGATGAATTGTTTGAAAATATGCTTTAATGTAATGTGTATTTTTTTAACAATAACCTTTAACTATAGAAAATAAATTAAATGCAACAATATTTTTTTAAAAATTAAACATTTTATATATTTATAATTAAAATCATTATTATATACTATAAAATATAACGTCCTACTAATAAATTCTATATTCATAAAACCATAAACTTTTATATTTATAAAACCATACATATCATTATAAACTAAATCTTATAATATAGATTTAATTCCAGCATACTATTATTGGAAAATGTTTAATGAATGAACAGCTGCACAGTTAGACCGTTGATGTATACATCTTATTAATGTCCTACCATTAATAGCCGCTCAAGTAGTCCTTCTGTCAAACTTGTTTGGTAAGCTTGCTGTCTTAAATTAAATGCGTTCTCTAGAAGACATGTTTTCCTTCCAAGAGAAGTAAGTGGAGTCAGTTTTTTTAGTATTGTATTCCATGAAAATCAGTGGTCGAGAGCTCAAACTCTGTATTGTAGAGAGGCATAGTATTTTCTGAAACATGGGACTTATTTTTTATACAATTGTAGCTGCTGATTTTGGTTAATGAATATATACATATATCTGTGTTTGTATTGTTTATTTTTGTCCGTTATAAAAACAGTCTCAAGAATAGAGCATACATGCTGTAGCATTGATCTCTATTGATGTAGCTCAAGTCTGCTGCGTTTTTTTTAAGAGACAGAGCACACACAACTGCTGTATATCCTTTATATGGTATCAGAGTTGAAAGTTTTTTGCTTCAAGATCTTTGTTATGTTTATTGACAGCCATTAATGGCATTCACATCTGGAGCATCCTTGTCAAGTCTGCAGTCTCCATAGTTTGCTCGCACACATTATGAATATTGGTTTTTGACCATGAAAGCACTTTTTAGATCTCAAGATGTAACTTTGGGAAATTGTTGAAAAAGGATATACAAAACCTCCCAATGAAGTAGCATTCAATGCACTCATACAGACATAAAAATATCTTTTGAAAGAGCAGAGAAAGAAAGATGGAAAATCCCTCTTCTACATTCATCAGGCCATGCATGAGAGCATTCTTCCTAGAGTGGAAACAACCAAGCAAGCAAAAGATGCATGGGAGATACTCTCCGAACATCCTATCAAGGTAAAGACAAAGTTAAAACTGCTAAACTCCAGTTGCTTAGAAGACATTTTGAGAATATGAATATGAAAGATTCAGATTGTGTAGAATCATTTTTTACATTTGTTGTTGGGATTGTGAATCAAATAAGATCACATGAGGAAGTGATAGAATATACTAGGATAGTTGAAAAAATGCTTAGAGTTTTGCCTGCTAAGTTTGATCCTTTAGTTGTTGCTATAGAGGAAATTAAGGATTTAACTTAGATTACAATGGATGAGTTACATGCCCCTTTGATTAACCATGAACAGAGGCTGAATAGATCTCATACCTCCATAGAAAATGCATTATCATCTCAGGCTTTAATAAGCCATGGAAGATGTAGAGGTAGATTCACTCATAGGGATAGAGAAAGAAACACATTTAGAGGACGTAGCAACATGTTGGAATATATTAATTATATTCCTTGGAAGGTAATAATGTCTATGACTCTCCTTGTTCTCTTTCTGTTCTTATTTATGTTGATATGTTATTGATTGCTAAGATAGGTAAGCTAGTTTAGCTAGATCTATAGTTATGACACAATAGTCATGAAAACCAAGGTGGAAGAGGACATAACCATGATCACTCTCATAATCATTCAGCTGATCATATTCATTATGGTAAAGTATTCTCTTATTATCCATTATTATATAAAGTGATGTTATTATGGATAATCATATTATCCCACATGCAATATGTGAGAGTAATTCCTCCACATCTCTTGGTATATAATAGGGTCAAGGGAGTCACATCACAACATTCCATCATACTATTACAACACATTGTATTGTGCTCACAAGCTCTTTGCTATATTGTATTGGGGTTATTATTAGTTGCTCTCTTGTAAGATTGAAGGAGATTTCTTGAGATGATAGAAGACAACCTTACCCTGGACGTAGCCCAATTGGGTGAACCACGTATATCTGGTGTATTCTTTTCCTTGTTCTCTTTCTGTTCTTATTTGTGTTGATATGTTATTGATTGCTAAGATAGGTAAGCTAGTTTATCTAGATATATAGTTCTGACACAACAGTCATGCAAACCAAGGTGGAAGATGACACAACCAGGATCACTCTCATAATCATTGAGCTGATCAAAGACAAAACAAGTCACACATTCAATGTCATTATTGTAAGAGGTATGGTCACTACTCTTTGGAATGTAGAAAGAAACAATATGATCAAGGAAAGCAAAATCAAAATCACCAAGAAAATTCTACAAAAGGTTCCATGTTTATTGCATGCACAAAGATTGTTGAAGCAATTTCTACAAAATCATCACTTGAATGCAATATGGTTCAAGAGAGTCCAAATGATATTTGGTATTTAGATTTTGGTTGTAGCAATCACATGTCTGGAAATATAGAGTTATTCTCTATTTGGGATAAATCAGTAACTTAAAATGTTACTCTTGGGAACAATAATCAAGTCACTGTTATGGGAAAAGGGACTGTTGATATTTTAACCAAAAAGCCGGAGCAAAAGGTTATTCATGATGTTTTTATGTTGCTGATTTGAAGCATAATCTAATGAGTATTGGTCAGTTAATGCAAAAAGGATATAGAATTTATATGGAGGATAATGAATGTGTTATTGTTGATAAAGCTCCTAGTACTCAACCGATAGCAAAGTTACAAATGACAATAAATATAATGGTCTCTTTGAGGTTGAAACCTGATATCAAAAGGAAAGTAGCTGAAGCTCATCATATATAAAAAAAATACACAAGTTGGAGAAGCCTTCAAGGCTGAAAATTCTCAAAATGGTCCTATGATAAATGTCTCTCAGGCAAGGATAATTTTAGGGGCGAAATTTAGCCCATGGGCTATTTTTCCATGTTTTTTTTCCAAAAATAGATTTGCCAATTTGCATTTTTTGAATCCTCATTTTGATGGGGTAAATGTTTTTTACTCTAAAAATTGTCAAATTATTATATAAACTATATAAAATCCTTAGAAATTGAAATAATTTTAGAAAAATATCGCCAAATAGTTTATAGTTGACATTTTAAAAATTGGTAAGATTCGCCAAGGTTTATACACTTTTAAATAAGTATGGGTCCTTAAAATTATCCTTGCTCTCAAGCTGGCTCTGGAAATGAACAAGTTGGCACCAAAAAAGAAGAAATTGGAACTATAAATGAACAAGATGGTAGTGTAATTGTTCAAACAACTTTTCAGTTAGTTGTAAAGAATGAATCTTCGTTATGGTATTTGAGATTTGGTCATTTAAACTTTGGGGGGATGAATTTGTTGCATAGAAAGAATATGGTTAAAGGTTTACCATTGATTCAAAAACCAGAAAGAGTATGTGAAGGATGCATTTTGGGGAAACAACATAGAGAGACTTTCCCTATTGGAAAATCAGCAAGAGCTCGTAAACCTCTTGATATTATTCACTCTGATATATGTGGACAAATGAAAACTCCTTCCATTGGAAGTTGTACATATTTTCTAACTTTCACAGATGACTATACAAGGAAGACATGGGTCTACTTTTTGAGGCATAAATATGATGCCTTTGGATCCTTTCAATAGTTCAAGGCTCTTGTAGAGAAGCAAAGTGGTTACTACATCAAGGTATTAAGAACTGATAGAGGTGGTGAATATATTTTTGCAGACAACATGGCATTCACAAACAATTTACAGCCTGCTATACACCTCAACAAAATGGTGTGGCTGAAAGAAAAAATAGAACCATCATGGAAATGGCAAGGATTATGTTGAAGTCAAAGCATTTACCAAATGAATATTGGGTTGAAGCAATAGAAACTGCTGTATATATTTTAAACAGATGTCCAACTAATAGTGTAAGGAATTTGATTCCTTAAGAGGCTTGGTATGGTAGAAAGCATAGTGTTGCACACTTCAAAGTCTTTGGCTGCATTGCATATGCTCGTGTCCCTGATTAGCTGAGAAAGACATTGGATAGAAAAGGTGAGAAGTGTATTTTTGTTGGGTATTCACAAGATACAAAAGCTTATAAGTTGTTTAATCCAAATACTAGAAAATTTATATTTAGCAGAGTTGTACAGTTTGTTGAGAATGAAGCATGGGATGGAACTGTAGAAAAAATAGTAAGTGTAGCAGCAACTGATTCACATGACGATATGACTGATGAGGTGTTATAACAACAAGATATTCCTCAAGCAATACCTCCTTCCACTCCCAGACATGCAACACAAGTTGTAGCACAAGCTACACCTCCTTCTACAACAAGAAGATCTTCAAGAAATCAAAATTCTTCACCTATACAACATACTCCACAAGGAACACCAGCCAAAACTCCATTAGAAATTCCATCAAACTCAATTGATAGAAGCAATTCATCGGACCCTACACTGGCAAGTTTATTGCAACGAAAAATAAGGAGTTTAAGAGATATTTATGATTTTGATTTTAATGTTGACACATCAAATTGTTTTTCTGTTTTTGCTTTATTTTCAAAATCTATTGATCCAACGTCTTTTGATGAAGCAATACAGAATGAAGCGTTGGCTGAAGCCATGGATGAAGAGATTGAAGATATTGAAAAGAATAACACTTGGGAGTTTGTGGATCGTCTGCAAGGAAAATCCATCATAAGTGTAAAATGGATTTACAAAACAAAGCATGGCATTGATGGAAATGTGCTAAAGCATAAGGCAAGGTTGGTTGCTATAGGTTTCACTTAGTAGCGTAGTATTGATTACAATGAAACATTTTCCCCAATAGCTCACTTGGATATGGTAAGAAGCATTTTAGCCATTGCTACCCAAAACAAGTGGATTGTTTTTCAAATGGATGTAAAATCTGCATTTTTAAATGGTTTTCTTGAAGAGGAGGTTTATGTGGAGCAGCTAGAAGGATATGAAATTTCAGGTCATGAAGACAAGGTATACAAGCTGAAAAAGGTTTTCTATGGACTCAAGCAAGCCTCTAGATCATGGTGCAACCAGATTGATTCTTATTTAATTAAGAATGGTTTTAGTAGGTGCAACAATGAGCCTACTTTATACATCAAGATGGATGAAAAGGGTAAAATGTTGATTGTTTGTCTTTATGTAGATGATCTTATTTTTATAAGAAACCTTTCTATAAATTCCTTTAAGGCATACATGATGAAAGAGTTTGAGATGATTGACCTTGGTATTATGAAATACTTTTTGGGAATAGAAGTTGAGCAATCAACAGATGGTATTTTTGTTTCTCAATCGAAGTATGCAAGTGATGTATTGAAAATATTTAATATGTTGAATTGCAAGCCAACGTCTACACCAGTTGTAACAGGGATGAAGTTAAGCAAAGAAGATGATGGGTCATTTGTGGATCCAAGATTGTTTAAAAGACTAGTTGGTAGTCTCATGTATTTGACGACCACAAGGCCTGATATCATGTATGGTGTAAGCCTTATCTCAAGGTTCATGGAGTCTCCAAAAGACTCTCATTGGCTAGTTGGAAAAATGATATTGAGGTATGTCTTTGGAACTAAAAACTATGGAATTTTATATTCAGCTGTAGATGAGCTCAAACTCATTGGGTACACAGACAATGATTGTGCTGGTAGCATAGATGATAGGAAAAGCACCTTTGGGTATGATTTTCACTTTGGTACAGGTTTTGTGTCATAGGATTAAAAAAAACATCCAATTGTGACTCTTTCTTCAACTGAAGTTGAGTATGTAGAAGCCACCAGTGCTGCTTGTCAAGTTATTTGGATGCAAAGGATGTTGAAGGACTTGATGCATGATCAGAAAGAACCCACTCCAATATTTTGTGACAACTCAACTATTGCACTGTCAAAAAATCATGTGTTTCATAAGAGAACCAAGCATATTGATATTAGGTATCATTTTATTAGAGAGCTAGTAAATAACAAAGAAATATGTCTAGATTTTTGCAGGTCTAAAGATAAGTGGGCAAACATGTATTTACAAAGCCATTGGAAAAGGAGACATTTCAGTGTCTACGAAGTTGTTTGGGAGTCTTTGTTTTTGTAAATGTCTACAATTTTGAAAACAATTCCACAGTTGATTCTTGTTAGTTCAAGAACTAAAGCAATGTTTTCTTAAGAAGTTTGAAGTAATTTTGTTTAAAAATCCTCAACAATTCATAATTAAGGGGGAGTATTGGAAAATGTTTAATTAATGAACAACTGCACGATGAGCTCATAGATGCACATCTTATTAATGTCTTACCATTAAATAGTCCCTCAAGTAGTCCTTCTGTCAAACTTGTTTGGTAAGGTTACTACCTGAAATTAAATGTGTTCTCTAGAAGACGTGTTTTCCTTCCAAGAGAAGTAAGTGGAGTCAGTTTTTTTTAGTATTGTATTCCATGAAAATCAGTGGCCGAGAGCTCAAGCTTTGTATTGTAGAGAGGCATAGTATTTTCTGAAACATGGGACTTATTTTGTATGTAGGTGTAATTGCTGATTTTGGTTAATGAATATATACATATACTTGTGCCTGTATTGTTTATTTTTATCCAGTATAAAAATAGTCTCAAGGATAGAGCATACATGCTGTAGCATTAATCTCTATTGATGTAGATCAAGTCGGCTGTGCTTTTTTTAAGAGACAGAGCACACACAACTAATGTATATCCTTAAGCTATTGCACACAAGATTTCACATTTTAATTTCAAAACATTAAATCTCATAATATAGATTTAGTTCAAACATATTATTGTACACAAGACTCCAATTTCAAAATCATGTTTTTAGATCATGCCTATTGGAATTAATTCCCAACCGCCACATCATACATAGAGTCTAATGTTAGTGTGAATATCAGCTTGTGTAGTTAATGCTAAATAACTTCTCTAGAAAGGCAATTGATAGAGGTTTCTAGATGTCTTGAGAGGCGTCGAGAGTGTTTACCACTTGTATAAATCCTATTCTTGGTTAATGGAAGACGGGTGGACTCTTCTGG
Source organism: Larix kaempferi (assembly GCA_027924585.1). Classification (NCBI taxonomy): domain Eukaryota; kingdom Viridiplantae; phylum Streptophyta; class Pinopsida; order Pinales; family Pinaceae; genus Larix; species Larix kaempferi. Next base: position 10,268,515 of record BSBM01000613.1, read on the forward strand.
GAAGTTTGTCCCTTTTGTCCTTTGTCCTCTGCTGGGCTATTCTGTTGTGTGTAGTTTTGTCTCGATAATTTCCCCCCACTCTATCCGCTGCACCCTCCATCAATTGGTATCAGAGAAATACCATGGCGTTGAGCTGATTCTCCGCCATATTAGAATCCGCTAGCCTAAACAAAGGAGCTGACTGTTGTGTAAGGTCTGTTGTCTGAAGGCAGAACCTCTGTGTGTTGAGTTTATCTCGACCATTCGAACCTTAGGCAGAAGCCAGAACTGGTGAAGCTCTATTTTTATAGAGATCTATAGCAGAAGATATTTGCGTCAGTTGGATTAAGTGTGAAACCTTGCGCTCGTGGATTGTTCAGTTAGAGCCATTGCTCTGCTCTGTATCCTTGTAAAAACTCCACTTCCAACATATGTATTGGAGTTTGCACCCACGTTTAAGCAGCTGAAATTCTGTGAAAGTGTGAAGGGGTCGTTACCTGTTTGGTTTCGTCTAAAATATTTTGGCAACAAATTTGTATTTTCAGTAAAGCCCAACATGGGAGAACTGGCGCCTGAAGGTTTCCAGCAATTTCGCGTGAAGTTTTTTTAGAGGGCCTGCGTCATTAATATGAGAGTTGAAGCCCATTGTGGTCCAAGTTGAAGGAGCCGCCTTTTTGCTGCTCTAGACACCCGCCAATGTTGAGAAAGAAGAGACTGACTGTGGTAAGAAGACAACCCATGAGCTGTTCAAAGGTGAGGGTTGTAGCGTGTGAAATCGAATTATGTGAAGAAGAAAACCCCTGAGGTTGCATTTTTTTTTTTAAAAGGGGCATTGCAAGAAGCAACCGCTGAGCAGTGAGAAAGGATGACAAAGAGAAGAGCCTCTGTGATTCTGATTAGAAACCTATTTTTCTAGTTGAAGTGTTTCTGACATAGTCTAAGGCTGAGTGCTCCCACAATATAGTGGTTAGCTGGTTGCAAGAAGTCACTGTGACTGAATTGACTGAATTTTGGGCATGTTTTGAAGAAAGCCCAGGTGTTCCTACACTGGCCAAATTTAGCCATGTAGGAGAAGAGGGTTGTTGCCCGTGTTTAAATAAATTGAGTTCAGAAGAGTAGAAGCTTGGTGAATTTTTCAGCAGAACCCAAGATAAAGATGGCGAAGAGCAGAAGACTCAAATTGTCCAAGGAAAAGAAATTCAAATCTTGCATTGCAGATTTGTATGCTGTAGCAGAGATGAAAACTGAAGAAGTTTGTCATAATTTTCTGCCAATTCCAGTTTTCTCAGGTAAGAATTATGAGTTTTGGGTTATTAAAATTGAAAATGATGTTTCGTGCTGAAGGTGTATTGAATTGTGTTGAAAATGATTGTATTGAACCTTATAATGAGGCAAGTGATGCCTTTGCATTATACCTCATACATCAAGCCATGGAAGATAGTGTTTTTCACATTGTTGCTGATGCAGCCAGTGCTAAAGAAGCCTGGGAATGCTTGAGAAGAGAATTTGATGTGAGGGGGAGAAACACTGATCAGCATCAGGCTGAGTTACTTGGAGTTGACAGTCAGTCCGATGATGTAGTTGTTGAGAACATTGTCAAAAATATTAGTAACCACCCCACAGAAGCATAATGTAAATTTGAAGAAATTGACAAATCTCATGTTGTTGTTGGTGGAATGAAAGATGAAAGAAATTGTGTTGATACTGCAACACAATACGAAATTGAATTTGAAGTTGAGGAGAAAACTCTTCCTGGTCACGAGGTTGAGCTCTATGAAGCTCATGAAGACATTAAAAGTTTCGAAATCCTTCAAAATGATATGTTTGAATTTGAAGTTGAGGAGAAAACTCTTCCTGGTCTTGAGGTTGAGCTCTATGAAGCTCATGAAGACATTAAAAGTTTCGAAACCCTTCAAAATGATATGTTAGATGCTGAAGCATATGCAGTTGATGAAAATTTTGCAGAAATTATAACAACTGAGGTAGAGATTGAAATTGAAGAAGGGCCAAAATATGATGAAGAAATTCTAAGCGTTGCTACCATTGCAAGAATCAACCTCTTAGCGTTGCATTTGAAACACTTCTAGTGGCAATTCGTTTTGGGATTTAGGGCATATCCGTTTTAGCATTGGCATCCCATCCATTGTTTTATGAATTGCATACAGTATATTTTTTAAAATCTTTATCTTATTTTTTTTAATATTAGCAATGGTTTTACAAACATTGTTGTTAATTTTAATTTTAATTTTTTATTGTGATAGTAATTTTTCTTCTTTGCTTCTAAATAAAAATAAAGATAAAATCTATACAAAACCTTAATAAATAAATTCTGTATTTGAAAAACAAATAACATTAATGGTATGATATTATTAAAAATGGTTTCACAAACATGGTTAGTGTTAGTTTTTTTATTGTTTGTATTTTATAAAATAAAAATAAAACCTTGTAATAGGGAGGTATTTAATCGAAAAAGATTTACATACATCCTAACAAAAATCACCTCTCCACATAATTTTTGCCATTGTTGCAATTTGGTATCTAACCAAAAGTTTAATGTCCATTTAGGTTAACCTTATGGGTGAATTCATTTAAAAAATTGAAAAATACTTACATACATCCTAACAAAAATCACCTCCCCACATAATTTTTGCCATTGTTGCAATCTGGTATCTAACTAAAGGTTTAATGTCCATTTAGGTTAACCTTATAGGTGAATTCATTTAAAATTATGTTTGTTGTGATGTATTTCCATTGTTGCAATTAGTATCTAACTAAAGGTTTAATGTCCATTTAGGTTAACCTTATGGGTGAATTCATTTAAAGTATCAATTTTTTTTGGTTGTTTTTTTTAATTACAACATATTCTCGATAATGATGGATATTCATGTCCGAAGTAATGGCAAGGTTTTAGGTTGTTGGGTTATTAGTGTGTTACATCTTTTTGAAAGATAGACATACATGCAATTATAATTAGTGTGGCAAGTCACTACATGTCTCAAGGCATTACGTGCATACAAATAACTGGATTTTCTGCTGCTACTGTTTTTTATCTAATTCTTTACATATTTATTTTACATTATGAATATAAAACTCTTTGCTATGAAAACAAAAAAAAACACATTGGCAAATAACAAAAACAACCAACAAGGATACCTCTTTCCATAGTTCTTGCCATCATATTCAACTCCGCAACAACATATGATCTTCCATTTATTCACAACCATTGTCCTTTTTTTTTATCTCTTACTCTTTTTTATTAATAAAGAGGCATTATGTGCATACAAATCACTGAATTTTATTGTTGCTATTGTTTAAAAAAGAAACATTTCAAAAGAGCACAAACAATCAACAAGCGTATTCCTTTCTATTATTGTCTTCTTTTTTCTCCATGGTTGTTACTATGATCTTAAACATGCCACACACCAATGCTGTTCGCTTTCTAATTCCATACCTTTCGTCATTGTTTATTATTTGTACATGCAAATGTATTTTCCCTTCATACCTTTACTGACATCAGCCCATGTAAGTGCAATGTCCCAGACATTACCACATCGTGACTCTTGTTTCCTAAATAGATAGTCTTAAAATAGTGTTGTTCACACGAGAAGAAAATATATCTCTAATAAGTTTTCTTATATGTGCACGTTAATATCTTATTAGATTCATTCCATATTGATCTTGTATTTGAATGCAACATGCAGGTAAAGAAATGTATTACGTGATATGGATTTTACAATATATTAATCTCTTCATGATTAATATTGGTTTCATCATTTTAGCTGGTGAAGCTATAAAGGTTATTTCTAACCTAATTATTTTGTTTATTATGAATTAGTATCAAAATCATCTGATTTATTATTATTATTATTATTTTTATTCATTCTAAATTAATGTCTAAATTATTTGATTTTCATTATTAAAAATTAAATTTTACATTTTTATTATTGAATATTAATATTTTAAATTTAATTAAAATATCTTAAATTATTGATGAAACGATCACATAATACACATTGCATATGAAAGAATAAGAGCATTCTTACAAATTGTATAGATAATGATCCATTACAATTTCATAATAATAGAGGAAGTACAAATTGAAGTTAATAACATTATATAATTAAATGAAAAATAAGTTTATGATATATTTGTTAGGAAATAAAAAAATTAAGGAAAAAAATGTACATTTTATAAATTAGTTTAAATTAATATTGTTTTTTCACAAAATAGTGGTTAATGAGTAATTTTTTTAGAAGTAGTTTAAAAGTTATAAAATTTTATTTTTTATTATTAATTTTTGACTTTATTATTTAAATTGTATTTTTACATGTATAAATAAATTTAGTTCTCTTAAATATTGATATTAAATTAAAATTAGGAAATCTTAACAACTTATATTCACAATTTTAACAGTTCTCAAATTTTAATTGAATTTCAAAACAAAAATAATTTAAAAATATAACCAACGTTTCTATACTAATACACTTTATATGCCTTTTATCTCCTCCTTATATATGCCTTTTGATCTTTTTTGCAGGCAATATATACCATTTATAGCAATGCAAACTTGTTGCAACTACCAATTTGCATTTTATTTGCTGGATTGGCGTGCATTATTTTTTCAATTAGCATTCCTCACTTGTCAGCTTTAAGGTTTTGGTTAGGTGTTTCAACGTTTCTCAGTCTCATCTATATCATAATATCCATTGTGTTATGTATAAAAGATGGTATTTCTCTCTCCTTTTTATTTTCAATGCTTTGTATGGTTTATGAGTGCATGCTTATAAACATTGGTATCTCTAAATGTTTTATTTTCTTTCTATCATGTTACATTGGAAATGTATCTCGTAATAATTTGCCCTCTAATGTTGTTGATTTTCTACTATCATGTCACATTGGATTTGTAGGCTACAATAGCCCAGCGAGAGATTATGGGATTCCGGGTTCAATGAAAACCAAATTTTTTAATTCAATTGGTACTATAGCAAGTCTCTTTTTTGCCTGCAATACAGGCATGCTTCCAGAAATACAGGTATTTTAAACTTACTCTCATATGTCTTTTTGTTTCCTTAATTCAATGTATTAAAATGATTTATACTGGTTTAAATTATTTATTGGCTAAATATATTTAATCTAAACTTTTTTTAATCTAAAGACAACTTCATTTTGATTCCATGAAGATGGGTAGAATGCTCATGTTAGTTCTAAAACTACAATAGAATGAAAACCTCTATGGAGAGGATTGTTTCAATGAGACCCTCATCTTGAGAAGCTCAAATTGAAAATGAAAAAAAACCCAAACCTTTTCTAACCTACAGGCAGTTTAAGTTTGATTCACCCAACATGGGTGGAGTGTCCACAGATAGAGTGTCCACTCTAAACTTCGGTTCTAAAATTACAACACAATGAAAATTTAGAAACTTTGATACAATGTCTATCCACTGTGCAAACATTCATAATTAAATTTTAATTCTTTTTGGAGATGACTCTCTCAATAAGACCTAGCTCTTTGAGAAACTGAGATTGAAAATGAAGAAAACTATGGCTGCATATATTTAGCCAAAACAGTTTCTAACCTAAAGACAATTTCATTTTGATTTATTGAAGATGAGTGGGGTGTCTTTTAAAAGCATCCATTCTAAAATTACAATAGAATAAAAATCCAAACCTTGATACAATATATATTTACATTTCAAATTAAAAAAAAAAAATACTTACCATTAATTCTTATATCATTAATTAAGTATATAAACATAATACATTCACAATCAAAATAAATAAAATACATTCACAATCAAAATAATTAGAAAAAAATAAAAACATTTAAGGTAGAATTTTGAATATTCAAACTAGCAAACTATTATTCGATATATTGTATTAATCCATAATAAAACAATAAAATCATTTAAAAGTACAATTTTGAATACTCAAATAATTTATTTAATACACAATAATTATTAATAACCTAAATGGATTTTGTTCATTAATTTATACCAAGAATCTTTTATAATTTATGATGTAACAATATAAATGTTTCGATAAATGTCATTATAGTTATTTTTAAAAACAAAGATTCTATATAACAGGGTATAATATATATATATTTATAGTTTTATAATAACTAAGAAAATTTATAAAAACCTAAATTAGTAGAGCTACTTAATTTGTGGTGGATAAGTCACAAGTTAAGTACTATGAACACGTTATAAACAAGTTATATGTTATTTGTTCTTTATGCTTAATTCTAATCACCTATTATCTATGCTTTAGCTATTTGTTACCTTATTTAGTTAAATAGGTTCTCATATAACCTTTTCTCTATGCTTAATTCTAATCACCTATTATCTATGCCTTAGCTACTTGTTACCTTATTTAATTAAATGGGTTGTCTCTCAAGTTACCTGTTATCCATACATGAGTTACCAGTTAGCCATGCATTAGCTACCAGTTATTTTTTTATAATTGTTTATTTTGAATTTTGAACAATTAAGTTATGAAATCAATATGGACAGTACACTTGTCCTATCCTTCTTTAATATAGGAAAAACATAAATTTAATAATCCACCCCAAATTCTAAAATATAAATAACTATCAATAATAAAGTAATAATTCTTTTAATTTTACAATTGCTTTAGTTCTTCATTTTTCAAAGTACAGCTATTCCAAAACACAATAATATATATAACACTTTACTTTCCAAATTACTCAACAATGAGAGCAATTTAAACATCTTGACGTCCTGAAATCACAATATTGTTTTTGGCAGGCTACAGTAAGACGTCCCTCTATAAAGAACATGCAGAAAGCCCTGTACCTACAATCCACTGCAGGGATTGTGCCCTTCTTCACTCTTACCTTTGTGGGCTACTGGGCATATGGTTCATCAACCTCATCATATCTTCTCAACAATGTACATGGCCCCAGCTGGGTTAAAATTCTGGCAAATGCTGCTGCTATTCTGCAATCTGTGATAACACTACATGTACTCGGCTAACCCTAAACCTATTAACTTTGTACTGAAAAAAAATGGTCAGAGCTTATTTTAACAGACTTAGTTGTTACTGTGGTTGTAGATATTTGCAAACCCAACGTATGAATGTTTGGATACGAAGTTCGGATGGAGGAACGAAAGTATATATTCATTACGCAATTGGACAGTAAGGTTGGTGGCTCGAGGAACTTACCTGGGACTTTCCACATTTATGGCTGCATTGCTTCCATTTTTGGGAGATTTTGTGAATTTGACAGGTGCCGTGAGCATGATCCCATTGACATTTGTGTTGGCCAATCATATGTACATTAAGGTCAAAGGAAAGGATTTGTCTGCGTTACAGCGGTCATGGCACTGGGCGAATATATGGATTTTCCTTCTGTTGGCGGCAGGAGCAACCGTATCAGCTTTCCACCAAATCGCTGTCGACTCCAAAACATACCGTGTCTTTGCAGATCTTTGATGATGAAATTTACTCTTAATTGATGTCAAATTGTCTAATCAATGTTGGTTAGTGATTGTTCTTTCTAGTTCTAAATTTGAAATAAATAATTATAAAAAAATATAAAAAATAATTAGTTGTTTATCTATGATAACTACGTTTAATTTGTGATCTATTCATATTTACAACATTTTTATGTCGAAAAGGAGCATTCTACAGTCAAGTAGGGGGAGATGTGTAACTCCTTAGGTACTCATCCTCAAACTGACACGTGTTCTTTTTAAAATATAATAAAATATTATAAAAAAATAACATGTCGGAGAGATTTGATCCCTGCACTTGGTAGATCCCCATTTAAATGGATCTATGCTGGTTCTAATGAATTGAATATATGTTTAAAATGTGAAATTGTTGAAAGATAATTGAAATGAACTAAAGCTCCATTATGTTTGAAATGTGAAATTGTTGAACCATAATTGAAATGAGCTGAAAGGCTTGGTAGATGGCCCAAAAGTTTTCCAAGATTATTGAAAGGGATTTAGTTTTAAGATTATGACTTGTATTATCTTTAAGTTTTAAGTTTATAGGAGTCTTAGTGGAAATATTTTACTATAACATCTTCAAAAATGTTTTTAAATTATATAATTTTTTTAGAAATTTGAATATTTTAATAGAAATATCACAAATATTTTATGGTAAGAAATTTAAAAATTAATAAAATTTTACAAAATTTAAATACACTTTAAAAAATTATAAATATTTAAAAATTTACTTAATTATCACTTTAATTCATATACACAAAATTTGATTATTTAAAATAACTGTAACCATAATTGATTACCAAAGAGTATAATTCCATATTTAAGTCTTAGTCTATTAACTTACTTTTTCCTTATGTGAAAATGATATAATTAACATCTATTCACAACCCAATATCTAAGGGAAAGTCAAGTTGTTGGTTTCTTTGTTAGTTTATTAACTTTAAATTAATTAATTAACAATATACGAGAACATAAGTTATTTAGCAATTGCTTTTAATTATTAATAAAAATGGATATCTATTATTTAAAACTAGCAATTATCCTTAAAAGTACAAAATGTATGATGTACAATCTTATATCATATATGTTGAATATGTTTGTTCTATAAATGTGAAAATGTAATTTTAGAAGGCATTCAAATATTTTTTGACAATTAATTAAGGCACATATATTAAGCTCATTGTCAAGCAATGCTAGTATTAATCTAATAGTGTAGAGAAAAGATAAAAAGATTGAGAATTGAATTTTTAAATACAATATAAAGTTGATGAATGGAAAATAACACCCACAACCAATGATTAAAAAAGAAACACAATAATTATTTTGAACATGGTGGGTGGAAAAGTGCGTTTGGTTCCACCTTGCAATACTATTCAAGATAAATATGTGTCTCATAACAATTCCTTATATTTATTGGTGTTGTAAGTGATTGTAGATGTAGATGGACTACCCCCTTCCTACAAGTCAGAGTAAAAACATAACAAAAGAAATTCACTAGTATTTTACAAATCTCGATAATATCAATTTATCACACAAAGTAATAATTGAACACAATTAATGATGTAAAAATAAACCATAACATAACTTTGCAAAATTTATTAATGAAATTTACTAAGCTCTTGGGTTTCCATTCACCCATCACTTCTATCCACCACCATAAACACAAACTCGAGCTTTCGCTCATAGGCCAAAGGTGTCTTGCTTATTCACTAGTAGATAAATATATACATAGAAATTGGAAGTTGAATGGTTTCACCATTTCAACTGGCATCAAATGGGTTGATTAATGAATCGATCCATTTCCCCTAAGTGTTATTGATCCCTTCCTTTGGAATTAGGGACGTCATTCATTTCATTTTGATCGACGTGTAATGCCTTAGTTTAAGTTAGATATTTTCATTTTGTCTTCTAGTAATTGAGCTTTGCAAGTTTGCAAATATATCTCGTCTCTACTACATAAATTTGTAGCATAATCTTGTAGTCTTTCATAAAAAATACTCTTATTCAAACCAATAGGAAATAACCACCAACTTCCTATCTCCACAAATTCTCTTGGAAAATTAATCTCTAAGTTTGCAAGTGCTCGAGATGTGGAGAAATTTATTCTTGGATTTGAAGTTTGTTGACATGCTTCAAGACTCTTTCATGAAATTGATTCCAATATCTTTGTAGCAATGGTTGTACCATCTTCTATAAAATCTACAAAGATGTCTTGAAAGCAACCCTAACTAATGTAGGAATATGAGATGTGTAGGTTAGTTGGCTATGTTAGGGATGCTCCCACACTAGACTCCCCTAGACTGTTGGAAAATTTGAACATCTTTCTCAAAAGGTAAATAACAAAAGGTGCAGACTAACCATCTCCCTTTTCCCATTATTATGATTAAAATCCACAATTTTTCTTTGGATGTCCTATCCCAACATTGTTCTACGTCTAACCCAATTTTTAACATTTCTTTCATTCCTCATGAATTTGTTCCACAAGGTCGCATCACCTCTTTTTCTTTTACCCCAATGGTGCTTACTTCCTTACACTGCTTTCAACAATGGTGCTTACTGTGACCCATAAGCCCATGTTAGGCACCATTCATTATACTTGCTTCATGGACTACATAAGTATAATATTCTCCTCATTGTCAAATTTTCCTTTTCCCGTCACCCTCATGGCCTTCACTTCATCTATTGCATTTCCTACAAACATACCACCACATCAAACATTATGAGAATGAAAATATCTCATATATGCCTCTTTCAAAAGTGTTGCTACTATAGCACCCATGTTTTTCTCTTTATTTTCTTTAGAAAACTGCTCCACATGTTCATGTTGCTCCACTTCCTTCACATACACCAACAATGAACTATATACCCTTGCTTATTTAGCTTTCTCCATTTTCTCATTTGATGGATGCAAGATAAAATTGACCCCATCCTTCTCAAACTAGTAGGTATTTCTTCTCCCATAATGCATAAGTCTTTTATCAAACTACCATGGCCCCCACCAAAAAATGTGGCAAGTATCAATGGGAAACACATCAAATAGAATGCTATCACTATAACCCCCACTATTAAAATTAATTAGATACCGTTCCCTCATAGTGACCCTATGCTTATTTTGCAACCATGACACTCTATATACTTCTAGATGAGGTGTACATTTGAATTTCAATATGTGGAAAACTTCATTTGACACTAAATTTCTAAACTACTGCCATTAATAATTAAATTACAATGTACTTACCTTCTATTTTACATTTTTTTTCCTAAATTTATTGTCTTCCTTTGCTCTGGTTCTATACCAACCTATTTATTAGGTTGCAACAATACTTTCTACATCATCAAATTTTCTCCCGTCTCTGCTCTCAATTCCACCACCTCACTTGCTTATACCCTTGGTTCTACTTCAACTTGATATGATTTCTCCTCTCTTTTTTTCTTCCTTATTTCCAAAGTTATGGGCATTGAAATGCCACATGACCTTGCATTCTACATATGTAGAAAACAACTTCAAATTTTCCACCTCTACTCTCTACCTCTTGTTGATTGAACTCTTCTTATGTCAACATTGAAATCCTCTTCTAGAAGGTTGATCCACAACGCTGGGGGTGCTTTCATTCTCTTCGACTTGTTTTTCTTTATGTTATCCTCTTCCATATCCTAAAACTTTTCTTGTGATCTATCAAGTTTCCTCAACAGTTTTACCTCAATCCTCAAAGAAAATTGGTAACCCTTTGCCATTGAATGAAAAATTAAAATATTAAACTCATCTTGAATGACATAAATGGGACCATTCAAATACTTGGAGAGGATTTTGGACACTCCTCATTCTTCCTAGACCTTATAAAAGTCTATAAAACTCCTTCTTGTACTCCTTTACTGGCATCTTTAATTGCTTCAAACAATCTCCTCAACGAGTTTAAAGTATAGTCCATGGGAAAACATTTATTTTTCAACTCTGACACCATCCTATCCTAGGTTTTAATATTTTCTCTACCACAAATTTCTCTATTCAAGTGCAACTTATCCCACCACAAAGAAAAGATAATTTTCAATTTTGTACTGGAAAACAAAACCCTCCTAGGATTTCTAATCTACTCAAATTAAAATAAATTTTCCATTTCTCCTATCCAATCTATCAATTCCTTTGGTATTTAATGTTCCACAATAAACTAGAGTGTCAAGTTTAGATTTACCTCCAATACCACTGATGGCTGTAATCATTCTCTTTTCCATTGTCATGTACTCTTCTATTTCTTTCTTGTAGTCTCTGATTTTGCTTCATTGTCATTGATGTTTTGCACTACATGTGCAATACCTCTCCTCTAGGTTTCCTCCATGGAATCCATTCTGAACATCATTTTCCTCACCATCATTGCAATCTCTTTCACATATTTTGAATCCTCGGGTATTCTTGGCCTTCCACAACCTCTTCCTCTATTTTCTAGCACTATGGTTCTAGTCTAGGGTCTCTTCTTACATGCTCCCTAGTTCACCAAAATTCATAGATTACTCAATCTGAGACCCATATCTCTTTGGTTCTCCCCACCCCAATCTCAACCCACTTTTGTACTAGTAAATGCAAAGAGACTATGCCTCCTTACAAGTTAGAGTAAAAACACAACAAAACAAATCCACTCAGATTTCACAAACTTTATAGCATGAATCCAGGTCACACAAAATAAAATTTAATTAGAAATTATTCTTGGATATGCAGTTTGATGACGTGCATCAAGGCTCTTTGATGAAATTGATTCCTATATTTGTAGCAATGGCTATAGAAGCTTCTAAAATACTACGAAAAATATCTTGAAAGAAACCCTATCTACTCAAAGAAAATGAGATGTATAGGATAACTCATTACACAAGGGATGCTCCAGTTGTGAAGAGAATGTAACACAGATGTGGAATGATCTAGATGATCTAACCTTCATCTAATGGATTGGAATAGTCACAAAGGTTCAACATGTCTCATCAATACACAAGATTGATAAAGAGAAAATGTCTTACTATGTAAAAATAAAAGAATGATCTTGCCAAAATTTCTATAGCTCTCGACAACAACTAAAATTACATAACAATTTTATGTTTTTATTAAATTTTATTTTAATGATTTATTTTGGTTTCTCTCATTTTCCCTCGACCCTCCCATTAACACTTAGTCCAATTTAAAGATATCTATCACCCATCCTTTCTTTAAAGTATCAATAATGAAATTTCCTACATGTTCTTTTAATGTCATTATAAACCTACTTAATCTTAAAGAAATTAGTAACTAATTTCGATTGGTTAAAAAACAAAATAAAATACATCTTTTCTTATAACTCTACTTCATTATCAAAATATAAAATAGATTCATATATTTTTGGATTACTATTTAACTTACTTTCACATGCTCAATTTTTATTTACCTTACTTTCACATGTTTATATGCTTTTGTTGATGTTCAAGGCCAACTAATTGAAAGATACATTTTTTTTAATCCTCATTGATTTTCATACATTATTTATTTTTTATTTATGTCATTAAATTCTTGATTTCAATCACTGAAAAATCACTGAAATTATGTGAAGTGACAAAAATTCAATAGGACACAAGTCTCAAAAATTGGTTGGAAAAAAATCTAATACCTACTAGTGTCATTATTAGAATCATCACAAGTTGCAAAACCAGTTGACAAAAAATCTAATACCTACTACTCTCATTACTAGAGTCATCGTTGGGACATCTGTGGAAAGTTAGAATAGAGATATTTGGCATGAGTAATACTACCAATATTATTTACAAACTATGTTTTTAAAACTAATATATTTCATTCCTTAAAAATTTAAGATAATTTTTTTTAATTTAAAACATATATTTTTATTAAAATATATTATTTTAAGAATTAAATATTAATTTGTGATATAGTAAAAGAGGTTTTCTTTCCTTTATAAAACAGTGTTGTGCTGCGTCGTGATTGTCCTTCAAATTGGAATATATGAATAAGCAGAGTGACATCCACCACGGGTCTTGAAATCACCACCATAGGGTTTAAGCTTTATGCTCTTCCAACAAATCCAAAGAACTATAAAGAACGAATAAAGGGTTTTCTATTATGAATTTTCAATTGAAATAATGATATGTAAATGAACAATCTTGTTTTTATGTTGATTAAACAAATATATTACAAACTCAAGATATGTATTGTATAGTCGAATGAAATATAGAATTGGCTAATTTTGCTTCAGATTCCCACTTAAATTCCAACTCTAAAATGATGATAAGATAGAATTTACACATAAATGTTCACTTTTAATTAATAATATATAAATTATGCTAGTGTTAGGTGCTTTCCAATGCAGCGAATCTATGTGAGTTGTAAGCTTACGGTAAGCATTCTTATTATTCTTATCTTCCCAATTATTTTTAGTTACAGTTGGGCCTCTTCCATTACTATAAATGTAAAACCTTCTCATGTAATTGTATCAATGTGAGATCAATAAATTCCTTTTTAGTTTCTAATGAGGCTCATTCACGATTCGAGTTGATCCCAAATTTCTACATGGTATCAGAGCAAGCGTTTCGTGCCCTGCCTTTTTTTAAGTGAGTGTTTTCAACTTTGTTTTCTCATTGACTAGTTTAATTATCTCTCTGATCTTGGCTTTTGTGGATCTTGTGCAAGTTTGCTTTTATAGATCCGATCAGTATTCCCTGCATGTGAAATTTCAGAGGTTTTTCAAACACCTCTCAATGGTGAAGATGGCCATAGAGGCCAAATCATTGGATATTTTGTCATCCCTACTACAAGGCATGGGATGTTCCTCCATCAGTATTCCCCGCGTGTGAAATTTCAGAGGTTTTTCAAACACCTCTCAATGGTGAAGATGGCCATAGAGGCCAAATCATTGGATATTTTGTCATCCCTACTACAAGGCATGGGATGTTCCTCCATCAGTATTCCCTGCGTGTGAAATTTCAGAGGTTTTTCAAACACCTCTCAATGGTGAAGATGGCCATAGAGGCCAAATCATTGGATATTTTGTCATCCCTACTACAAGGCATGGGATGTTCCTCCGTCTCAATATTGTTTATATTCCTTTTTCACAACATGCAGTAGCTTCTCTTCTATAAAACATTAGCCTTGAGGAAGGAATTTTCTACGATTGTGGGGAAGTTAAAAGAGGAGCTTGTCATCTATGATCCACCCTCGCGACTTCTATTTTGTTATTAGTTGCCACTTCCTATGTCTTATCATGGAGTAGTTGGTAAGAACTTTGTGTTTCTAGGGAGGAGAGCACGGATCTAATCCCATAATCACCATATTTTGTTTGTTGGAGCTTTGTTGTCATAGTTTTTTTTTTCTTTTTCTTTTGTCAATTTATTGTATTTTAAAGGTTATTGGCCAAGAGCATTATGCTCTCTTTCCAACAAGTAGTTGCACACATTCTTAATTTGGTTCTTCTATTGTAAATGGGTACCTAAAATGCTCTTGCTTGTTGGGACACATATTGAGGATTGTTGTCCATGATGGTTTTATGGTACCTCTCAGGGATAATTTTAAGGACCCATACTTATTTAAAAGTGTATAAGCCTTGGCAAATTTTACCAATTCTTAAAATGTCAACTATAGAATATTTGGCGATATTTTTCTAAAATTATTTCAATTTCTAAGGATTTTATATAGTTTATATAATAATTCGGCGATTTTTAGAGTGAAAAAAGTTTACTCCCAAAAAATTGGGCAAAATGGGGATTCAAAAAATGCAAATTGGCGAATGTTCTTTTGGAAAAAAAACATGGAAAAATAGCCCATGGGCTAAATTTCGCCCCTAAAATTATCCTTGGTACCTCTTATATTGCACCTTTGAGTAGTGGATTGCATGCCACTCATGCAAATCATTTTAGATTGTCATCATGCACTTTCCTTCGTCGACTACATTGTTTTGTGGTCTCTTTGAGCTCACCACTTTGGAATTTTTCTTCATTAGGTTGTTTGGCATATTTTCCACCTTTATCTCGTACCTCCATACTTTTGCCATCATTTGTGACATCCATTACCATCATCTTGTAGAGGTAAAGAAACATTAGAGGTAGGGGGAGTACGAGAGAGAGAGGGGGGTAGGTAGGTGTATGGGGGTGCAGAGTGGGGGGTTGAGAGAGAGAGGGGGGTGGATAGGTGTATGGGGGTGCAGAGTGGGGGGTTGAGTGAGAGAGAGAGGGGGGTAAGGGATAGGGGGATGATGAGTGGGGAAAGAGAGAGGGGTTGATTAGGGGTGGGGGTAGGAGGGGGGTTGAGAGAGAGAGAGAGAGATATTGGGGGGTTATGGGTTTTGTGCGTAGGGTGGAAGGAGGAGGGAGGTTAGAGAGAAGAGGGGAGTATAGGGGGAGAGATAGAGAGAGGTGGGGGTAGAGAGAGAGAGATAGAGAGAGATGGGGGGTGGTTGGTGGTACGGGGAGGAGGATTAGGAGAGACATAGATAGAAAGGGAGCAGAGAGAGAGAGAGAGAGGGGGGGCATGCATAGGGGGATGAAGAGTGGGGGGGTTGGGGGTAGGGAGAGAGAGAGTGGGGTGGGGGCAAGTGATTAGGGGTAGGGGGAAGGTTATGAGAGAGAGAGAGAGAGAGAGAGAGAGAGAGAGAGTGGGTGGTGGTTAGTTACAGGGGGGAGGGGGATTCGGAAGATAGAGATGGGTGGGGATTATAGGTAGGTGGAGGAGTAGGGGAGAGAGAGTGTGTGAGAGAGAGGGTTAAGGGGAGGATATATATATTATATATATATATAGATAGATAGATAGATAGAGAGAGAGAGAGAGAGAGAGAGAGAGAGAGAGAGAGAGAGGGGGCAAGGAGTAGGAGGTGAGAGAGAGAGAGAGAAAGTCGGGGGGGGGGTGGGTGATTACAGGTAATGGGGATAGGGTTAGGGAAGAGAAATCCATAGAGATCGATGGGGTTAGGGGTTTTAGGAGGAGTGGAGAGATTATAAAGAAAGGGGGACATAGGTGAGGAGTGGGGGGTTGGGGTTAGAGAGAGAGAGAGAGAGATGGGAAGTGGTTAGTGGTTGGGGGAGGGGGATTAGGAGGGATATAGATAGAGGACACATTAGGGGTAGGGGGAGTAGGAGAGAGAGGGGGGGGTTAAGGGTAGTGGGTGTAGAAGGGGGGGGGGTGATTACGGGTAAGGGGGAGGATGGGGGTTGGGGAAGATAAATCCATAGAGATCGATGGGGTTAGGGGTTTTAGGAGGAGTGGAGAGATTATAAAGAAAGGGGGACATAGGTGAGGAGTGGGGGGTTGGGGTTAGAGAGAGAGAGAGAGAGAGATATGGGCAGTGGTTAGTGGTTGGGGGAGGGGGATTAGGATGGATATAGATAGAGGACACATTAGGGGTAGGGGGAGTAGGAGAGAGAGGAGGGGTTAGGGGTAGTGGGTGTTGAAGGGGAGTTATGGGGGGTTAGGGTTAGTGGGTGTAGGAGGGGGGTTATGGAGAGAGAGAGAGATGGGGGGTGGATAGTGGTAGGGGGGAATGAGATAAGGAGAGACAAATATAGGGGGAGTAGGAGAGAGAGAGAAGGGGTAGGGGTATCAGGATGAGGAGTGGGGGGATTGGAGAGAGAGAGAGAGAGAGAGAGAGAGAGAGAGAGAGAGAGAGAGAGGTGTTAGGGACAAAGGGATAGAAAGGAGGGATAAGAGAGAGAAACGTGTCTAGGGAGAGAGGAGAGATAGCATGGGGGGGATAAATATCCGGTATTCGGTCATTTATATATGCATAAGGGTGCTCACACGAATATAATACCCAAATCCATTGCAATGGGAGCGCGTGAGTGCAAAAAGACATAGCGTGCATGCACCCTTAAGACCGTGTGCGTGCCATGGTTTGCCATGGTTTGGTAAAATCTCGAACCGCTAGCTAGGAATCCACGTAGGTCTTAAAAGCGCATGCACACTAGTAGCGCGAGCGCGCATTTAATGCGAACACACTTTTAGTGTGTGCACCTTAAGAGCACGTGCGCGCTGCTCTATATATTAAAAATTGGGCCGAGGCCCATTTCTAACCCATCTTACCCGATTCCACTGGTGCCCGACTATCCAAAATCGCTCCACGATCGTGCATGCACATCAATTCGACCACCAAAACTTCCCAATCATCATCCAGGTAAGATTTTGATCCACAATTTACAATTTTTGTTTGTATTTTCAATGATTTAAAAAAAAATTACATTATAAAAATTCCAAAAAATTTCAACCAATATTGAAACAAATTCATTTTTTTAAATTGCAGTTCATCTCTTCTCCATCATAATGGCATAAAACCAAGATCCAAACCCCCAAAAAAACAACCCATCCACAAAAAACTCCAAAGTAAACATTCACCCTGAGGAGAACCCAACCACGGAAGCCCAAATAAACAAACATTTACACCAGTTAAGAAACTTGTTTCAAGAGCTTAGAACCATTAGGAAATCACCAAGACTCTCCTTAGCCACATACATCGCTAGCATCATTTCGTCAGTTGAAAATGCTCATGGTCAATTGGAGAGCATAACCAAGTATAGGGATATGATGAGAGCATATTATTTCATTGGTATCAGTAGAGACCAAATCAAAGAATTGAACATCTCAAAACAAACTCTAGTTAGCTATTTCATTGACACCAAGACCAACCTACCTCCCGATCCACGGAAAATATGCCTTCCAATGGATTGGTGCACATATGATCCATGGAGACAAAACTAGATGAGTCGATGGTTTATGGTTTTCGACAAACCTCCTTGCAACAATAGGGAGGTTCCACTTTATTTTATTCGGAAACTATATGCGGAGTTTGTGTTGGGTCTACATGTCAACTACTTTGACATTAGTGAGTTTCATGGGGTTGGTATTGGATTTTCCCATGATTGACCCACCGACAGGCGTAACCCAATGAGAGTGCCACATGCACCTAGGAATACGCCTAACCCCCCTCCATAGACACCTCATTTACTGGATTTCCTAGCCGAGACTGCCACCACCATATCATAGCTTACTCATACTGTATTACAACACAATACATTCGTGGCATCATCTAGGCATGACACATTAGAGCAGCATGGAGAACCATCAGGTGTAATTCCTTCAGGCCCCATTGGTCATGGACCATCCATGACAGCTAGTGAGCCAAAGTATCATTTTGACACCTAAGGATTACACCATCATTGCACTCACTGCGACCATACTTTCCATGGCCCTACAGAGGATCCTGCACGAGATACCTTTATGTATGAGGTTAGTACAAGATTTGTAAATGGTTGATTACATTTTTAAATGTACATTTTACAATCGTTAGATCAACATGGGTTAGTGTATATAATGTGTAATTGATGTTTTTGGCATGTGCAATTGTTTCGAGATGAAACAATAGAATTAAGGTGGGAGGAAATCACTGTTCCCAACCTTGATTCTGCCATGGCGGCAGCAGAAAGTATTGCATCACCTCATATACATGTATCTAAAAGAGTGTATGGTTGTAGGATTTAAAAATTGAGTTAGTTGCAATTGTCAAATTTTATATGAGAAATCAATATTAATGTTTTTTTGTTTCCACTGGTGCATGCAAGGGAGATTGAGCAGTACATGTCTCCACCTGTGCTAAGTAGATCACCTGTCATGTAGGTAACTTGTGTGAAATTAATTATATATTTGATGTGAAATTCATTGTGTTTGTATGGTTAATTTACATGTTTTTTATTCTAATGAAACGTATTTCATATGTTTATGTAGGCTATATCTCCAACCATACGATCACCATATGCACACATTCCTGCGTATATTCCACATAGTTCTGTTTTTCCACATTTCATGTCGAGTTAGGTGATTGGGAACTCTACCCCTATGCTCGACATTCCTGTATCCCCCCGTAGGCTGCTCCCACCCATTGCACAACCACCGGGGCTATATCATCGCACACACCCATCCACTCATGTGTTCCCCCCACCTGTCCATTATTTGGCTCCATCTGTTCCATCCACATCGGCTCCAACATTATGTCATTCAATCTCTCACCACTGCATGATTGTCTTTCTTAGGGTTTGCAAACCCTAGCCATGTTACATCACACAAGTACATGGAAAGACAACTCTATTTCTAGCATTCAAAATCATGTTAGGTGTTAGCTCCACTCTCCATGTCTTCTACTAGACAAATGACCTTAGTGTTAGAACAAGGTGCCCTACTTTTGACCTAATTTGTCACTTTCTCAAAATTACTTGGAATTTCCCTTTGTGAGGCCTTTTACTTGGGGTTCCCAATTATCTCACATACTTTTATGTTTGAGAAAGTTTAACAACAATTCGAATTAGGGTATTTTTGCTTGACAAGTTTGTCGAATATACCAAGGGTGGATAAAAGGAAACTAGTGGTGATTTTATTGAGATAATGGTCTACCACACTATGTTTATTTAGTTCGGCCATTGGATCATTTTCTTCATTCCTACACTAGAGCACTAGAAGGGATATATTTCATGAGGGAATCTTTGGGAAAGAGGGAAAGTTTGAATCTTGTGTTGCATATGGTTGAGAGAAAGAAGAGGATGATTAATTGTTGGATGGGTGATATACCCATTTAAATTAATTATGGTGGGTGTCTTGTTCTATTTGAAGTTTTGAGACTTGGGTTGGATTGCATGAGATTAGAGCCACATAGGTGTTTGTATTGCATGAGAATAGAGCCACATAGCATGCACGAATGTTGGAGTTGAAAGTAGCATTTTGAGTCATCTTTGAAGCACTTGGAGGATAACACCTGATCTTTTTAAACTATGTCTTTTAGTCAAGTATGTTCGTATTGAAAAATTCTTGTAATGAAATTCTATCATTGGAACAATAAATAGCACTACTCTTCAATTTTTATTTAGTTAATATAATTTTACTTTGCATGAAATTTCAATTTTGTGAAAAAATGATTCCTTTGACTAAATATATGCAAAATATACACTAATAGGGAAAGTTTACAAAAGAAAGTGGGCCATGTGGGTGACCAACACATGTTAAAAATAGTTTTGCTAAAGTTAGTCTTGGAAGGCATACTTAGGGCTTAATTCAAACAAGAACAAGAACATGAAAGTGACTTGATCCCTTCAAGTATGAGCCTTCAAGGGTGTTTGATGGTGACAATGGGGATGATGAGGATGGCGATGGTGAAAACATGGGCATGAGGAAGATGGTGGTGACATTGATGGTGGAAATGGGAATGGGGATGGAATTCGATCTCCACGATCGTGACAATGGGGATGATGAGGATGGCGATGGTGACAACATGGGCATGGGGAGGATGGTGTCGACATTGATGGTGGCAATGGGAATTTTGTTGATGAAGCACGATGGTGATTGGACAATGAACATGGATTAAAACATGTAATTGTGTAAATCATATAACAGTGTCAAGAATACATCAGTGTAAATATGAACTTAAACATAACATAAAGATGAAATAAAAAATCTAAGATATCAAGATCTATATAGCATGAAATGAAACATCTAATATAACATGAAATAAACAATATAACATGAATAACGTTAGACATGCAGGGATAAATAATTACATGACTAATATATGTATATAGCATTAAATATTTACCTCAATCAATTAGGCCATCTGGATCCTCTCTGTTTCTGATTGTCTCCAACAATCTCTCGTGCTCTACATGAGGTAGGAGGTAGCATAACTTTTCGAGCTCTTTGTTGAAATTGTTTGTAGTTGGATAATTGTACCAACGATCAAGTGCGTAAAGTGATATACCCGTGAAACTGGTCTATAATCCATGTATACATACCCATCGGTCTTTGGTGAATTTCCATCTACTGTAAGATATTCAACCTAAACAACCATTGATCCAGTCAGAAATCCAATTCCTTCACTATCAATAATTCATGCCCCAACCATTGAGTCAGTAAAAAATCCATTGCCTTCACTATCAATAATTTCCCTTGGATGCATTGCGCCAACCAATAATTCATGCCCCATTCATTGTCTTTCAGGGTGACAACTCCATAGATGTGTCCAGCAAAAATGCATTTTATGGTCAAATTCAAGCATGTAGGGGTTTGATAACATGGTTAAATAAAAAACCAGGAAGGGGAACGAGATATGATTGCAGAAATATCTACTTGGTTGTACAAAATCAAATATATGATCATAGTCGTTCGAAATAGAGGACCGAACTTCTTGTAACTGGATTATTTCAACAACTGCACGTGGGTCTACAGTAAGTGATACATGATCCCACTCACCAACCCATTCCATTGATTCACACTCATCCCACTCACCGCTACTACAAGGCTCACAAAATAAAGCAAGTTTTTGCATCCATATTTCAAATAAGGGGTTGTTTGAGCTTCGAACAAAATGAAATCCATAACTCCCTTGTACAGTACTGCAACTATAAGAACGTGATCAATCTATATCAACCACTTGTCAGAAATTTCTTACCACATGTCCTCTACCTTTCGATGTCTCCTGCTCTGTGGATTGATCTAACATTTTTGCAGAGCACCATTAAACTATGGATTTTGCATCTCGGATATGAGGGTTCGTCATGCACCTCATCTCCTCCCTTCGTATCGCAGTTTTGATAGATGCTCCATCCCCATCATGCTCTCCCTTCCCGTGCCTGGTCTCAAAATAGTTCTATATATGCGGCACACCATAAGTCTTGTGCAAAATACTCAACCACTGGAATACATGTGCATTTTTGAACTAGCCTACACAACCATCTGAAAATATCCAATGTTGATGTATCTGTATATCTCTCCCCTTCAATTGATCATAGAAAATATGAAATCAATGGTGTACATAATGTAGGTCATGGCACCTGTCTCACTAATGTATACGTTTTCTCCTTCAATATTATCCTTTGGTTGTTCCTTCTCTCTGGCGCATGCCTATATGTGATATGAACCGTTATACTAACTTGGTCTGAATGGTGGTATTGAATTTGAATCTCATTCTGCGGCTGAAGAGTGTAGTTCTCAGCAAAATCCACAACTGGAAATATGGTTCCAACATGGAAGCTATCCCTACATCTTATATATTGCTCATCCTTCCACCGTGCCACATACACATGTTGAACATACTGCTCGGTTTTTTTGTAAAATTCCTCCATGAAATCACATATTTGTACCTGGTTCCATGAAAAGAAGGGCATTATTACAATGTGACCTTTGAAATATATGTATGTACAAATTGAATGCACAATTTGAAACAATGTAATCATCACGTACATGTGACTTAACCAATGCAATCTTTTTTCCCTCTTTCACGTTGTCTATTTGATATGTTACATATTTGAAGCTCTGCATTTATACTGTTATGTTCCCAAATTCGTTCTCCTCACTTACATGAGTGCAACGTATCAACAATGAAAATCCACTACACTTGGAACATGTCCCATAAATACATGACTTTGGATAATATTGTTCACCTTCATCCCTTGGACACATTATGCTATGGATAAAATATCTTGATGCATTTGATGGTAGTATGAAAGAGCATTCATGCACAATGTTAATATGAAAATCATGAAATATATGTTTATATGTGTCATAATAATATTCAAATTCTAGATGGTATCTACAACAACATGTGTTGCGGTCAATGCAAATTCTAACATACCAGGGCTTGCATTTTTCAAATGACCGGTGGCCCAGGTTCAATTGTGTGCGCTCAGTCTTGAATCTCTTGTAGAGTTCTGTTTGTGTCACGTTAAGGAAGTGTTTGATGTGGGGTTCATGCTCATTAGTACCTTTTTTGAACTTCAAAACATCTTTTTGATTGGATGAAGGTCTAGTGTTATCATGCCAAAACTTGTGCACTAGGTATTTAACCACAAGAATTAGCTTCATGTCTGAATGAGGCAACCTACCAATGAATGCCCAACAATATTTTTGTCTTGGAGTGTTGAGTTTTTCTCTGATAGCAGAGTACTTATGGACATTCTTTCTATATACTTTAAAGAGGTGAGATGTGTGTAATATAAGGCGACTACGCCTCGTGCTTTTGCTTACAATCGAGTCAGATAGTACATGATGGGCCACATTAATATCTTTTGTATGAGACGTATTTCCAATTAAATTAAATGCAGCTTGGAGATTTATAACAACATGACTATTAGCCTCTAAAATTCTAACTAATTTTATGCCTAAAATGTTCCTAACAGTGGCTAAACAATGCGATTTTAACAAAGCTAAAAATAATTGACATTTTGATGCATCACTCTTAGATTCAAAAAATTCTTTGATAATTTTTCTGCATTGCCAATCAATAGTTCGTTTAGGTAACCGACCTTCAAGACCTATTAGGGCACTTTCAACCACATGAATACGTTTGGGAGTTTTTCTTTGTCATGCACTAGACAATCGACGTAAAGTAGGTATAGGAGAAGTACAAGTCCCACCACCACTTTGTTGTGGCACTTCATTCACATGTTGTTCCAGATTGGGATTGTGTTCGACATGTGTGTGGTCTTTTGGGGGAGACTAAAAATCCACAACTCAATGCACATCCAGTTCTGCATACTTGGATTCTGCCAATATTTGAATGTCCTGAAGCACTTCATCATTGGTCGGTGATGGATTATTGGTTGGAGGATAACTTGCTGATGGAATTTGAATGGGCTCCATTGGACGCATATGCTTCAATTATGGAGCTGAACTAGAAGTGATTGTGTTGTTCATTGTGCTAGTATATGAGGCATTGGTAGTTGCATGTCTATGTATTTCGATGCCCAACCTTGCTTTTTCTCCTAGGCCATGGATCCTTTCAGGAGATAGATCCTTCCGTCTAGACTTTTTTGTTCTATTCTGTTTGTTTCCCATCTCCAAAAACGTTTTTTAGAAAACAAGTTTATTGTCACTTCCAAAATAAATAACATTTGCAACAAAAGGGTGAGTATCATTCCATATTATCCATTGAATGCTTATGCAAGTGATCTTGTAATCTCTACATTGTATGCAATAAGAAATTCCAAAAACAATATTCTAAACATAAAAAGGTCGTTATAAATTTTTGGTGATCATGCCATTTGTGTTGGTACTTTTTGATAATATACTTGTCTATAGCAAATCTTGGGAAGGGCATGTGTGATATGTTGACAAGGTCTTAAAACCATTGGAGGACCATTAGATCACTAGATAAATTTGTGTGTAATAATGATTCATAATGGTTCACTAGACCAAGTATGTGGTAGAATGTTTTGTTTTCCAACAAAACAAAGGAGACTCAATCAAGACACTGTGAACTCAAATATGTTCTCTTCTTATTTGATTATAAGGAAACGATTATAGTGGACAGGGTTTGTCAATATAAGGTTATTATAAGGCAATGAAGGTGTTGGTACTAGCCAAGCAGCCAAGGAAGTCAAACCACAAGCCTAGGTTGGTGATATCTTATCGTTCCCATCACAAATATTGGTATTAGGTTCTAGTAGTGGGTTGTCTTTTCAGACTTCTAAAAATTAGTGGATTATTGGATCACAAATAGTGATGGATTTTGAGTTTGGACCTATCGAAGTATAACAAGGATAGAGCAGTATGATGGATTTTACCATGCATATGTGTATAGGGAAACAATTGTGCAGGTGTTGTAGTATGGTATATGGAAAATCACCAATTACCTAGCATATGTTCAGTCATGGACAGAAAATTTTAATCTAGAGAGTTGAGGACAAGTTCAATATCCATTTTGGTTGGAGTTGTCTTCTCTTTTGGTTGATTTATATGACCTTTTACAAACTTGTTCTCCAATAGGTAAATAACAAGTTGTTGATCCAAAATGGTTGGTGTAGTTCATTCCAAGGTTCCCCTTGTCATTATAGTTATTATAGTGGATGGGGTTTGTTAGTAGAAAGTGCATTATCTAAATCTATACAATACTTGTTTTTCCTATTAAGCTTATGACCACTTCATTTGTGACTTCTTACATGAACAAACACCTCCCATATATTCTGAAAGTACAAGTATTGTAGCTTCTCATGGTACTGTTGCTACAAATTCTTAGTGTATAGTTGTTTCAACATCAATTGCATCATCCAGAACATAGGTGGGTCATTATTTGGTACTAGCTAAGCAGCCAAGGAAGTCAATACACAAGCCTAGTTTGGCGATATCTTATCGTTCCCATCACAAATATTGGTGTTAGGTTCTAGTAGTGGGGTGTCTTTTCAAACTTCTAAGAATTAATGGATTATTGGATCACAAATAGTGATGGATTTTGAGTTTGGAACTATCAAAGTCTAACAAGGATAGAGCAGTATGATGGATTTTATCATGCGTATGTGTATAAGGCAATGATTGTGTAGGTATTGTAGTATGGTATATGGAAAATTACCAATTCCCTAGCATATTTTTAGTCATGGACGAAATTTTTTAATCTAGAGACTTGAGGATAAGTTCGATATCCTTTTTGGTTGGAGTTGTCTTCTCTTTTGGTTGATTTATATGACCTTTTACATACTTGTTCTCCAGTAGGTAAATAGCAATTTGTTGATAAAAAATGGTTGTTGTAGTTCATTTCAAGCATCCCCTTGTCATTATATAGTTATTATAGTGGATGGGGTTTGTCAGTAGAAAGTGCATTATTGGATCACAAATAGTGATGGATTTTGAGTTTGGACCTATAGAAGGCTAACAAGGATAGAGCACCATGATGGATTATACTATGTGTATCAATGATTAGGCCCAAGGTATGCACGTTGATCAAGTTTGAAAATTTTGCTTTATAGAGTTCATTGGTTTTGAGCTTCATAGTTGTATGTGAAATGTATGTAATGATCCATTTTGGTCCACATACTATGTTTAGGGGAGGAGGTACTACCGAGTGAGATAACCCCTTAACTTGAGAATGATTGTGACATCTCCAATTTATTTCCTAAATTAGGAGACAGTTTATGTTTTTCCTCATGTTAACATATTTGTGGAAGAACTTGTATAGCAGATTTTTCAATCTAATCAAAATCAAGTCTTTCTTTACACCCTTGTTACTCTATTATTTTTCTTCAAAAAAATGTGTCTTATATGGATTTGATATTTGGAATCGCAACATTCATGTACATATACATCAATTTGAACAAAAATCAAGCACATATTTAAATTTTTTACAATTTATAATCTTTAAATTTGAATGAATACACCATGTCCAACCATTGGATATGACAAGGGTAGAAAACTCATACAATTCATGTAGAAAATTTGTCACCATACCTTTCTTTAATAGCTCCTTTCTTGCATTGAAAAACAAGTGAACTCCAACATTTATATGTGAATGGTCCAATGTTCCAAACTGAGCTCTGAGAATTTTCAAATGTAGATGTGTGCAAGATGGTTGAGAGGGTTCCAATATACCAAAGAATGCAAGTTGAATGTGAGTGCAAGAAGAAGAAAACTAAAATTGCATGAAGTAGAGTTGAGTTTACTGTGTAACAATGAAAATTGAATTGGATGATGCTCAGGAAATGTTATCCTGTCCTTTTCAGATAGAGGAGCGTGCATGTGCACTACTAGTGCATGCGCGTAATTAGCGTGCCCACTCCTATGTGCATTAACTAATAAATTTTCACCACGAACGTTCAACATACGATTGTGGTGAACCTTTGCTATATTAACTGTGTTAGAAGCATGCACGCGCAATTAACGCACATGTGCTAGTAGTGTATGTGCATTATTAACACACGTGTGCTCTTATCTCATTAATATGGTTGGTCAACGTTCACTATGTATTGTATTTCATGTAAAAAAAATTTCTTACTAATTTATAATGACACATTTGCTCAAATAAATTTTGAGAGATATAGAGGGGAGATTGTGGGTTATGGGTTTAGGGAGAGAAATAGGGTGGGTTAGTGGGTTATGGGTTTAGGGGGGGAGAGAGGGGGGGATTGTGGGTTGTGGTTTAGGGGGAGAGAGAGGGGGGAGATTGTGGTTTATGAGTTTGGGAGATTGTGGGTTATGGGTTTAGGGGGAGAGAGAGGGGGGAGATTGCAGGTTAAGGGTTTAGGGAGAGATAAATATTGGGGTTAGGTATTTAGAGAGAGAGAGGGTGATAGAGAGAGGGGGGTTAGGCATTTAGAGGGAGAGAGGGAGGGATACTGTGGGTTAGGGGTTTAGAGTGAGAGATAGATTGGGGGTTAGGGGCAGAGAGAGATGGAACACGGGGCTTTGGGTTTTGGGAGAGAGATAAAGGGGGGTAGGGGTATAGGGAGAGATGCAGAGGGAGTAAGTGACATAGAGAGAGAGATTATGAGAAAGAGAGAGTGAGAGGTAATTAAAATGGTTGTACATTTGAAGTTGTGTCGCACAAATAGTAACTTCACAATTTATTATTGATCTCGATGTAGCATTTGATATCTGTGTAATTTTTAATCAAATACAACCTTTCTTCTTGAACTGAACCCAAAAAAACCGAAAATTTTGGACATCAACCATGCTTTAATTCTAAGATTAGGGGCATGGAAATCTAACATAGAACTTGGTTAGGGGTTGAGAGAGAGAGGGAGATTGGGGGTTAGGGGTTGAGAGAGATAGATATGGGGGGTTATGGATGGAGAGAGATGGAACAAGGGGGGTAGGGGTTTAGGGAGAGAGATAAAGGGGGATAGGGGTCTAGGGAGAGAGATAGAGAGAGAGAGAGATTGTGAGAAAGAGAGAGTGAGAGGTAATTAAAGTGGTTGTACATTTGAAGTTGCATTGCACGAACATTAACTTCACAATTTATTATTGATCTTGATGCATGCATTTGATATCTGTGTAATTTAATCAAATACAACCTTTCTTCTCAAAGTGACCCCCAAATAAGTGATAATATTCAACATCAACCATGCTTTAATTCTAATATTAGGGCATGAAAAGCTGACATAGAACCTGGTTATGGGTTGAGAGAGAGAGGGAGATTGGGGGTTAGGGGTAGAGAGATAGAGATTGGGGGTTAGGGGTGGAGAGAGAGATATTGGGGGTTAGGGGTGTGAAATTACATAGGAGGATATCACTTTAGCTTGATCAAACCTCACAATTTCACTCAATAATTGTAGAGAAGAATATACAAAAGATGATCAAAATTCACACATGAAACTCAAAGAATGTGAGAAACTGCTGTTGATACATTCATCAGCTGCAAGCTGGAAAAAATATGACAATCCAATAGAATGAATTCAATATCAGTGAAAGTGATTCGAATTCTCCTCAAGGCATGGCTTGGACTGCATTGGAGACATCACCCAATCAGTGGTAGTGGTTACATATAGTCAAAGATCAGTCAATGTGAGTCTAACTGAGTCATGTGAGCACAAATATAGGGAAGGAGACTCCAAGGAGGGTGCAGTACAGCTGTTAGTGGTCAAGTAGAGCTACTCTAGTCTCTGTAGCAGTCAATCTAAGAGTTGCAGTAAGTTAATTGAGCAATCAGTCCTCAAATCAAGGAACTGACCCCCAAATCATGGAACTGACTGATAGATCTCCTAAATAAGTGGAAGAGGGCACAGTTGTACTCCAGTGATGGAAACAAGGGTGCATCCGTGGCTAGGAGGGATAATACTGAGTAGAAACAGGATCCTAGGGGCTCAAAAATAAGCACTAGGTGTTGGGAGACTACTGTTAATGTATTTGTAACTTCGGAAGATATTCACTTGTATATTACATTTGTATTTAATTGTATATCCAATAGAGATGTATTATTCCTCTGATTGGAAGTGTCGTCATTTGTATTTGCAAGTGTCGCAAGTTACATTGTAAGTGTCGTCATTTGTATTGATGGGTTATTAGACCACCGGTGTGGGGTCGGCCCTAGGTAGGTCATGTGGTTGGGTTATTAGGCTTCCTTAGGAAGTCGGCCCTGATTGGTTTATTGGCAGGTCAAGTCAAGTATAAATAGAGGGTGTGCCTCTCTCATTCTATTCATTCACTCACTTCTCAAGCTCGCATAGATAAGTGAGAAAGTGGTGCACATGTGGAGGAGGAGGAGTATCTACTAGAGACATCTTATTGGGTTTGATCCTTGTGATCTTGTATTGGGGCTTATTCTATCCCTGAGGAAGTTGCGAGGTTTTTCACCTTCTTGGTTTTCCCCGGTGAAACTTTGTATCTCTTGTATGCTTGTTATTGTGTCTATGATTGATATGTTGTACATGTTATTCTCTTAGAGATCCTGAATGATAATGGAATGAAATTATCGAAAAATTAACATGGTATCAAAGCTGACCTAAGAAGAAGGCACTGTGTAGCTATAGAAGCTAGGGCTTCTTAATTTTTGGGTTTCTCTCCACAGATCATAAAAGGAAGGAATCTAGATTGACTCTCCTAGCAAGGGCACATCTTTCTGCCGAGACAGAATTCAATTCTGAGCATTCTCAGTTTTTGGCTCGGAAATTAGGGTTTCTGCAAAAGTTGGAATTTCTGAAATTTGAGAACATGGCTAAAAGCTCCTATGAAAAATCGAAGTTTAGAGCTTTGGATCAAACTTTTTGGTTGAGTGAATCTCTGGGAAAATGAAACCCTAATTCATGGTCCTGTCTAGTGAATCCAGAAGTTTCAAAAGCAATTTTGAGGGGTGAAAATTTGCAAATTTCAAATTCTAAGTATACCAGCTTGACTAGCTCAGCAAGGCACATATTTCAATCCTTTCAGAAGTTTGAAATTCAAATTTTGAATTTTTAGGGTTTCTCGAACAAACCCTAATCCAGCTCCAGATCCGATTTTCAACAAATCAAGTGGTAATACCTAATAAATTTTCTATTTCCATTTGAAGTACTCTTTAAGATGTCTCACTACACTAAGCTTGAGGATAAGCTTGAAGGAGATGATAACTTCCGAGCATGGAAGTATAGGATTGGGTTAATCCTAGAAGAGAATGAGTTGGACACTTACATAAGTGAAGAGGTTCCTGTCCCAGAGGGAGAAGAGGCTAAAGCCTTCACACAAAAAGAACATGGTCAAGGCTAAGAGAATCATTGCTGATTCCATCAAAGACCATCTCATACCTCATGTGTCTTCCCTAAAGACACCTAAGGATATGTTTGTCTCCTTGACCAAGTTGTTTGAAGGAAAGAACATAAATCAGAAGATGACTCTGCGGAACCAATTGAAAGGGGTAAAGCTTCAGAATGGAGAGACCATTCAATCCTACTTTTCTAAGGTCTCTCAAATCAAGGAACAACTTGAAGCTGTGGATGAAGTAGTAGAGAATGGTGAAATTGTAATGACCACATTGAATGGCCTACCTAGGTCATGGGACTCCTTCATCCAAGGAATCTGTGCAAGAAGGAAACTGATCCCGTTCAGTAGACTATGGGAGGAATTTTCACACGAATAAGCTAGGCTTGTGTCCTGAGAAGAAAAGATGGGAAATGAAGATCAATCTCTCACATCACACACCAATAAAGGAAAGATCAAAAGGGAGCAATCTTATCATAAGAAAACTCCACACCATCATCATAGAGATAAGAAATATCTAAGATGTTTTACATGCAATGAGAAGGGACACTTTTCCTCAGAATGTCCTAAGAACAAAAAGAACAACAACAACAACTTCAACAAGTAGAAGAAGAGAAACAAGAAGAGATATCATGCTCATGCTGCTGAGGATGATGAACCTCCCAAGAAGAAGACTAGAGCAGAAAGTGATGACTCATCAAGTGAAGATGAATATGTTCTAATGTCTGCTCTCACAGGTCCCATCTCCCATGGATGTGATGATTGGTTTATTGATAGTGGGGCTTCCAAACACATGACTGGGTTTAAAGAATCCTTTGTAGATCTATCTGGACATGAGTCACCTCATAAGGTAAAACTTGGGGATGACTATCAATATCCTATCAAAGGAAGTGGTGAATCCTCCTACAAACTAGACTCGGGGAAGTCTTTGAAAATGAAAGATGTTCTATATGTACCTGGGCTAAAGAAGAATCTCCTATCCATATCATCTTTGGATGCAAAAGGAATTAGAGTTACATTTGTGGATGGCCAAGTACTCATGTGGCCTAAGGGTAAGACCATAGACGATGCAGTAGTGATTGGAGAGCAAGAGGGAGGATTGTACAAATTGAAGGGACAACCTGAACATGCCATGGTACATGAATCCATGGAGCCAAGTGAACTTTGGCATAGAAGGCTTGCTCATGTGTACTATAGGGCACTACCAATCGCAAGAAAAGTAGTAGAAGTTCTTCCTAAAATCCAATCAAAGCATGAAGGTGTTTGCAAAGGATGTGCAAAAGAAAAGAACACAAAGAAAGCATTTCCAAATAGTGAAAGCAAGGCATAAGGAATCTTGGAAATTATCCACTCCGATGTATGTAGTCCAATATAATCCAGTTCTCTGAGTGGTGATTCAGGGATTAAGAGGGAGTTGACCACTCCTTACAATTCACAACAGAAAGGAGTAGAAGAAGCTACTTCAGAGTCGGGCTCTAGCAGCTCCTGCAAGAAATCAAAGATTGAGAGGGAGTCCACCCAACAAACAAACACAGATAAGTATTTGAATTGTCATTTCTTGTATATCTAATTGTTTAAATAATATAGTTCAATGATGTATTTACTTATGTTCCTAGATTTAGGTTGTGTATTATGCATATTAGAATAATTGCATTAATGAATAGTATACTACTAATATGCATGTAATGGGTAAGTGGCCTATGGCACTGTACAACATTCCATTGCTACTTATCTAGAATGAAACCTCTTTGCTGACATGTTGGGAGTAGTGCAAACTCTTATCAATGTTCTGGTAGAGATGGAAGGCATCTAGAAAGTTACAGGATATGGATAAATGTTGTATTGAAGCATTGGCTAAGATAATTGCATGACTATATGACATATATTCTTATGTGTCAGATTTTGTTTTGAAAACTATGAGAAGTTTCTAATCATGCAATTGAATTTGACTTGTAGGAAAGATCGTGTACAATCACCTACAAAAGAAGGACTACAACATTTGTTCCAGCAACGAAGTTCAAAGAAAACTATCTATTGAATATTTTGAAGAATCTGAAGTTCCCAGGATTCGGGATGCAGTAATGCAAGAATGCCATGATCGAGGAATATCAGTCGATCATGAAGAATGATGTTTGGGATGTGGTCCCAAGACCTGAAGGGAAGTCTGTTGTTACTTCTAAGTGGATCTATAAGATCAAGCATGCTGCAGATGGCAGCATAGAGAAATACAAGGCGAGGTTTGTAGCTCGTGGATTCTGCCAGAAAGAAGGGATAGACTATGAAGAGACTTTTTCTCCTGTAGTTAGATACACTTCCATTAGAACAGTACTTTCCCTAGATGCAGTGATGAAGTGGAAGATACACCAGATGGATGTCAAGACAACTTTCTTGAATGGTGTAGTCTAAGAGGAAGTGTATGTGGAGTAGCCACTCAGGTTTGAGACACATGACATGGATTCATAAGTGTGCAGATTGAAGAAAGCCTTGTATGCCTTCAAGCAAGCTCCTAGCACTTGGTGTGGTAGGATAGACAACTTTCTATCCAATTTGGGATTTACCAAGAGTAAAGCGGATTCCAACCTTTACTACAAGGTTGAGGAAGGCAATCCAGTGTTACTAGTTTTGTATGTGGATGACCTGTTTGTTACAGGTGAGGATAGATTGATTGCCGATACGAAGAGGAAGCTTGCTGCCAAGTTCGAGATGAAGGACTTGGGGATGATGCATTACTTTCTAGGTATGGAGGTGTGGCAGAGTGCAGATGGAATATTCCTTGGACAAGGGAAGTATGCAGTAGAGATCCTGAAGCAGTTCGGGATGATGGACTACAAGGCCATGGCCACACCTATGGCATCGAACCTGAAGCTTCTGTGTGATGCTTCATTTGATCCGGTTGATGTCAAGGTGTATCGTCATATGATTGGGTCCTTAATATACCTGACGAACACGAGACCATATATTTTCTTTGCGGTGAACACATTGAGCCAGTTCCTGACGGATCCCAGAGGTGTTCACCTGGTTGTTGTAAAGCATATTCTGAGGTACCTGAAGGATACAATTTATTATGGGCTCAAGTATGATGCGAATCAAAAGTTTAACCTGGAAGGTTATGTTGATTCAGATTGGGCAGGCAGTGCTGTAGATAGGAAGAGCACTTCTGGGTGCTACTTCAGTATGGGATCAAGTGCGATCTCTTGGTTTAGCAGGAAGCAGTCCTGCATAGCACTAAGTACAGCCGAAGCAGAGTATGTCACAACTTGTTCAACTAGTTGTGAGGTAGTATGGCTTAGGAAGCTACTGTCTGATTTATTTGATCTCCCATTGGATGCTACTGGTATCTTTTGTGACAACCAGAGTTGTGTGAAGCTGTCTGAGAACCCGGTGTTCCATGACAGGTCGAATCACATTGAGATCAAATATCACTATTTCAGGGATATGGTGCAGAGAGGAGCAGTGAAGCTCCTGTATGTTGCGACGGATGAGCGGGTTATAGATGTGTTGACGAAACCACTAACCAAAGTGAAGTTTTGAGTACTTCAGAGAGAGGCTTGGTGTTCTTCAGATTGAAGACACTTCGAGGAAGAAGTGATGGGACACATTTGAAGGATCTATTCCAAGCATGGTGATAGGAGGATCCTTCCATGGCTATGGATGTAAGCGCTGTGTGATGAGCATCAGGACGATGCTCTAGTTCCTACTTTGTATGATCAGTTGGATCATGTATGACGATATGCATCAGGACGATGCAGTGACGATGATCAGGATGATCATGTGTGATAAGTATCAGGATGATACTCTAGATGATATGCATCAGGATGATGTAGTGACGATGATCAGGATGATCATGTGTGATGAGTATCAGGATGATATGCATCAGGACGATGTAGTGGTGATGATCAGGATGATCATGTGTGATGAGTATCAGGATGATACTCTGGATGATATGCATCAGGACGATGCTATGATGATGATCAGGATGATCAGGTGATGATGTACATCAGGATGACGTATGGTGAGTATCAGGTTGATACTTTGTGGCCGTGGACAGGTTGTGCAGATGAACATGTAAATTGACCTGGGAGATCTTGTCGATCGTGCTTCAACACATAAAGGATCCTGGGATACTCTTTCGAGGTTTTTCTCTGGGAGGACATGTAATATTTCCTTAGGAGATCTTGCCGGTCGTGCTGCGACACATAAAGGATCCTGGGATACTCTTTCTAGGTTTTGTCCTATGACATATAATATTTCTCTGGGAGATTCGATAGGTTGAGCTATGTGCTCGTGATCAGTCTTGGGATGCTCTTTCGAGGTTTTGCCATGACCACATGTAATATTGCCCCGGGAGATGTTTCCGGTCGTGCTTCGGCACATAAAGGATCCTGGGATACTCTTTTGAGGTTTTGTGGTGACCACATGTAATATTGCCTTGGGAGATCTTGTTGGTCGTGCTTCGGCAGATAAAGGATCCTGTGATACTTCGTCGAGGTTTTGTGGTGGGGGTCACATGTAAGTTGACCTGGGAGATCTTGCCGGTCGTGCTTTGACACATAAAGGATCATGGGATACACTTTCGAGGCATTGTGACGCACGTAATAAGTCCTGAGGATTCCACAGTATGGCCAGTGTTGATGAAGACCTACAGGAGGTGGGCCTACATTCAACATGAAAAAGGGTTGGCTCTGTAGAAATTCCTATGACGAGAAGAATTATGAGATAGCCCAGTGATCAAGATGTTGAGTACAGCAACAGTGATGATGATGATGCTCTATGATCCAGTGATGATGATCGAGCTCCATAATTGAAGACTTGCACCAATATGTATTGATGACCTGTGTCTAGAGAATACCTTCCTAGTTAAGAGGGAGTGTTGATGTATTTGTAAATTCAGAAGATATTCACTTGTATATTACAATTGTATTTTATTGTATATCCAATAGAGATGTATTATTCCTCTGATTGGAAGTGTCGTCATTTGTATTTGCAAGTGTCGCAAGTTACATTGTAAGTGTCGTCATTTGTATTGATGGGTTATTAGACCACTGGTGTGGGGTTGGCCCTAGTTAGGTCATGTGGTTGGGTTATTAGGCTTCCTTAGGAAGTCGGCCCTGATTGGTTTATTGGCAGGTCAAGTCAAGTATAAATAGAGGGTGTGCCTCTCTCATTCTATTCATTCACTCACTTCTCAAGCTCGCATAGCTAAGTGAGAAAGTCGCACACATGTGGAGGAGGAGGAGTATCTGCTAGAGACATCTTATTGGGTTTGATCCATGTGATCTTGTATTGGGGCTTATTCTATCTCTGAGGAAGTTGCGGGGTTTTTCACCTTCTTGGTTTTCCTCGGTGAAACTCTGTGTCTCTTGTGTGCTTGTTATTGTGTCTATGATTGATATGCTGTACATGTTATTCTCTTAGAGATCCTGAATGATAATGGAATGAAATTATTGAAAAATTAACAACTACCATACTGATGATTGGATGCATGCAGTATGCAATGCATGCAAATACAAATGATGATGGTGAAAATATTCCAACACCCCCGGCAAGCCGGACTATGAGGAAGTAGAACTGAAAAAATAGGGCCCTGGTAACTAAGACCAGAGATCACCCCATACAACAATCTAAATAAAAATGTGAGGAAAGAGGGAAAACCCAGTGGGAAGAAATCCCCCCCTCAAGATAGACTGTAAAATGATAATGAAGCATGTGCATCACTCACCCCAAGAGGAGGTAAGTGACCTTCTTTACAGAGAAAGCATCTTCCCACAAGAAATGGATCTGTGTGAGAAAGTGCAAACATTCCATTCTGAAAATCAGATCTGGTTCTTCTTGGATCAAGTGGATATCCAATAAGATCACTGATAGATCTAAGAGTTGTGAAAACCCATCTAGGAAGTGGAGTTGGATCTTCAGGTTCTTGTGGATCTGGATCTAGCATTCACTCATCTTCACTTTCGGTTGCTAGATCTTCAAGTTCTTGTGGATCTAGATCTAGCATTCTCTCTTCATCACTATCGGAGTCAGTATTTGAACTATCATAAGAGGATGCTTCGCTATCTTTCTCAATAAGAAGTGGAGGTGTGGTTGGAAAGCTATATTCATTAATAGGATTAGCATCATGCAGTGGCCATTCCTCAAACTGTACACTTCTCTCAAGAAATGTATGCATAGTGGATAGATATAGAAGTTTGTAGGATTTTGCATTGAGTGCATAACCAACAAGAATACACTCTCTACTTTGTGGCTCCAAGGCTCTCCTTTTCTCTGTTGGAATCCTTTCCCGAGATCTGGATCCAAATACTCTTAGATGAGATACATTAGGTTTGTATCCCGTCCATACTTCGAAAGGAGTTTTACCTTGTATTCTTTTGTGAGGAAATCTATTATGAAGGTAAGCAACACAGTTAACAACTTCTGCCTAAAGACTAGGATGCAATCCTTTAATCTCTAGCATGCA
The DNA here is from genome assembly GCA_027924585.1 of Larix kaempferi. Taxonomy (NCBI): domain Eukaryota; kingdom Viridiplantae; phylum Streptophyta; class Pinopsida; order Pinales; family Pinaceae; genus Larix; species Larix kaempferi. The sequence goes on from BSBM01000613.1 coordinate 10,305,350, forward strand.
TGTTTCCATCTCTTTCAAGGTTCTGTTCTTTCACTTTGCAACACCATTTTGCTATGGTGTATAGGGAAAAATGTGCTGCATCTCTATACTTTCATATGCACAAAAGGATTGGAACTCACCCTTCACATACTCTCCTTCATTATCAATGTGGAGGACCTTGATCTTCTTGTCAGGGAACCTTTCTACAGAAGCTTTGAAGAACTTTAAGTATCCAAAAAATTTCTGATTTTAATTTAATAAAATACACCCAACTGAATCTAGAATAGTCATCAATGAAATTTAATATATACCTTGCTTTGTTCAGAGATAGATGAGGAAGTGGTCCTAAAATCTCACTGTGAATGAGTTCAAGAGGTTGAGAGGCTCTCCTCGCCTTCCCTTTATCAAACTTATGCTCTGGATGCTTTCCCATCAAGCAACCTTTACAGGTTCCTTTAGAAAACTTGATGTTGGGTAGTCTTTCAACCATTTCCTAATTAAGCATGTCTTGCAAGTACTTGTAGTTGAGGTGCCCAAATCTCTGATGCCAAAGTCTACTCTCTTCATTTGCATGTGTGATCAATGCATTCAGTTTTGAGTACGGTAGGAAGTGAGAAAACTCATAGAGTTTCGAATGTTGATCAACAATACCTTTTGCAATGATGTTTCCAGTTGAGATCTCTTGTATCTCGACCTCATTAGGAGTGAAGATGAACTTCTTGGGTAATCTTGTATGAGTCATTTGGTAGACAGAAAGAAGATTTACTGCAAGAGTAGGAAGATAGAGTACATCACTGAAATACCCAGGCTCAACATTGATCCTTCCAATCCCCTCAGAGGAGACTTCAGAATCATTTCCCATCAAGATTGAAGGGCCAACCATGGATTCAAAATTAGAGAATATATTCCTAGAAGAAGACATGTTTCTTGATGCTCCATAATCAATGATTAAGGAGGAGTCATTCGAAGTGCCTGCCATGAGTGCATGAAACCTCTCCTTGTTTTCATCTTTTGGATCAACGTTTCTTCTAGCATTCGTTGGTACTAGAAGATTGTTCTTCTCCAAGAGCTGTTCCATTAGATCTATTGTTTTCTTCATACAAGCACTCTCAGGATGGAAGCCCCTATTGCAATAGGGGCATTTGGACTTCTCCTTTTGAGTTTGCTTGCCTCTCTTAGAATTCGAAGCCCCTTCTGACTGATAGGGAGCCTCTCTCCTTTTGAGTTTGACTTCTTTTCTTTTCCTTTTTTCTTCCCTATACCATTCGCATTCTTCCCTTCTGCAACTGCAAGTGCTGAATCCATCCTTGGTTTGATCACTCCCATTTGCACTAGTTTGTCTTGCTCTTTTAAAAGAGATTGTTTGAAGGCTTTAAGATTGGGCCATTAGAGGAAATTTGAGGTCTAAAATGGGCCTCCTAAGGAAAATGACAAAATAATAGTTAAAATAATGAAATAATAGTTAAAATAATAAAATAATATTTATTAATTTTGGAGGAAGAAAGAAAAAACTACTTTTTTTGTTCGTATTTTCAACATATCTCCCTGTATTTTTACTCAAATTTCGAGCGGGAGAAATCGATGGATGTGGAATTTAATTCCGCATCCAATTCATACCCACATTGCATACTTTTGATGGACCCCGCTACCCAAAAAACAAGAAATACCTGAAAAAATGTCTTTTTTTTCTAGGTATTTCTTGTTTTTTGGGCAACGGGGTCCGTCAAAAGTATGTAGTGTGGGTACGCATTGGATGCAGAATTAAATTATGTATCCATCGATTTCTCCAGCTCGAAATTTGAGTAAAAACACAAGGAGATATGTTGAAAATACGAATAAAAAAAGTAGTTTTTTTATGACAAATATCTCAAGTCAACTATTATGGTTGACTCATTTGATTGAAATTCTATTGGTTCTTGAATTCTAACTCATTAAGAAATTTTAGTTGGCTCATTTTCTTATATGATGGCTCATTTTCTTATAAGGCCCATTTTATACCTCAACATTCCTCTAATGATTTTCCAATTTGGAATGGATAGCTTCGCTGATTGGAAGGTGGAGACAAAAACTGAGTAATCAGGACCCAATTTTGACAGAATGGAAAGGATAAGTTGCTTGTCTTATTTCTCTATTCCATGTGACTTCAACTGTGAAACCATATTTTTGAACTTGGTAAAGAACTCATTGATTGAGCTGAAACTAGTGGGGCTTAGATAGATAAGCTCATTTTCCAATTGGTGCCCTTTCAAATCATCCTTCTGCCCAAATAGAGTTTCGAGCTTGGACCACACCTCCTTGGGAGTGTTGAGACCAATGACATGAAAGTGTAGATCATCGGAAATACTGAGGAGTAGCAGTCCAACTGCTTCATCAAGTCTATCAAGATACTTCAATTTCTCGGTAGCACCAGTGGGTTCAACTGCTGAACCATTCAACCTTCTGGAAAGGATTTTTCTCTTCATGAAGATGTCCATTTTGGATTTCCATTCGAAATAGTTGAAGGAGGTGAGTTTCGAATCCATAGTAGCTGCTGAATTCGATTATGTTGAAGATGGAATAACCTGCAATAAAACAAGGAAATTTGGATGGAGGTTTGTTGCAGAATCTAAAGAACACTGCTTTAGGACAGTGAGCACTTTTATCCAGATCCTTCACACCTGGCTAGACCTCACTGGATGGATCTAGTGAATTCAATGCAATGGCACCAGGATTTACTATGGATATCCAGAGGCTTCAGGTGCTCTACTGAAAAATTGTTGTTCAATAAACAACTGCAACTGCTGCAATTCGAATAACTATAACAAGCGCTGATACCATGTGAAATACCACAGGAGGAGATCACACCTAGCTAGACCTCACTGGATTGCTCTAGTGAATTCAATGCAATGGCACCAGGATTTACTGTGGATATCCAGAGGCTTCAGGTGCTCTACTGAAAAATTGTTGTTCAATAAACAACTGCAACTGCTGCAATTCGAATAACTATAACAAGCGTTGATACCATGTGAAATACCACAGGAGGAGATCACTTTAGCTTGAACAAACCTCATAATTTCACTCAATAATTGTAGAGAAGAATATATAGAAGATGATCAAAATTCACACATGAAACTCAAATAATGTGAGAATCTATTGTTGATACATTCATCAACTGTAAGCTTGAAAAAATATGACAATCCAATAGAATGAATTCGATATCAGTGAAGGTGATTCGAATTATCCTCAAGGCATGGCTTGGACTGCATTGGAGACATCACCTAATCAGTGGTAGTGGTCACAGATAGCCAAAGATCAGTCAATGTGAGTCTAACTGAGTCTAAATAAGTCATGTGAGCACAAATCTAGGGAAGGAGACTCCAAGGAGGGCGCAGTCCAGCTGTCAGTAGTCAAGTAGAGCTACTTTAGTCTCTGTAGCAGTCAATCTAAGAGCTACAGTCAGTTAACTGAGAAATAAGCCTTCAAATCAAGGAACTGACCCCCAAATCATGGAATTGACTGATAGATATCCTAAATCAGTGGAAGAGGGCGCAGTTGTACTCCAGTGATGGAAACAAGGGCACATTAGTGGCTAGGAGGGATAATAATGAGCGAAAACAGGCTCCCAGGGGCTCAAAAATAAGCACTAGGTGCTGGGAGACTACCATACTGATGACTGGAAGCATGCAGTATGCATGCATGCATGCAAATACAAATGATGATGGTGAGAATATTCCAACAAGGGGTTTATAGAGAGAGTGAGAGAGATAAAGAGAGTGATTGGGGGTTAGGAGTCTTAGAGAAAGAGAGACTGGGGGTTAGGGGTTTATATATAGAGAGAGATTGGGGGTTAGGGGTTTAGAGAGAGAGAGAGAGAGAGAGAGAGAGAGAGAGAGAGAGATTGGGGGCTAGGGGTTGAGAGAGAGATAAAGAGAGAGAGAGAGAGAGAGAGAGAGAGTATCTGATGTGAAAGAGTGTGGAGTCTTGAAGGAAAAGATGCAGAAGATGACCAATATCTACTATGAAGTTTTGGATGCCTTGAATACAAAGATAGAGATTGGCGGTTAGGGGTTTAGAGAGAGAGATTGGGGTTTAGGGGTTGAGAGAGAGAGAGAGAGAGAGAGAGAGAGAGAGAGAGAGAGAGAGAGAGTATCATATGTGAAGTATTGAAGGAAAAGATGAAGAAGCTGACCAATATCTACTATGAAGTTTTGGATGCCTTCAATACACACACACACACACACATAGAGATATTGCATGTTAGGGGTTGAGGGAGAGTGATATTTGGGTTTACAGGTTTAGAGTCAGAGAGAGAGAGAGTATTGGATGTGAAAGAGTGTGAAGTATTGAAGGAAAATATGTAGAAGCTGACCAATATCTACTATGAAGTTTTGGATGCCTGTTAGAGGTTGAGGGAGAGAGATATTGGGGTTTACGGGTTTAGAGTGAGAGAGAGAGCAAGAGTATCAGATGTGAAAGAGTGTGAAGTCAGTGAAGGAAAATATGCAAATGTTGACCAATATCTACTATTAATTTTTGGATGCCACAGAGAGAGAGAGAGAGAGAGAGAGAGAGAGAGAGATTATGGGTTTAGAGAGAGAGAGAGAGAGAGAGAGAGAGAGAGAGATGCGAAAGGGTGTGCAGTATTGAAGGTGTTGATAGAAAGAGAGATTGAGGGTTAGAGGTTTATATATATATACACACACACACACATATATATATATATATATATAGAGAGAGAGAGAGGATTAGGGGTTGAGAGAGAGAGAGATTGGGGGTTAAGGGTTTAGGGAGAGAGATAGAGAGATTGTGTCTTAGGAGTTTAGAGAGAGAGAGAGAGAGAGTATCAGACGTTAAAGAGTGTGGATTCTTGAAGGAAAAGATGCATAAGGTGACCAATATCTACTATGAATTTTGGAAGCCCCGAATAAAGGGAGAGAGATTATGGGTTAGGGGTTGAGAGAGAGAGAGATATTGGGGGTTATAGGTTTAGAGTGAGTAAGAGAGAGATCAGAAGAGAGACCGTGAGTGGGTGGATAATGGTAGGGGAAAGTAAGGGTAGAGGAATATTTTATATATATATATATATATATATATATATATATAGATAGATAGATAGATAGAGAGGTGGTCAGTGGTTTAAAGAGAGAAATTATGAATCCGGGTTTAGAGAGAGAGATTGGGGGTTAGGGGTTTAGAGAGAGAGATTGGGGTTTAGGGGTTGATAGAGAGAGAGAGAGAGAGAGAGAGAGAGAGAGTATCATATGTGAAGTATTGAAGGAAAATATGAAGAAGCTGACCAATATCTACTATGAAGTTTTGGATGCCCTCAATACACACACACACACACATAGAGATATTGCATGTTAGGGGTTGAGGGAGAGTGATATTTGGGTTTACAGGTTTAGAGTCAGAGAGAGAGAGAGTATTGGATGTGAAAGAGTGTGAAGTATTGAAGGAAAATATGTAGAAGCTGACCAATATCTACTAGGAAGTTTTGGATGCCTGTTAGAGGTTGATGGAGAGAGATATTGGGGTTTACGGGTTTAGAGTGAGAGAGAGAGAAAGAGTATCAGATGTGAAAGAGTGTGAAGTCAGTGAAGGAAAATATGCAAACGTTGACCAATATATACTATTAATTTTTGGATGCCACAGAGAGAGAGAGAGAGAGAGAGAGAGAGAGATTATGGGTTGAGAGAGAGAGAGAGAGAGAGATTATGGGTTGAGAGAGAGAGAGAGAGAGAGATGCGAAAGGGTGTGCAGTATTGAAGGCGTTGAGAGAGAGAGAGATTGAGGGTTAGGGGTTTATATATATATATATATATATATATATATATATAGAGAGAGAGAGAGAGAGAGAGAGAGAGAGAGGATTAGGGGTTGAGAGAGAGAGAGATTGGGGGTTAAGGGTTTAGGGAGAGAGATAGAGAGATTGTGTCTTAGGAGTTTAGAGAGAGAGAGAGAGAGAGAGAGAGTATCAGACGTTAAAGAGTGTGGATTCTTGAAGGAAAAGATGCATAAGGTGACCAATATCTACTATGAATTTTGGAAGCCCCAAATAAAGGGAGAGAGATTATGGGTTAGGGGTTGAGAGAGAGAGAGATATTGGGGGTTATAGGTTTAGAGTGAGTGAGAGAGAGATCAGAAGAGAGACCGTGAGTGGGTGGATAACGGTAGGGGAAAGTAAGGGTAGAGGCATATATATATATATATATATATAGATAGATAGATAGATAGATAGATAGATAGATAGATAGAGAGGTGGTCAGTGGTTTAAAGAGAGAAATTATGAATCTGGGTTTAGAGAGAGAGATTGGGGTTTAGGGGTTTAGAGAGAGAGATAGAGAGAAAGAGAGAGATTGGGGGTTAGGAATTTAGAGAGAGAGAGAGCGATTGGGGTTTGGGGTTTTATAGAGAGGGAGAGAGATTGGAGGTTTAAATATATATAAAGAGAGATAGAGAGAGAGGAGGTGGTTAGTGGTAGGAGTAGGTGAGAGACCAATAGGAAGAGATAGAGTGGGTGGTTAAGGATATTGGGGGAGTATGGGAGGAGGGATATAGAGAGAGTGAGAGGGATAGCGAGATGGTTAGTGGTAGGGGAGAGAGAGAGAAAGAGAGAGGGGATGTGGGTGTGAGGGTGAAGAGTGGGGGTTTGGGGAAGGATATATAGAGAGAGACATGTAACATCCCAAAAATTCACAAAAATTTAAAAATCTTAAAGTAGCAATAATTGTTGTACTTGCTAATGTGAAAATAAAATAAATGCTTATCCTTTTAACTAATGACAAAATATGATAATGATAATTCATACTTCTTAACACAAAATATGACATTAGTTTTGCTTGTGTTAAATGTAATCTATATGCTGTAAAATTTTATCTTGTGATATAGTTTTCTTGACAAGGTACTGACAGTTGCTCTTGGATGATGACGAAGGGGTCCTACGAGGTACCCTTAGGTTTACTTAGCTATGTTATCTAAAGCATTGATGGCTAACTGAAAACATAATTAGAATTGCTTGTAACTTTTGAAATTGTCGTAATACTCTTATGTCACCTACCCAAATTTTGAGACTATTTATTTTATTTGCAAAAAAATTATGTTAAATTATAATTACAAGTTTTGTAATTATGACCAAATCTGGTCAAGGATGATTGTAATGACATATTATTATTATTTAATAAATTAAAACAGGAGACAAACACCCAAGGGAACTGTTAAATGAGTGTTCACTGACCCACTAGGAGGAATGGAAGCTGTTAGAAGGAATGGGACAGGTGTCAGCATTTGCACTCCACCACTAGCTATTGGTTATGGGACAACCACCCCTAAATTTGTGGCATTATCCCCCAGGTGGGTGGAGCAGAGTTGTTAGCTCGTTAATGACCAGGTTAACCACTAAAAAGGCCTAGGCAGCCTAGATAAGGCAATTCGAATTGAGTAGGGAGCTCTATATTATTTTCTGCAGAAATAATTCCTCAAGTGTATCAGGTGATGAATGAGAGATTCGAATAGGGAGGCTAAGTGGAAGTGCATTGTGAGTTTGCTGAAATTATTCTGAGAAGGAAACTAGAGGTGTTGGTGCAGGTCTCTTTGATTGCTAAGTCCACATGACTAAATGATTTACATTGTTGCTGCAAGTTGATGACCTAAAGCTTCTACAGATTCTTCTTCCTAGTGGTTCGGTGAACAGGCTCGGGAGTCCTAAGGCAAGTAATTTGGCTGCCTTTAGGAGTAGGTTGGGTGGAACAGGATCCTTGGGTTGTTTGTTTCTCCTACATTCATTAGGTTCTACTGTTCTGTCTTCTTTATTTTCAGTTGAATGAATGAAGTTGTTTTATTAAACCTCTAACCTTTTTTCCTGGTTTGAAAATGAATACTTATTGACTAAATTATTTAGCCGAACTGTATATTCTATTAAGTTAGGATAGGTTAGGATAATTATGTTTTTAAATTAAATAAATTACTTTCTTGTATTTATCATTATATCAGAGATGTCGTACTACAGGCATTAAATAGGATAATTAAAGGATGCAGGACCGAAAGTAGCACTTCATAATATAAGCATTTTTATATGTTTCCTTTATCTTCTGTCAGAAATTTAAATATCCCAATTCTGTATAAAAATCTAGGGTTTATACTTTAGGACACCTACTTCATTTCAAAATACACATACTATGCGTTTTAATTATCATTTCATTCAAAAGCTGTAAAGTACTTTAAGCAAAAACACTTAGCACAGTCTCTTAACATTTTTCATTTTTTCTCCTTACGATACTTAGACTTTTTGAGAAATAGCTGTAATATCAACTTAGAATTTCTATAATATTTCAATGCTATAGTTTTATATATTTACACAACATTTTATTTTATTACATTTAACCTTCCATGTATTCTAGATTCTTATAGTAAGAATATCTTTCATGTTCAGTATAAGAATGTATTATCATATTTTTGAAACCCTAGATATTGATTACCATTTATAAAATTCATCATTCTGCAAAAGAATCTATAAGACTAATTTCAACAATAGCAGAGTTGCAGACATTTATAGTTTTCGATTTAAAAACCCTAAAACTATCATATAGCCAGTTTAAGGCCAAGCACTTAAAAACGTAAACATCAAATCCTTACATCATATTTCCAAACACATTACCATTGTTCAATTATCACATTTACGATAGCTATCTATACAAGACAAATTCAAAAAAGAGTATTATTATTTTTATCAACCGTAATATTCATTTAAGTAAGGGTTCAATACCAAAACTGAGTCTTAACACCATTCTAAACTTTAACTTAAACAACACGATCATAGGGTTTCACTTTTATGAAACAAGTTAGCCATGGCTCTCGGCCTGGTTCAACACTATATTTTCTAGCCAAAATATCAATCTATATAAACATAGAAACCGCGCAAAAAACTATTTTAAGTTATGTTTCAATACAAACTCAATTCCATATCACCACTCAAACAAAAGTATAAACATTGTAGCACAGGACCTTCTATGTTTCATAGAAATGAGTTAGACCTCGGCTCTCAGCTAGTATTCACATTGTATTAATTCAGTCAAAATATTGATCCAAATAAATATAGAGTTTGTATTGAAACATTTCAAGTTTCCTAACACTGTAAACAACATAGGGTTCATCCCTTTAGCAACTACATCTTAAACAAGTTCACATTTAAACAAACGCCACAACAGAGTAATACTGGGCCGAGTAGCAAATTAGGCTGAGGATTTATCCTCCGCCCTTGCATCATATTGCTCTAAAAACATCATAACTTCGACCAAAAACCCTTTCCAGGATTAGTTCCCAACTCTCATAAAATAGTAAGCATCGGCCAAGCTGTGCAGAAGTACCTACGAGGGTTTAGAACCACCGAGGCTTATCGAGTGGTCGAGCAGCATTCTCCCACCAAGCTTCAAGCAAGTGAACTTTTGACGAAGTACAACCTGCCACAAAAACCCACAAGTGGTTAAACGAGAAATTACAGAGATAAATATCGATACAATAGATAGCATTAACACTTTGAGTTGAGACATTACCTGTGCAATGCAGCTTCGGAGTAAGAGACACCTTAAGCAAACGAGAACGACAGAGCCATCTATCAAACACAGAGAAGAGGGTTCCAGTTTCTGAGAAACAGTCTATCCTTGCAAGAGAATCAAACCCAGGTTCTAAGAATACAGAAAAATCCGGATTCTATCCTTAATACTGCATTCAAGACTGCATGGTGGCTCGGCTCTACAAGAAAAACAACACCTGGAACTTTTAAGTTTTCCCAGTAGGTCAAGGGATCGAACTCGAGGAAGGAATCCTCCGAACTACAACTAACCATCCCTACATTATTGCAGGCGGTCAACCTCTCTTCCTTACCACTACCAAGCAAAATGAAGGTTGAAGAAGCACTTCAACGATACACATAACGAAAAATTAGGGTTCCAGTTCAAAGCCCCAGATCATATGAAATCAACGATGGAGAAGATGCCAACCAGGCACGTCGAAGTTCGGGCAACAACCACTTTAATGCCATATTTATTATCACTATCACCTCGACATCCAACTCAGTAGACCAAGGGACAAAGCATTATACAGCTTGATGTTTTGATACAAGTTTGTAAACTCCTTCACGTGATCTACAGCCACGAAGGAATCCACTAAGACTTCCACTCAATGCAGAAGGAAGGTGACTTAAATGCCAAGACCGGGTTCGATAGTCTGCCAGCACGGTGATATCAAAACATTCAATACCCTGTCATATCACATGTCAGTGCCAAGACTTAGGGTTACAACGTATAGTTTATTTCATTTCCAAATGTATTGATTGTAGAATGCATAGTTATTAGGTTTGCATAGTTTACCGAATGACTTCATGTCTTTGTAGATCGTATTCATAGTAGGTATTCAAATACTTAGTGTATAGTTAGAATTCCACAGTATGCACATCGTAACATTGTGCACATTTCCATTTCTATTTATAAAGTTACATAGCATATTACAAAGTATAAATATTAAATTAGAAATGTTTAAATCCTTCAGTCTTGCAAATTCTCATTTGTATCATCATAATTATGATGATAATATTATAATAACCTTTGCTATATTAGTATGATTCTTCATAAATTATAAATTGAGAAATGTATAAGCTAATATAATCTCAAGTTAATCCACATATTTAAAATAATATTTGTTTCATGTTTCTATAATATGGAGCATTATATAAGTTGAAACATTCATGGTATTACCACTCTTGCAAAATGGAGAAATGATGACAGGATCATAATAGCACTTATACATCGAAATCTAGTACGTATTTGAGAATTCATAGTGTAAGTATATTTTATTTGATGTTTCACTAAAGAGTCTAGTGTAGTTACTAATCGTTATGACTTCTACGACTTGTAAGTATGGTCAAGGTAATACTTACAAAAATAGGACAGAGATGCATACCATTAATAACTCTCTTGCATGGAAGTACTTAAAGTTATTGTAAAGCATTGATGGCTAACTGAAAACATAATTAGAATTGCTTGTAACATTTGAAATTGTTGTAATACTCTTACTTGAATATTTGTGCAAAGAAACAGGTTCAAATGATTTAGCTAAACATAGCTAAGTAAACCTCAGGGTACCTCGTAGGACCCCTTCGTCATCATCCAATAGCAACTGTCAGTACTTTGTCAAGAAAACTATATCACAAGATAAACTTATTTACAACATATAGATTACATTTAACACAAGCAAAACTAATGTCGTATTTTGTGTTAAGAAGTATGAATTATCGTTATCATATTTTGTTATTAGTTTAAAGGATTAGCATTTATTTTATTTCCGCATTAGCAAGTACAACAATTATTGCTACTTTAAAATTTTTAAACTTTTGTGAATTTTTGGGATGTTACATATTAGGGGTTGGGGGTTTAGAGAGAGAGAGGGGGGTGATGGTTAGTGGAAGGACTAAGTCATATATTGAAAGAGAGAGAGTGAGTGGGTGGCTAAGGGTAGGGGGGAGTAAGGGGGAGAGGCATATAGTGAGTGGGTGGTTAAGGGTAGGGGGAAAAGGGATATATATATATATATATATATATATATATATAGAGAGAGAGAGAGAGAGAGAGAGAGAGAGAGAGAGAGAGAGGTTAGTGGTGGACAAAGAGAGATATAGGAAAGGGGAAGAGGATAGAGGGAGGGTTAGGGAAATATAGAAAGGAGGGGGTTAGTGATTAAGTTAATAGAGATAGGGGGGCTTGGGATTTATGGTATATGTTTTTCAATCGGGGGCTTATGCTTTATGGTAAGGGGATAGATGGGGGGTTGAGAGAGAGGGCGGCGGGGTTATAAAGAGGGAGGGGGCATGGAGTTATATTGATAAATGGAGATATAGTTAGAAGGAGGGAGAAACAAATATATAACATTATCACACGCACACTAATAGTGCATGCATGCTATTAGTGTGTGCACATTACTAACGCGCGCACGCTGATTTTTTTTTTTTTTTCACACTTTCCTTTTTCCATACCGTGTGTAATGACTTGGCAGGTTTGGTTCTAGGTTTGGATTGCCGAACCTTGTGCCTCAGACTGCACTATAGAAAAACACATCATGTTCTGTAACTTCATGTTATTCAACCTTGAATCTATGTATGCTCCACTTGTCCACTGCCAATGAAATTGCACACACTTATAGAACACTCTTTGCATATTACAAATATCTATTTTTTGAATAAATTTGTTAGTATTTTCTATTTTTTATTCATTTTTATTTTCAATCATGTCATATTTACATAAAGCATAGGTCATGTATTTCAACTATAACTTTTGACTGATTCATCTATTTCGAAAACGGAAACGAACCTGCACAAGTATATTGAAATATCTACACACTAAAAAAAGTAAAATTGACTTTGTTAAGACCATGATAGTGGGGCCTAAAGCTCGACCTTGTATTTTTAGGGCTTTCGTGACGCCATTAATTTAAAAAAATATAAAATTAGCTTGGAAATTTTTGGAAAAATATCGTTGTACTAGATCCTCCTGTTATCTACAACCCTACATAATTGTTTTTACAAATTTGGACAGTTTACATACCAAACCCGGGGCCTGATGTAAACATATACATTATGTTTAAAAAAAATAACATACCAATCTTAGAAGAGCGCCATTTTTTGGAATTTATACCTATTTCCCATAAATAAAAGTTATATATTCCGGAAGGTGATCCAATTGTCTACGTTTCATCTTTTTACATCATGTTCTAAAAAGTTGTGTAGGTACCTCTAAAAATTCATTTTAATGGTCAGATTTATGTTTTTAAGGAAGTCCATTGCAATTAATGCGTCATAAGTGGGTATCATTACCTTACACCAGCCCATAAAAAATGACTCAATATTTATCCATAATCTTCATGCTATAACAAATAACTACATATCATTAAAATCGTTTCCTATATTGGGATCCTCTTCGTCAATAGCAACTTGTTCCCCCCATCTCTAGGATCTAGTCCTTGCATCGTCAATAGAAACATTAGTAAACACCCTATAATTTTGTGAAACCTTCTAATCCAAGCATTAAAAAAGGTAGAAAAAACTTCCTGTGCCTAGTAAGTAATTTCCTTGAGTGAAGGATACATTTCTACTAAGATCATGACAAAGGATTTAAACAACCAACACCACCAACATCGAGGTACATAGAGGGGTTGGTGCACTTGATTAAATGCCAATCCCATACCCTCATACATGATAGAATCTAATGGAAACGTTGTATTCTTGAAACCCTAAACATTGTTAAGTCTATTGAATTTTGAATGGGATCCAAAATTCTACTTTTTGCATAATGAGGTAGGAACCACTCTTAAACATCCTGAAACTATTAATGGTAATATTAAAAATTTAAGTAAAAGTGACATTCTTTTTATATTTCATTTAATGTCACTGGTGATTACTATGGTTTACCAAGTCATTTAGTTTCAAAAACTCGATGTCATATTTTCAAAAATATAATGCCAATGCATTTTATTTATTTATTTTAGTAGCATGCGCATTATTAATGTGCACATGCTAATAATAACGTGCACATGTTATTAACACATGCACACACACGCGTTATTAATGCACACACATTATTTTTGAAATAATAACGCATGCACATTTTTAATTTAAAAAAACATTGGCGAGATTTAATTTTTCCATCTTTTTTTTCATTTTCCTATTTTTCAAACTTGAATGTACATGTGCTCTACATGTTTGTTGTTAATGAAATTGCACACCCTTATAGAGCTTTATGTGCATATTAAAAACAAATATTTTTTAAGGAAGACAATATTGTTTTATATTTTCTATTTATTTTTATTTTGTCATATGTCAAATTTTTAAAAAACATAGGTTTCTCATTTTCTTTTTAACGTTTGATTGGTTCATCTATTTTGAAAACGGAAAAGAATCCACAAAAGCACAAATAAATACTTACGTACGTTTTAAAAAAAGTTCATTGATTGTGTTAAGACTCTCATAGTGGGGCCCAATGCTCCATCTGGCTTCACCCACTTTCTTAATTAAAAATAATTAAAAATTAACATTAAAATTTCATTGTTTATATACTGAACTTGAACCCATGGCCTAACACGAACATATGCATTATGTTTTAGAAAAAAAGTTACATACTAATAGTAGGAGAACACCATTTTCTTAGGGTTATACTAATTTTCCATAAAAAGTTATATATTCTAGAAGGTAACTTGATTTTGTAGGTTTCATATTTACACCATGTTATAAAATGTTGTCTAGGTGCCTCTAATATTTATTTTTAGTATATTAGATTTATGCTTTTCCAGGTTTCCATTGCAACTAATGTGTCATAATTGGGTAGTATTACCTTGCACCATCCCTGCAACAAATTCTTCCTTGTCCATATCTGTTTTTCTTTGTTGTTCACTACATTCTTCTCTATGTGATAGTTAAGATGTGATCATTTATCTGCGACATCTTATATTGAGTCACATTTTGTTACAGACTTCTAACTTGATTTTAGATTGGTTTTTGAAATAATTCACAACATCTTGTTTTTGCAGTAGACAACAATCCTATCGGCGAAGTGTTTGATTCTATCTCTATATCTCTATTTCTTTCCCTTTTTCTTTTTGGTCTTCTTGTAGTAGAAAAGAGATCAAAGGATGAGCCATTAGTCGATTGGAATCTTCTATTGTATTTCATTTTTATTTTATTTTTAAATAAGCTTACTTCTAATGTTGGGACACCAACCTGATCACCATGAAAGAGTTTAGAGTTTTAGTTTAGTACTACTAGTCCAAAAGCCAAAAATATTTGATTTGCACTGGAAAATTTACTTAACCACATTTTTACGGAAAAACCCACTCTGATACCAATTGAAGCCAACCCAATAGGTTACTTCACTTTAGCATCCATCACAACAAGGATGAATCCATATAAATTTTGAATGCTATTTTGTTTATGATTTATATATTCCATAATTATTACTCGAGTACAATGGACCTGTATATAAATACACGTAGAGAGTGTAATAAGTCGTGTCCTTTGGAAAATGCATGACTTGTCATTATTACTAGATTAATGATAATTGCTTAATGACAATTATTACATAAGAGTTCATAAGATTTATTTGTTACATACTGGCAATACACCCTGGGCATATTACACTAGATAACTCAATGCTTTACCATGGAAAACAATCAACTTCATTTGCAAGAAAGACATGGATAGATGCGAGAGTAAATGCAAACAATTGCTTAGAGTTGCATTCAAATCAAACCCCAGTTGCAAAATATTCCACATAAGCCATCTGGAATTGAAGGTAAGAAAGAGATATTAGGAATAACATTGGTTTGAAGGAAAACACTCTATTATAAGAAGTACACAAACACTTGTCATTATTTCTTTGGTGTTTGTGCCAAACAAAATAAAATTGTTTTTCTTATAATCCTAGTGATTGATATAAATACTTTACAGTGATGTTCTTTCCAGTCAATTCTCAGAACAAAATAAAGGAAAAATGACAAATTAGTAGAGGCATAATCTCCATGGCATGTTACTTCTATACATATATGAAGATACAAATTTAAAGATTAAAGTCATATAATAATTTATGTTGATTCCAATCTAGAATTGGAACAAAGAACACTTTCTTTCCTATTGATGTTGGACAGAGAAAATTCCATAAAGTGAAGTTTTATGTGGAGCATATAATTTTATGTGATATGCTACGAGAAAATTGAGGGAGAACCAGATACTCCCTTAAAGAAGTAGAAGTCATTATGCTTACAAGAAGTTCTCATAGATACTCCCTTAAAGAAGTAGAAGTCGTTATGCTTACAAGAAGTTCTCATAGCCCTTTGGTTTTCTCATGCATAGCTTTGTTTGTTGGCTACCTTGTCAAGCACTCATGCATAACTATGCTTTCTTCCTCTCCACATAGCAATCCATGTTGGAATTTCACAAATGTTGATTGTGGGCTTGGATAATATCGTTGCTTGCACTACAAATAACTTACCTAGTGTGTTCTCAAAGGGACAAAATATGATTAAATGCTTGGTTTAGTCTACTATGGAGGTGGTTCTCTGTTTTTGCATAGAATGTGGGATAATTTAACAACAAATTTCCAATTGTTGGAGATTGCAAAACTTCCAACATTCAACATTGACAACACTTTAACAAATACATCCTTGCAAATTGATTCCAATTGATCACTACATAATTCATTTTCTCTATGATACATTCTGTCTATGTCCACCTACTTATTGGCTATGTCAATGCTGTGTTTCTTCTTATTTTCATGAAGATAAAGAAATAATGAAATAGTGGTAAAAAAATAAACAAGGCTAAATTCTCATGTTGTGAAGTGTTGATGTGTTGTTTACATTTTTAAGCAAGTTACCAAAGTGGAGTTTGGTGGCACTGCAACCTTGATTGCAATACTTTAATATTACAAAGCCTTGGCTACAATGCTTTAATGCTTAACTTCTCAACTAACTAATGATTTAAAAATGAGGTAAATAGAGAAAAGAAAAAAATTAATAAAATCTAACATTGTTATTTACAAATTTATAAAATAGTTTTTTTTTTTAAAAGGTGGTTCACCATTTGTTAGAAGGCTAGGAAGAATGTCAGCTAGAAAATCAAGGTATGGCTAGAAATACAATCATTACAATAGGGGCTCAACAAGTGCATTATGTCACTTGCAAAAATTAAATTTGGGTGGAGAAAGCAACGATCATTCCTTCCAACCATTCAAATTATAAACAATGAACATATTTCTTAAATAATTAAAAATTAAAATTATTATTTATTTTTAATAAAAAATTGAGAAAAAAAAAAGTATTGTTACCATTACTTCACCATTACTATACTCATTACCAAAACCACGGACTAATAAGACATAAAGCCTTTCGATATAGCGGTATAAGATAGAGCAAAACATATACATTAAAAGATAGCCAGGCAAGTTCACATTCTAAATTCACAATATTAAATGAGGATAGAAATGCGTTATAATAGTTACATGTGAACCATGCTATCTTGATTAAAGCATACATAAATGTTTTTATTATTATTATTATTATTAAATTTGAAGAACGTACGCAAGCGATTTTTATATTTTTTTGGAAATTGAAGAACGTACATAAAGCGAACATTAATCAATATAAAGGATAAACAACTTTCTGAAATTCGAATATCATACGACAATCAGAAGAAGACACTAATTTCTATATATTCTCTGTGAGTTGAAGGACATGGGACGTCCTGTCAATTTGACATAGAATATAATAGGGCATCGTTGCTCACAATTCCCTGACACCAAAACACTGTGGTATGTGGATCACAGATCTTTATTAATAAATTCTTATTTCGCCTAACTTCACACTATGTTCTTGGAAGTTTGCATTAACCTTCATATTCACAGCATGAGAAACATGGCTGATTGACATTTAAGGTTGCAACTTGCAACTTTCCAGTCCACTGCAAGAGAAACGTGAATGATTGACATTGGCACTTGTATTTTTTTATAATATTGAAAGTTGTGGGATCATCAACATATCCATCCCCGTTCCATTGCATTTCATTTGGAGATTTGTATAAATAGAATTAGCTTATACAGGTAGAAACCAGAAAGCAAAACACAGAGGAGGAGCAGGAGCATTATGATACCCTAATCTCTACCAGTAGATATTCCACTGATATAGATTCAAGATTGCCTCCTTGCAAAAAGAAATCAGTTGACAGCTTTTCTCTTGTTAGATAATTTGGCAAACAGATAAACTGGCTGAGCTCTGGGCCTTCAAGAGAATTTAGCAGACGACATGGAAGAGCAGCATTTTTATGTTGATTCTAGGCAGGTTACTCCAACCATTGAGGACCCAATTACCAAAGAGAACACAGCAGTACTAGACCATGACACATCTCACCTTATAAGCACAGGTAAATCAGTTTATGGTTTTTGTTTTACTTACAGTTTTCATCTCAAGGTTTTTCAATATGTTGGTGTTTTCAATCAAGGTCATGTTTATTTTGTTGGCAAATTCAACTCAACAAGTTATGTAAGTTTTTCATAGTTAATTGAGTTTTTTTTAACTCAGTTTCCTCAATAATGTACCATGGCAAGCTATGTAAGCTATTCAAATTTTCATAGTTAATTGAGTTTTTCTGTCTGGCTTCCTCAAACTCAGTTTCATCAGGTTATTGAGTTTTTCTGTCTTTCTTATACTCATATTTCTTACTTACTCCTTACATAAAAGTTAAAACAATGTAACATTACATCCAATTCATATATTTTTTTTATATCTGTGTTCAATTTCAGCCTTAACTTAGCCTGAACTGACAAGTTATACATGTACATACAGCTAAAGTGAATGGTATTGAGAGTGTAGCAGATGCGTGGTACCAAGCAGGCTTCGTTTTGACAACAGCAGTGAACAGTGCGTTTGCATTGGGATACTCAGGAATTATCATGGTTCCCTTGGGATGGATAGGAGGCACCGCAGGGCTGATAGCAGTGGCCTTAATATCTCTCTATGCAAATCACCTTCTTGCAAGACTCCACGAGACTGGAGGCAAACGGCATATTCGATACAGAGACCTTGCTGGCCACATCTACGGTATGTATAAACTTTAAGAACTTCTTATTGCATTTACAAATATAGTTATTATATTGATAGGTGTTTATTTCTTAGAATTTAGGGTGAACTACCATTTATGCTTTTCCTAGATTGAAAGAAGATGAGAGAATTAGTGTACAGATTGATTTTTTCTTGGTTCAAAATTAGAAATAAATAATTATAAAAAAAAGAAAAAGAAAAAAAAAAAACTGTTAGATGATGCATGGATAACTGGTAGCTTATGCATAGGTAATAGATAGACAACCAGTTTAATTACAGAAGGTAACAAGCATGGAGAACAATAGGTGATTACAACTAAGCATGGAACAATAAGTGATTACAACTAAGCATGGATAGCAAGTAACATATAACTTCTTCATGGCATTTAACTTGCACTTAATTTGTGACCTATGTATGTTTACCTGCCACAAGTTAAGTAACTGTGCTAGTTAAATTTGTACTATGATTTGCTTTTATTTTCTGTTTGGTATTGTTTCAGCCATTTACAAATCTTTTTACCATCAAAATTACCAACTATTAGTATAATTTAAACTACTTGTATAGAGTAGCATTGCATAGTACTGTAACAGTGTGGAATCCGATCTATGTTAGTCGATAAACATATCACATGCTAAATCAGTAGAAATGGATAGTGTGACAGTGTAGAATTTGAGTTTCTGTATTTTAAATTTGAAGGAAGAGATTTGTTCTAATAGTTGGGGCTGAAGAGATGTTAGAAATACAGAAAATGATTGACCTTGCTAAAAAGCAATTAACAATAAAATGGATGGGGATTTATAATTTAATTGTTAAACTAATAGTGAGGATTTATTTTATTATTAGTAACTATTAACAAATGAGAGTTAACTCATCATTATTAAAGAAAAATTACAGGTGATCAGTAAAAGAGCTCCATCTATACTCTGTTTCTTATTTCCAAAGAATTGAAGTTATTAACCAATACAAAACAGTTTAAGGTGTCACTAAAGCATTTTTTTCAACTATCTTAAACTAAATTTAGATATTTTTTAAATAAAATTTTTAATAAAAACCCACCTTAAGTGTTGTTCACATGATTAATATTGGTAAACAACAGGTCAGTAGATGATTAAGATTTGTCAATGGAAAAATTTCCCTTACAATTAAAATCCACCAATCAGCAAATCATTTTGTTGAAAAATCCACATATCAGCAAATCATTTTGTTGATGCAGCTGAATGCTTTTTTAGAGCTAGACACCCAAGAGAATTATGTGCAATGTGGAGCACGTGAACTTAGAGCTGCAATGTAGAGCACGTGAAACGATATCAGTCTAAGCACTCTAAATAATTATATGACACATATTTTATTTCCAGCCTCTCTGATAAAGCTTATGAGCCTGCGAATAAGGAAGTTGTTTAATGGCAAGTTGGATATTTTTTATGGTCATCGCTTGAGGATTTCGTCTTAGGTTTAATAAACACCTATAAAAATCAAATGAAATACAGATATAATTCTATCTTAAATTAAAATGGATTTAAATATAATTTATTTTCTTAAGCTTTACCAACTATGTCTGGAAGCTGCAGTGTCCTGTATGAAATATACCCTCCAATTGTACCTGCGAGACTTATGGAGGAATATAACTATGTTGAGGAATCTAATTATATCATTTTCTTTAATTAAAAGTGATGAATCTTTTGGCAGCAGTAGTGAATAATAATTATGAAAAAAGAAATAAATAACTTTTAAACTTTTACTGTGGTATAGTAAGAATATTGATTAAAGAATAATTTCTGTTGAATTTAGCTGTGTTTTATCTAGATTTTGATAGTGGAAATAGATTTAGTACTCTCAAAAACATATATACTAAAAAATTCATTTATTCCTACTCAAATCATCCTGTGTTTAATTATATATTTCATTCATTTAAAAAATTGAAATAACACTTAATTCCCTATACATCATATATTTGACTGTTTCAGTTATGGATTGCAGGTAAAGGAATGTATTATGTCACATGGACTCTACAATATATCAATCTCTTTATGTTTAACATTGGATTTATTATTTTGGCTGGACAAGCTTTGAAGGTATGTTAGTGATATTTTTTCTTATTGTTTATATTATATTATTTTTTAAAATTATATAAATATGATAAAGATTAAAAAATAAGAAAAATTAGATTGTCATTTCTATATTTGAATGGCTAAACCACACAGAAATCCTCTGTCCACTTTTTTGAATGGCTAAACCACATAGAAATCCTCTGTCCACTTTTTTACAGGCAATATATATCACGTACAACAATGAAAGGCCGTTGAAGCTACCATATTGTACTTCAATGGCAGGATTGGCATGTTTTATTTTTGCGTTCAGCATTCCTCATTTGTCAGCTCTAAGGTTTTGGCTGGGTATTTCAGCATTCCTAAGTCTGATCTACATCATAATTTCTATTGTGTTATCTATACAAGATGGTATGGCTCTCTCCATTTTATTTTCCATGACTTGTAATATGATTCATTCAAGACATCATTCCATTCCATTGTTGGGATATATCTCTTTGTATCTATTAATGAATTGCGTGTGTAATGTTGTTGTTTTTCTGTTATTATGTTATATTGAATATGCAGGTTATAATAATCCAAGGAGAGATTATGGGATTCCCGGATCAATGACCACCCAATTCTTTAATTCAATTGGCACTGTAGCAAGTCTTTGTTTTACATGTAATACAGGCATGCTTCCAGAAATACAGGTATTTTACGCGTACTCTAGTGTGTTCCTTAATTCTCTTCATTTGGTTTAACTAATGTATTAACGAACTAACATATATTTATATTTACCCATTTTACTATGCTGGTTAAATATGAGCTCGTAACCTTGTTAAATGTAGACTCAAACATAGATTAGTATGATAAATGTGAGATTCTTAACCATTTTATTAACTACCATAATTCATATTTATTTTGAATCGATTATACACTTGTTTTTTGAATTTTCATTCTCTTCCTTTTTACATGTTTCAATGAAATGCAAAGTTATAGGGATACTTCCCATCACCAACAGGGAGAAAATACTTCTGTAAAACACAGAAAGTTTTTCCTTTTTACATGTTTCAATGAAATGCAAAGTTATAGGGATACTTCCCATCACCAACAAGGAGAAAATACTTCTGTAAAACACAGAAAGTTTTTCAGATATTAACAAACAAGTAAATAAATGCCTATTGTTTACATTTTTGATACCACTAACTCTCATATTGATTTTGGCAGGCTACAGTAAGACGTCCCTATGTAAAGAACATTCAGAAAGCCCTCTTCTTACAATTCACTGCTGGGGTTGTGCCCTACTATACTCTTACCTTTGTGGGATACTGGGCATACGGTTCATCAACCTCATCATATCTTCTTAACAATGTGCATGGCCCCAAGTGGGTTAAAACTCTGTCAAATGCCGCTGCTTTTCTTCAGACTGTGATAACACTACATGTACTCATCTAACCCTTAACCTATTAACTTTGTATTGAAAAAAATGATGATCATAACACATTTTAACAGACTTAATGGTTACTTTGGTTGTAGATATTTGCGAGCCCTGCGTATGAATGCTTGGATACGAAGTTCGAAAAGAAAAACGAGAGTATATATTCAGTACGTAATTGGGCAGTGAGGTTTGTGGGTAGAGGGAGTTACCTCGGATTTTCCACATTTGTGGCAGCATTGCTTCCTTTCTTGGGGGATTTTATGAATTTGACAGGTGCAGTGAGCTTGATTCCATTGACATTTGTGTTGGCAAACCATATGTACATTAAGGTGAAAGGATCGGATCTGAGTGCATTACAAAGGTCATGGCACTGGGCGAATGTATGGGTTTTCGCCTTCTTGGCAGCAGGAGCAGCCGTATCAGCTTTTCACCAAATCGCCGTCGACTCCAAAACATATCATGTCTTCGCCGATCTCTGAAATTTTTGTTTACATTCCTCAATTCCGTTTACTACTATCACATCATGAATTCCGTACTAGCACATCTTCATGACTTCTGTTTACTACTACAACATCTTCATCACTTGCAGATGATAAACATTAATAGAATCACTTTATAAGGGCATAGTAAAAGTTGATACATGTGATAAAATGGTTTAGTGGTGGATTTTATAGAGGGAATATGAGAATATGTCAGGCTGAAGTTAAATGGTTACTAATACTTATCTTTAATAATCATTACTAATTGAAAACTGATCTCTAATGATCATTATTAACTAAAAACTGATCTCTAATGATCATTATTAACTAAAACATTAGAAAGATTGTTATTAACTAAAAGAGTAGGTTAAACACTCTTGGAACATGTTTTCTATGGAAATCTCACTGAAATAATTGAAAGTATAAGTTGTTGAAATTGCATATTTTGAATGAATGTTATGTATACATATATCTACCATATAATTAATTTACATGGTTATGCTAAAAATAATCAACCAGTAGAGTGATCTAAAAAGGACAAAGGCCAAAATTTATGTATATATATATTATAACACTAAATCCAAAAAAAAAGTCAAACTCATACTTTATCGAATATTTAAAAATATTTATTCTTTATATATATGTAATTATGCGAGTACCTCACCAAGAACCACTTATTTCTATATGCAATACGCAAAGCATTTTCATTCACACAATTACCATTTCTAATGGTTTTATTTCCTTAACTAATAAGCATTTTTTATATATATGTAATAACACGAGTACTAATTGACACTAAAGAAAGTAGTACAACTAACTATGTCAAAATGGAGATGTCTGCTCCATTGAATTGATGTTATTTAATATAGAAATAAAATTATATATAATTGTAGCAGGAGTTAGTTTTTGGATGAACAAATAATATGAACGTCAAAAAGCAATATTAGAGTTACCGATACAACTTTTTGGAATATGGAGCAAGAAGATGAAATATAGAAAATTGGATTACCTTTTGGAATATATAAATATTATTTATAGAAATTAATTATAACTCCCAAAAAATGGGGTTCTCTTAAGATTGGTATGTTATTTTTTTAAGAAAACATAATGAATATGTTTGCGCTAGTTCCCTTGTTCGGTATGCAAATGGTGGAATTTTGGGAAAAAAATTATATACAGTCGTAGATAATAGACCATTCTAGTGCAATGCTATTTTTCCATATTTATTTATATTTATTTTAATTTTTTTTTTAATTAAGGAAGTTAGCCAAGCCCTAGAATGACTAGGTCGAGTGTTAGTCCACAACATCATGGTCTTAACATAATCAATGAACTTTTTATTTTATTTTTAGGATGTAGGTCTTTGTGTGTACTTGTATAGGTTCTTTTCTGTTTTCAAAATAGGTGAGCCAATCAAAAGTTATAGACGAAATAAATAACCTACTTTTTATGTAAGATTGACGTTAGTGCAATTGAAATTAATTAAAAAATATGAACAAATAGTAGATTTAATAAAAAATTACATATTCGGAATCTGCACACATAGTTCTACAAGTGTGCAATTTCATTAGCAGTAGACTAGTGTAGCATACGCAAAATCATGATCAAAATAGAAAAAATTATAGAATAAGATGTATTTTGTTAACGTAGTACCCATTAACATCATTAACATCAATTACATATGATAAAAATTTATTTTTATATTTTTAATATAAAGTTAATATTAAAAAAATTATTTTATTTTGTTTCTTAATACTCACATCGACGTATGACATAAAAATATGTATGTATATGTATAAACAAATATTGATGTTAATAATTTAATTATAAACATAATTAAAATACATAAAGTTTTAATATTATAAATTATTATTTTTATTAATAATTATATTGAAAATAACATTTTTAATTCATTCTTTCAAAGATTATGGGTTTTATTAATTCATTCAACTTAGTAAATAAATGTAATTTATTAATTATTGTTAAAAATGTTATTAATTTATTAAATAAATAAATTATTATTTAACAAAATATAATAAATTTTTGTCTAATAAATAATTATTAAATATGAAAATATTATAAACATTAGAAATATCCAAAACTAAAAAAAACCTAAAAAATATAATCTAAAACTATTATTACTACAATATATAGTTACAGCAACTAAATATAGAGCTGGGTTGTTCTCTTCAGATGAGAGGTTAGCTAAATAACTATTCGCACCCGAGAATAACAATTCTCACTGGTTTTTTGTCTTGGACAACAATGAGGCACATTGGGGGATGGGGCTAGGGTTTTTTTGGCATTTTCTGCAGGAAATATCGATTTTGATGGCAAAGCTGAAGAATATGGGGTCTCTGGCGCCTTGGAGTCAAGCTGATTTGACAAATCGGCCCAGTACCAACCAAGCCAAAAAAGTGGGAAGCATCGGTTTAGTCAGAGGCTCCTTTTTTTCAGCTTTTGCTTGATCTTTCGGTTTTTCTGCTGTCGGTTCTGGGGTTTTGGTGCTAGCTTGGTTACCTTTTGGTCTTATTTGCCCTTCACTATTTTTGGCATCATTCTGCTATTTTTGGGGTAGGCAGATTGGCAACTGTCTGGTCCTTTTTGGGTGACTGACAGCTGTGGCCCGCTCCCTGCCTTATTATTTGGCTTTCCCTTTTACCACTATGACAACACATATTTTTCAAAACCCTTGTCGTCCGGGGACTGCTCTGGTGAGTGGGGATATTTCGGACCGTGCTGTGGGAGGGGTTTCTCTACAAAGCAACTTATATGGAGTGAAAGCTAAGAGGAGACGACTGTTAAAAACTTACAAAGCTAAGAATGAGGTTTTCCGTTATGACATTGATGCGGATTTTAATTTTGAACGTATTAGAACCCTAGCAGAGAAAGCTCTGGTTGGCAGGCTCGAGTTCACTTCGGGTACTAAATCAGAAATTACTGATTGGGTAAACAAATTCTGGGTTCCTATCACCGGCTTGGCTCCTCGCATCAACCTGCTTGCTAACAGGTGGATTCTCTTCACTTTCTCTGAGGCGACGCACTTGGAGTTGATCATGTCTTCTTTCTGGGAGTTTAAAGGTGGCTCCTTGTACCTGAAACCATGGCATGTGAATTTTGACCCACTTGCAGAAATTCAAACACTTCGTCATTTGTGGATGATTATCCCTGGACTCCCGATAGAATTGTGGTCGGAAGAGGTCATCATGGGGCTTGCGAATTCAGTTGGGAGGTTCATTCGCTTTGATAAGCATAACCTCTACGGTATTGATCGCCGTTATGCGAAAGTCATGGTTGAGATTGATATGAAAGGGGGGCTACCGGCTGAAATTGTGATCTCTTGGGGTGCTAGGGTTTGGACGCAACCTCTGGATTTCTTCAAGATTCCGTTCCGTTGCTTTATTTGTCACCAGCTGGGTCATGTTAGGGCTACTTGCCCTAGCCGCCGAAGATCTTCTCCTGCTGGCTCTGACTCTGACGCACCTACCATGAAGACTGGACATCTTGATTCGTCATGCGAACTGCCGGGTAAGTCACTCTTTGAAACCCCACCAAATTCTCCAGGGTTGTCCAAGGCTGAATTAGAATTTATTGAATCTTCTGAATTACAGCTTGCTAAACGTATTTCCACTGGGGAAATTAAGGTCCGTCATGACCTTGTCACGGGTTTACCAGTTAGTAGAACAGAAATTACCTCTTCTGGATTGAAAATTGGGCGAAAGCTATTTGAGGATCCCCCGTCCATTGATCCTGGGCCTTTTATTTCACAGTCTGATTTGGTTGTCTCGACTTTACCTGCTCCTGACCATATCCCATCTTCGAATACTGTGGGGCTTTCTTCCTTCCCGCCCAATCCCATAGGGTCTGACCCTGCATTAAATGTTCTGTGCTTAGATAAATTTCCACAGCATTCTGACCCTCCCATTAGCAATTGTTCGGATAGGACGCTGGATAAGACTGATTTATGCACTCTGTCATTGGAACAAAAGTCTGCTTCTGATCAATTTACTAAGAATGAGCTGGAGTTTCCTCCCCTATCGTCCTACATTAAAAACCCGGGTAGTGGGTCTGCGGCTCAACCTCTCCAAACCCTTAATTTTAAAAATGTTACCATCAGAAGGAATAAAAAAAAGAAAAATAATGACTCTCTTTGTTCTGATCCCTACACTCCTTTATCAAAGAGACTGGACGAGGCTGATAAGAATTTGAGGGTTGAATCATTGGGGCTTAGAGCTATGACCCCCTACGAACCTGTTCCTTAATGTCTTTTCTTTCACTGAACGTCCGAGGTTTAGGTAAGGCGTCTCGGGCTCAGGCCTTATCTAACCTCCTTAAAACTACTGAGCCTTCTATTATGCTTCTTCAGGAGACCATGTGTGAACATAACCTGTCCATACACAAATTATGTCAAATCCTTCCAAATTGGGAGGTCACCGCTATTAGCTCTAGTGGATTATCAGGTGGGCTGGCAGTTGCCTGGGATCCCAATATTTTCGATCTTAAAGCTTTTGTTACTCAGTGGGGCATTCTGTTGAGAGGTTTTATTAGAGGTCTACATCATTCACTCTCCATATTGAACTGCTATGCACCTTACAAAGATCGTCTAGATTTTTGGACATCTCTGCAGGGTTCCGGTATTTTACAATATAATGATCTGATTATAGCTGGAGATTTAAATTTTTCGTGTCATGCTGTAGAGATCTGGGGGGTATCTGCTAGGAGGGATGACATGGCAGAATTCTTCTCTCAGTATCTCTTGGATGCAGACCTAGTGGATGTGATGCCACACAAGCTGACTCCCACCTGGACTAATGGCCGCTATGGATCTGCAGGTGTTCACAAACGCATTGACAGATTTCTGGTTAAACAGGACTTGCTTTGTCATTTCCAGAAGCATCGATCTTGGGTACATGCCAACAAATTCTCTGACCATTGGCCCATCATCTTGCAATTAGAGGATTATGCTCGTCCTCGGGGCTTGCCTTTCAAGTTTAATGCCACTTGGCTCAGTGAGGATTCTTATTGCTCCATGGTTCGAGCATACTGGAAAAATTGTGAAGTTTTTGATACGAATCCGATCCTGAATTTCTGTCATAAATTAAGTGGGCTGAAAGAGTGCACCATTAATTGGATCAAGAATAAGAAGGCAGTGGATAAACATGTTTTGGACCTACTTGAAAGGAAACTTCAGACTTCATTCGAAGATAACTTGAACAATACTCTGTCATCTGAAGCATTTGTTTTTATGAAACAGTTAGAATTGAAAAAAGAGGAATTACTACTACAAGAGGAGAAGGAGTGGCGCCTCAAGAGCCGTGCAATCTGGGTTTCTCATGGAGATAAAAACACCAAATTCTTTCATGCTTTTGCCTCTGCTCGGCGAAGCTCGAAATTTATCTGGGAAATTATGGATAATATGGGAAATCAGATTAAGGAAATTAATGGTATCAAATCAGAAGCTTTGTCTTTTTTTGGCAAAATTTATGGTGACCCTGGAGATTGCTGCCTCAATGATCAGATCAACGTTGCTTCACTATTTCCACAGTTTTTCAATGCACAGGATGTAGACTGTCTTCAGGCAGAAATCACTCTGGAGGATATTGAACGGACCTTGAAAATTTTCAAAAAAGATAAGAGCCCAGGGCCAGATGGGTGGCCAGTGGAGCTGTATTTGCATTTTTTTGATCTGATGGGAAGTGAATTGCTTGAGCTGGTTAATTTCTCTCGCAACTTTGGATGTATCACAGGGGGTCTAAGCTCCACCTTTGTTACACTTATTCCAAAAAAAGATAAGCCTTTATCTTTTGGTGACTTTCGCCCGATAGCTCTTTGTAATCTGTTATATAAGCTAATTGCCAAAATCATAGCTGACAGATTGAAGCCTGTTCTTTCCAAGCACATTTCTCCTGAACAGTTTGGCTTTTTAGCAGGAAGGCAGATTCACGATGCAATTGGAATTTCACAAGAAATTTTACATAGCATTAAGATACACAAGAAAAAAGCTCTCCTGCTTAAGATGGACCTGGAAAAAGCATACGACAGAGTCAATTGGTCATTCCTCAGAATGATCCTTATCAGAATTGGTGTCCCTGCACAATTTATCAAATGGATTATGGCTTGCATTACCTCTACAAACATTTCAGTTCTTGTCAATGGCAGTCCATCTGACTTTTTTAGCTGCTCCAGGGGGATTAGACAGGGCTGCCCATTATCACCCCTTTTGTTTATTTTGATTATGGATGCCTTTAGCCGTTTGGTCAACAATGCTATCTTGAATGGTCAGATCAAAGGTTTTAAGATTACAAAAGATTGTGTGGTTTCTCACATTCTTTTTGCTGACGATGTTCTTGTTGCTGGGGCTGACTCTTTGGAAGAATGGACAGTTTATAATCACATCATCCAGACCTTTTGCAGAGCTTCGGGAATGCTAGTCAGTTCTGCAAAGTCTAATTTTTTTCATTTTAATCTTGAAGAGGACCAGATCAGAGCTTTAAATCTGATCATGCCTTACAGATTCTGTCATATAGATCAAGGGTTCAAACATCTTGGTTTTATTCTCAAGCCTAATTGCTATCAAATTAAAGATTGGTTGTGGATCCTGAAGAAAGTGGAGGCTCGTATTTCGCAGTGGTCTTATCGGTTCTTATCCATTGGTGGCAAGCTTACCTTATTAAAATCTGTTCTCTCCAGTATACCTGTGTACTGGTTTTCATTGCTAGAAATGCCAGCTTTTATCATCAAAACTCTTAAAAGGTACTTCTTCAACTTTCTATGGTCTGGGTCAATTACTCGAGAAAAGATCCCAATGGTTGTCGCAGATTTGCTTGCTAGGCCTTACCGCTTTGGTGGTTGGGGTATCTTAGAATTGGAAACCTTCAATACTGCACTTAGATTGAAAAGTGCCTGGAGGGGTATCTTTGGTCACACTCTATGGTCCAAAATTATTCACAATAAATACATTAAGATGGATACAACATGCTGGATTAGGAATCCGAAGCTGACTGGATGGAATTTCTCACCCATGTGGAGGGGATTTATGAAAATCTTTCATTGGATAAAGAAGGACTTAATTTGGCAGGTTGGATCGGGTAGTCAGACCAGAATTGGGATTGATCCGATTGTTGGCTTGGATCTTGATTTCTCCCTTCCTGAGATTATCCCACAGTACCTTCATATTATTGGGCTTTCCACACTTGACAAAATCTGTCATCGCAATGCTGGAAATTTTCCTCACCAGTATTGGTTTTCCTCTCAGGATATTGGACTTTCGGGTCATCTAGCAAGAATCTGGGATCATTACACCAAAAAATTATGTGCTGCTGGTGTTTATTTGGATAACAAGGATGACAAGCTGCTGTGGGGAGGCAATCCAACCACGGGATCTGTCACTGCTCGATCGGCATACACCAGAATTCTACAAGATAAATTTATTTACCCGCAAGATTGGTGGTTCAAAAGGTTATGGCAATGGGATATACCTACAAAACTTAAGTGTTTTACTTGGTTGCTGCTACAAAATAAGCTAAAAACTTGGGATAATATGTGCAACAGAGGATGGTGTGGACCTAGCCTTTGCTATCTCTGTAGAGCTGCAGCTGAAACTAGACAGCATTTATTTGTACATTGTGATTTCTCACGCAAAATCTGGACTATGGTAACACATGAACTAAATATCACACATTGCTGGGAATCTGGTAACTTCAATCAGTGCTTTTTAGACTGGTACAGACATGTCAAACAACATTTTTTTCTTGCTGTGTGTATTCCATGGGCCATTTGGTACTCCAGAAACAACATTATTTTCCAGAACTCTCTTCCTGATCCATTTCACTGTAGCATTTTGGCATTGAAAATGCTCTCTATCTGTAAGGTGGACAAGCAAAAGCTAAGGACTGACAGAATCAGTATTTTCAACCTCACTGTAGATCAACCAGTATTGTTCTTTGATGGAGCTTCTCAGGCAGGTATATGTGCGGTTGGTGGCTTAATTTATCTCAACGATTCACATTACTTCACCTTTAAGTTAAACTGTGGATCTGGTACCAACATGAAGGCTGAATTATTGGCACTCTGGTGTGTGTTAAGGGTTGCAAACATTTTTGGTTTGGTCAACTTAAAGGTTTTCGGCGATTCAAGAGTTACCATTAAATGGGCGACTGGTGACTTTAAGCTCAATGTTCTAAATTTGAGACATTGGGCATCCAGGACTCTACTTGAAATCTCAAAACAGCATAGTATCAAGTTTGAACATATATATCGAGAGCATAATTCCTTTGCTGATAAGCTCTCAAAGCAGGCTCTTGCAGGTTCTGAAGGTCATCTGAATTGGGAAGAATGGTTTGAAAGCAGCTTGCTGGATGGTGGCTCTGTGTTCTTTTTGGAATGAACATTAGTCTTTTGTGTCTTTAGTATTTTGGGTCTGTTCTTAGTTATTTATGAAGCTCTGTATATTTATATTAGAGTCTGCGAACTCTACACTTTGATCCGTGTTTATCGTTGTCTTTCAGACCTTATGACTGGTCAGTCATCAGCAGCTATTTTGAGCAGTATTGATTCATTTTGATATGAATCATGAACATTTCTTTGTACTTTTTGATTCACTATGAATATCAAAAGTAGTTTTTTTTCCCTGGAAAAAAAAAACTAAATATAGAGCTATAATTAAATTAATAATAAAATTAATTATAAAATCAATTAAATAACAAAACACTAAACAAACAAATTACACTTAGGGTTAGTTTTTTGGCCGACATCTTGGGTTCATTATTCTCTCAACAAACAATACACAAATAAATATTAATGCTCTGGAAATGCTATCCCTTACCTTGACTCATTGTCCTATGATGAACCGTGATTAAGGTTTGAAACGTTGACTTTCATAATGGGTACTGCATTAACCCCGAGCATTTCACTAAACCCTCAACGCAGAAATCTACGAGATGTATTTTGTTATAACACAGTGTTTGGCAACCCGAACCTAAAACCATAGCAGCCAAGTCATCCACCACGTTGGTGGGAAAGGAATTACTTGCTAAAACTTAAAAATTTAAATGACGCGTGCGCGTTGATTTAAATGCGTGTACGCATAAATAGCGCATACGCACTAATAGTGCGTACACACTATGTAGTGCATACTCGCTATTTAGTAAAATCGGACCAAACCATAGCTCAAGCACACATGCATCCATACAAAAATCCTATTGAATGGATGAA
Source organism: Larix kaempferi (assembly GCA_027924585.1). Taxonomy (NCBI): domain Eukaryota; kingdom Viridiplantae; phylum Streptophyta; class Pinopsida; order Pinales; family Pinaceae; genus Larix; species Larix kaempferi. Next base: position 10,337,092 of record BSBM01000613.1, read on the forward strand.
GATGATGATGATGATGAAGATGATGATGATGATGTTGATGATGAAGATGATGACCAAGATGATGATGATGATGAGGAATAGGGTGATGACGACGATGTTGATGATGGAGATGATGATGATGATGATGATGATGTTGATGATGAAGATGATGATGATGTTGATGATGAAGATGATGACCAAGATGATGAGGATGAGGATGAGGAAGTGGGTGATAACGATGATGATGATGATGATGAAGATGATGATGATGAAGATGATGATGATGATGATGATGATGATGTTGTTGATGATGAAGATGATGATGAAGATGAGGATGAGGATGAGGATGATGATGAGGAAGTGGGTGATAACGATGATGATGATGATGGAGATTAAGATGATGACGAGGATGATGACTATGATGAGGATGGTGATGATGAGGATGATGATGATGATGCTGCTGATGATGAAGATGATTATGATGATGATGAGGAGGAGGAGGATGATCATATTCGTCATCATCAACATCATCATCTTCATCTTCGTACTCATCTTCATCATCATCCATCATCTTCATCATCAACATCATCAACATCATCATCATCTTCATCATCATCATCATCATCTTCGTCATCATCATCAACATCATTCATCATCTTCATCATCACCATCATCTTCATCATCAACATCATCATCATCTTCGTCATCATCATCAACATTATCAATGATGATGATGAAGAAGATGATGGATGATTATGATGTCGATGATGACAAAGATGATGATGATGAGGATGAGGATGATGATGAGGAAGTGGGTGATAATGATGATGATGGTGATGATGACAAGGATGATGATGATGATGATGATGATGATGATGATGATGATGGTGACGAAGATGATTATGATGAGGAGGAGGAGGAGGAGGAGGATGATCATATTCATCATCATCAACATCATCATCTTCATCTTCGTACTCATCATCATCATCATCATCTTCATCATCATCATCATTGATAATGATGATGATGATGATGATGATGACGAAGATGATGATGAAGATGATGGATGATGATGATGCCGATGATGACGATGTTGATGATGAAGATGTTAAATTTTGAGCATTAATTCACAATACTCTAGGATCTTTACTGGGAGAATAACATGTATAGTATATCAATCCATATCAATCATAACAAGCATGCCAATCATCACAAGAAGCAAAAGCATGAGAGACAATAGACACAGATTTTCTGTGGGGAAAACCCTAAGGTGAAAAACCCCACAACTTCCTCAGAGATAGATAGAGAAATAGATCAACCAATGTACAACCAAATACACAGAGATAGACTCCTCCTAGCAGCTAAACCTCCTCCTCACAAGTGCACCACTTTTCGAGTGAAAGAAGAATGAGTTTCTGAGTGATCCAAATAGAGATCTCCCGATCTCTATTTATACTTGTCATGTTTGCCCTATAACCTTATGGGGCCGACTTGTCTAGCTAGGTACATCAACCATATATTACATAAATCATGGCCGACCCCACACATGGTGGTCTAATAACCCATCGGCAAGTTAACACACTTGCGACACTTGACAATACACATGACGACACTTTCGTATAGAGGAATGACACATCTCTATAGGAGTACAATAATATATAAATGAAATACATGGATGAAATACATTCCGAAGTTACATATACATCAACACTCCCTCTTAACTAGGAAGGTATTTCTCGACACAGATCTGCTAGCACAAGTCTTCTTCTTTGGATCATCATCATCGATGCATCATCCTCGAATCATTGTCATCGTCACTGCTGTTGCTATCTCAAACAATCTATGAATCTACTCGTCATAGGAAGTTCTATAGAGCTAGTCCTTTTTCATATTGGATGTAGGCCCACCACCTACAGGTCTTCATCACTGGCCATACTGTGGAATCCTCAGGACTTATTACATGCGTCGCAAAACTTGGCGGTATCATCCCAGGATATTACGAGCACACAGCTCTACCTGTCGGTTCTCCCAGGAGCACATTACATGTGACCCATCACAAAACTTGGCTGAAGCATTCCATGCTGTTACGAGCACACAGCTCTACCTGTCGGATCTCCCAGGAGCACATTACATGTGATCTCACCACAAAAACCTGGCTGAAGTATCCTAGGCTATTACGAGCACACAGCTCTACCTGTCGGATCTCCCAGGAGCACATTACATGTGGTCCACCACAAAACCTAGTTGAAGCATCCCAGGCTATTACGAGCACATAGCTCTACCTGTTGGATCTCCCAGGAGCACATTACATGTGGTCCACCACAAAAATTTGCTGAAGCATCTGAGGCCTTTTTCATCTTGTCCAAATCTCCTAGGAGCATATTACATGTGGTCATGGCAATGCCTCGAAAGAGCATTTGAGGCCTTTTTCATCCTATCCAGATCTCCCAGGTCCACTTACATGCCATAGGACAATGCCTCGAAAGAGAATCTGAGGCCTTTTCCATCCTGTCTAGATCTCCCAGGTCTACTTACATGTCCTCCCAGAGAAATGCCTCGAAAGAGCATCTAAGGCCTTTTTCATCCTGTCCAGATCTCCTAGGTCTACTTACATGCTCGCCTGCACAACCTGTCCACGGCCACAGAGTATCAACCTGATACTCTCCATACATCATCTTGATGTACACATGATCATCCTGATCATCATCACTGCATCGTCCTGATGCATGTCACCTGGAGAAGCTCGTCATCCAGGATCATCCTGATCATACAATGCATCTACCTGATGCATACCAAGTATCTACCTGATACATATCACCATACATAGTGTATCCACCTGATACATACATAGATACATGATCCACACAATGTATCTACCTAATACATATCAACATACATGATCTACCTAATCATACAATGTATCCACCTGGTACATACACAGATACATGGTCCAAGCATCCAACATGATGCATACATACATAAATGATCCAACTGATCATATCCAGCATCCAATATGATGCGTACATACATAAATGATCCAACTAATCATATCCAACATCCAACATGATGCTTACATACATAAATGATCCAACTGATCATACAGAGAAGAAACTAGAACATCATCCTAATGCTCATCATCCAGCGCTTACATCCACAGCCATATGAAGGATCCCCCTTCCATCATCCTAGGAATGGCTATAGCAAATGTCTCCATCACTTCTTCCTCGAAGTGTTGTCGATCTGAAGAACACCAAGCCTCTCTCTGAAGTACTCAAAATTTGCTCTGGCTAGTGGCTTTGTCAACACATCTGCAATCTGCTCATCTGTTGCAACATACAAGAGCTTCACTGCTCCTCTCTGCACCATATCCCTGATATAGTGATATTTGATCTCTATGTGTTTTGATCTGTCATGGAACACCGGGTTCTCAGACAGCTTCACACAACTCTGGTTGTCACAAAAGATACCAGTAGCCTCCAACAGTAGATCAAATAACTCAGATAGTAGCTTCCTCAGCCATATTGCCTCACAACTAGCTAAACAGGCTGCAACATACTCTGCCTCGACTGTACTCAATGCTACGCAGGACTGCTTCCTGCTAAACCAAGAGATCACACCTGATCCCATACTGAAGCAGCACCCAGATGTGCTCTTCCTATTTGCAGCACTCCCTGCCCAATCTGAATCAACATAACCCTACAGGTTAAACTTTTTATTCGCTTCATACTTGAGCCCATAATCAACTGTACCCTTCAAGTACCTCAGAATATGCTTTACAGCAACCAGGTGAACACCGCAAAGCAAATATCTGGAACTGGCTCGGATCCATCAGGAACTGGCTCAATGTGTTCACCGCAAAGCAAATATCTGGTCTTGTGTTCGTCAGTCACATCAAGGACGCAATCATCTGACGATACATAGAGACATCAACTGGCTCAGATGAAGCATCACATAGAAGCTTCAGATTCGATGCCATAGGTGTGGCCATGGCCTTACAATCCATCATCTCGAACCTCTTCAGGATATCTACAGTATACTTCTTTTGTCCAAGGAAGATCCCATCTGCACTCTGCCACACCTCCATACCTAGAATATAGTGCATCATCCCCAATTCCTTCATATCGAACTCGGCGGCAAGCTTCCTCTTTGTATCGGCAATCAATTTGTTATCTCCTGTTACAAATAGGTCATCCACATACAGGAGTAGAATCATAGGATTCCCTTCCTCAAGCTTGTAGTAAAGTTTGGAATCCACTTTACTCTTGGTAAAGCCCAAACTAGATAGGAAACTGTCCATCCTACCATACCAAGTTCTGGGAGCTTGCTTCAAGCCATACAAGGCTTTCTTCAATCTGCACACATGTGACTCCCTGTCATGTGTTTCAAAACCGAGTGGCTGCTCCACATACACTTCCTCTTCGACTACACCATTCAAGAAGGCAGTCTTGACATCCATATGGTGTATCTTCCATTTCATCGCTGCAGCCAGGGCAAGTATCGATCTGATGGAAGTGTACCTGGCTACAGGAGCAAAATTTTCTTCATAGTCTATTCCCTCTTTCTGAAAGAAGCCACAAGCTACAAATCTTGCCTTGTATTTCTCTATGCTGCCACTTGCAGCATTCTTGATCTTGTAGATCCATTTGGAAGTCACAACAGACTTCCCTTCAAGTCTTGGGACAGCATCCCAAACATTGTTCTTCATTATTGATTGGTATTCCTTGACCATGGCATCCTTCCATTCTTTCTTTTCCGCTGCTTCTTCGTAATTGGAAGGTTCTTTGTTCATGATATCATAGAGTAAAGCAACATAACTGGTGTGAGATCTAGTTCTCTTCTTTGCTCTGTGTTCTTCTTCTGGAATGCCAAATCTTTCTGCATCTTGAATGAGCTCTTTAGCCCATGCCGGTTTCCTCTTGTGAGAGTTATCCTCACGTGGTGGATCTACAGGTTTTTGCGGATCTTCAATTTCACCATCAACATCTGAAATTGCTTTAGTCATGGTAGTGTCTTGAAATATAGTTTCCTTGGGTTCTTCATAATCTTTAACATGTGTCTTCCTTGATTTGATGAATGCTGAGTTTTCATCAAATCTTACATCCCTACTGACATCAATCTTCTTGAACCCTGGAAAGTATATTCTATAAGCCTTCGAGCTTTCACTGTAACCCACAAAGATACCCTTCTTTCCTGAAGTATCCAGCTTGGTCCTCTTTTCCTTTGGGACATGTGTATATACTGGACAACCAAATATTCTAAGATGGATGACCTCAGGTTTCTTACCAGAGAAAACCTCTTCTGGTGTCTTGTTGTCTAATATCTTGTGGTGTGTTCTGTTCTGCACATATACAGCTGTCCTAGCTGCTTCTGCCCATAGATGCATAGGTAGATCCTGGTCATGCAGTATTGCCCTTGCTGCTTCCATAATTGTTCGATTCTTTCTTTCTGCAACTCCATTCTGTTGTGGATTGTAAGGAGCAGTCAACTCCCTCTTAATCCCTGAATCACTGCATAACTTCTTGAAGTCACCTGAAGTGAATTCTCCACCATTGTCGGATCTGAATGTTTTGATCTTCTTATCAGTTTGGTTCTCCATCAAGGTTTTGAATTCCTTGAACTTATCAAACACTTCATCTTTGTTCTTCAAGAAGTAGATCCAAGTCTTCCTAGAAAAGTCATCAATGAAAGAGACATAGTAAACATACCCACTTAGAGAACTAGATGACATCGGACCACATACATCGGAGTGGATAATTTCCAAGATATCTTTTGCCTTGCTTTCATTGCTTGGAAATGCTTTATTTATGTTCTTTCCTTTTGCACATCCTTTGCAAACACCTTCATGTTTGGTCTTGATTTCAGGAAGACCCTCTACAGCCTTGCTTGCAATTGGAAGTGCCCTATAGTGCATATGAGCAAGTCTTCTATGTCAAAGTTCACTTGGCTCCATGGATTCATGCACCATGGCATGTTCAGGTTGTCCCTTTAGTTTATACAATCCTCCCTCTTGCTCTCCAATCACTACTGCATCATCTATGGTCTTTCCCTTTGGTCACATTAGAACTTGGCCATCCACAAATGCAACCCTCATACCTTTTGCATCCAATGCGGATATGGAGAGTAGGTTCTTCTTGAGCCCAGGTACATACAAAACATCTTTCATCTTCAAAGACCTCCCATAGTCTAGATTGTAGGAGGCCTCACCACTTCCTTTGATAGGGTATTGGTAGTCATCCCCAAGTTTCACCTTGTGAGGTGACTCATGTTCAGATAGATTAGCAAAGGATTCTTTAAACCCAATCATGTGTTTTGAAGCCCCACTGTCAATAAGCCAATCATTACAACCATGAGAGATAGTACCTGTGAGAGCAGAGATTAGAACATACTCTTCTTCACTTGATGAGTCATTATCATCACTTTCTGCTCTAGCCTTCTTCTTGGGAGGTTCATCATCCTCGGCAGCATGAGCATGGTACCTTCTTTTGCTGCCCTTCTTCTTCTTGTTGAAGTTGTTGTTGTCCTTCTTGTTCTTGGGACAATTTATGTCAATATGTCCCTTTTCATTACAGGTGAAGCATATTCTCCTTTCTTTATGGTGATGTGAAGATTTCTTGAAGTGAGATGGCTCTCTCTTGGACTTCCCTTTCTTGGTGTGAGCTATGAGAGCTTGATCTTCATTCCCCATCTTTTCTTCTCGTGCCACAAGCCTTGCTTCTTCTTGTGAGAATTCTTCCCGTAGTCTACTGAAGGATACCAACTTCTTTCTTGCACATATTCCTTGAATAAAGGAGTCCCATGACCTGGGTAGGCCATTCAGAGTGGTCATGACAACTTCACCATTCTCCACCATTTGATCCACTGCTTCTAGTTGTTCCTTGATCTGAGAGACCCTAGAAAAATAAGATTGAATGGATTCTCCATTCTGAAGTTTTACCCCTTTCAATTGGTTCTGCAGAGTCATCTTCCGATTATGTTCTTCCCTTCAAATAGCTTGGATAGTGAATCAAACATCTCTTTGGGTGTCTTCAGAGATGACACATGGGGGATGAGATGGTCCTTGATAGAATCAGCAATGATTCTCTTTGCCTTGACCAAGTTCTTCTTATGCAATATCTTAGCCTCTTCATCCTCTGGGATAGGGATGTCTTCTTTTACATATGAGTCCAACTCACTCTCTTCCAGGATTAACCCAATCCTATACTTCCAGGCTTGGAAGTTATCAGCCCCTTCAAGCTTATCCTTAAGCTTGGTGTGGTGAGACATCTTAAAGAGTACTTCAAATGGAAATAGAAAAGATTTAGGTCTTACCACTTGACTTGCTGAAAAGTGGATCTGGTTTCGGATTAGTGTTTGTCAGAGAAACCCTAAAAATTCAAAATATGAATTTCAACTTTCTGAAAGGGTAGAAAGATGTGCCTTGATGAGCTGATCAACTTAGTGTATTAAGAATTTGAGATCTGCAAAGCTTCACCCTTCATAAATGCCTTTTTGTCTTCCCGGGTTCACTAAGGAGGACCCTGAATTAGGGTTTGAGTTTTTCGGAGATCTACCCAACCCAAAATCTCGATCCAAAGCTCTAAACTTCAATTTTTGCAAGGATCTTCCAGCTATGTCTTCAGATTCCAGAAATTCCTATTTTTGTGGAAACCCTAATTTTTAGGGCCAAATCTAAAAATGCTTAGAGTTGAATTCTGATTAGACATATAGATTCTCCTTGATGAGTAGATTCAATCTACTATACTTCTTTTCCAAAATCTGCAGAGAGAAACCCAATAAACAAGAAACCCTTGGTTTTCGTCACTGCACAATATCTTCTTCTCAGGTTAGCTCTGATACCATGTTAAATTTTGAGCATTAATTCACAATACTCTAGGATCTTTACTGAGAGAATAACATGTACAGTATATCAATGCATATCAATCATAACAAGCATGTCAATCATCACAAGAAGCAAAAGCATGAGAGACAATAGACATAGAGTTTCCGTGGGGAAAACTCTAAGGTGAAAAACCCCACAACTTCCTTAGAGATAGATAGAGCAATAGCTCAACCAAAGTACAACCAAATACATAGAGATAGACTCCTTTTAGCAGCTGAACCTCCTCCTCACAAGTGCGCCACTTTCCGAGTGAAGGAAGAATGAGTTTCTGAGTGATCCAAATAGAGATCTCCCGATCTCTATTTATACTGGTCATGTTTGCCCAATAACCTTATGGCGCCGACTTGTCTAGCTAGGTACATCAACCATATATTACATAAATCAGGGTCGACCCCACACATGGTGGTCTAATAAACCATCGGCAAGTTAACACACTTGCGACACTTGTTAATACACATGACGACACTTCTGTATAGATGAATGACACATCTCTATAGGAGTACAATAATATATAATTGAAATACCTGGATGAAATACATTCTGAAGTTACATATACATCAACAGAAGATGATGATGAAGATGATGACCAAGATGATGATGATGATGAGGAGGAGGAGGAGGATGACGAGGAGGAAGTGGGTGATAACGATGATGATGATGATGGAGATGATGAAGAAGATGATGGATGATGAGGATGATGATGATGATGATGATGATGATGCTGATGATGACGAAGAGGAGGAGGAGGAGGAGGATCATATTCGTCATCATCAACATCATCATCTTCATCTTCATACTCATCTTCATCATCATACGTCATCTTCATCATCATCATCATCATTGTCATCATCATCATTATCAATGATGATGATGAAGAAGATGATGATGATGATGTTGATGATGATGATGACGATGATAGTGATGTTGATGATGAAGATGATGTCCAAGATTATGATGATGATGATGATGAGGATGGGGATGATGAGGAGGAAGTGGGTGATAACGATGATGATGATGATGGAGATGATGATGATGACAAGGATGATGACGATGATGAGGATGATGATGATGAGGATGATGAAGAATATGATCATCTTCTTCCTCATCTCCATTGATAATGATGATGACGACGAGGATGGGGATGATGATGATGATGTTGATGATGACGAAGATGATTATGATGATGAGGATGAGGATGAGGATGAGGATGATGATGATGATGATCATATTAGTCATCATCAATATCAGTATCTTCATCTTCGTACTCATATTCATCATCATCTTCATCATCATCATCATCATCATCATCATCATCTTCGTCATCATCATCATTATGATGAAGATGATGATGATGATGATGGTGATGATGATGACAACGAAGATGTTGATGATGATGACAATGATGAAGAAGATGATGATGATGAGGATGATGATGAGGATGATGATGATGATGATGACGACGACGAATATGATGTTGATGATGAAGATGATGATGATGATAATGATAGTGATTATGGTGACAATGATTACGATGATGACGATGATGATGATGACCACAAATATCATCATCCTCATCCTCATCATCATCATCATCATCTTCATCTTGTTTAAGGCATGCAATGTAGCCTAATCATGGTATATGTATCCCTCTACATTTGCTATAGATACCCCACAAGGGTTATGTGTGGTGGTTTGAATATGCATTCAACATCGTATCCTAAGAAGCTTCTTGAGTTGTAGGTTTTGTTCATGGTGCTTGGGCCTGAGAAGCTTCATTTAAGGCATGGGAAGCTTCTTGTTGTCCATATACCTTGGTCAGACCTCGAGACCCATTTTTGGTTCACAACTAACCTACTCATCGCACACATAACACACTTGAAGTTGACTAATACCCTATAGATTTCATATGTGGTGGTCTCGGGACTCATTCATGGTGTTTGTGCCTAAGACGCAAGAGTTAGTGTTGGAGGCTCTTGTTTACCTCCACTAGCCATGGTTAAGGAGCCAAGATAAATCCTTGATGTCCAAGACATTATAATGGCAGCAATATTCAATTCATATGAAAAAGGATCCTTGTAGAGGGATAGTGTCATGGATTCTATGTGTTATTGATGACGCTTGAGGTCTAGAATTTTCAATTAAGGCCCAAGTGGAATTCAATTGAGCTCAATATGCTTCAATAAGATCTCAAGGAACCTGTTTTCATTCTTCGATGATGTTCAATGTTTTTCAACATATCCATGGTCTTGCATGGTAGGCTGAGGGTGCATTCATGGCATTTGATCTTTACAAAATATGTTTTTTGTCAAAATGAAATTCAAATTGCCTCTTTGATGAGTCCTCCTCTACAAGACTTCATTTATTGCATGAATGTCATTGAATCACGAAAACTCTAAACAAAACTCAATGGCATGCAACTATAACCACAAACCAAGTAGAGGTTGATTTTATGCATTGATATAGAGAGGTGGAAGTAGGCACACAATATGGAGAAACAATGAGTTAGAAAAAAAAATTGGACCAAAGTGCCACAATGGTTAGTAATAAAATTTAAAAAACAATTTTTGGCTCAGGAATTATCTTCAATTTGATGAGTGGCATGATCATGATCATGTAACCTCCCTCCGTCCTTCCAAACATATGTGGTTTATCACCACGTTTCTATTCGACACTCACCATCAAAATACATATAAAAATAGCATGTATTTACATCCTCTTCCATTTAAATCCTCATCGCATATTCATAAATAAGGATTATTATGCATGCACATCCTCACCTTACAATATCAATTGGGTCAGGGTGCATAGACAACCATAAATTATCAAATGTGTCAAGACGCAAAGAGTAAGCCCTTCCAATAAAAATTAAAACCCACCCTTCAAACTTCATCACTGAGTCCAATTTATGCAAATATTTTCGAAGTGGGGGAAGGTTTGGCATTAAATGGTGTAAACGTTGGGGAATAAATGGTGTAAACGTTATACAGGGGCGCATGCGCATGTTTTAGTGTGTGTGTGCTAGTGACATGTACGTACTAAAAACATGCGTGCACGCATTTACGCACGTGTGCGCGTGCCTATTACTAGTTTAAAAAAAACAGAGTTCTCTGCTTCCCAAGAATTCTACCAAAAAACACGGGTTTCATTTCTTCCGCGGGTTTCAAGCTCTTACAGGTTTCTTATTGGCTCACACTCATTGATATTTTGGACACTCATTGATCTATTGGACACAAAATCACCCTTGGAATCTAACAAATATCTTCAGTGGTCTTGGAATCTAGTGGATACATTCAAGCTACTAGTTTCCATTGCAAGTGGAGATCATTTCTATAGAGGTATAGTGGATTGTAAATAATTCTTTTCATTCACAAGATTTGAGATTCTCCCATGCATTTTTGTTTTTATCATATGCCTACAGCAATATCCATGCATAGACAATAATGAATTTGACAAGAAGAATTCCCAAGTTCACATCTAAAAAAACTCATATGAACACTAGACAAGATGAAGTATGCATCCTCCTCATTGTGTAATTAGTTCCCAAGTTAATTTTGTTCTTTTCACCTCATATTATGCTAGCAAAAAATATTACACACTTACTAAACATGACTAAAAATATCACTTCACTCATCCATAAAACCTCAACTCTCTCATATCTTATTCAATACCATTGTATGGTTGGAGGATATTTGTAAGTATATGCACCTTTCCTTTCTCTGTGAATCCAAATATGATAATATTCATCCATATTTACCATCCTTACAATATCCCCTCACCTTTAATAATGATTTTTTTTCCAAAAACCAAGACTTTCCCACTTCATGCTCTATCCAACATGATCATTGTTGGTATAGTCCCTAGTTCCCCACTTTCCAACACCTCCATACCCTAGATATTGCACATTGAAAGGTAAAATTATATTCCCCCTAATCACCCTTCCCAATACCATGATCCTTGTTATAAACCTTTGCATCCTCAAGGTTTTGAACAATACAAAGTATACATTCATTCTATTGTGATGCATTGTTGAATTCAACCATGGGTATTTTAAACTCAAAATCACATTCTATCATCTCAAGGTTTATAGATAAGGAAATAGTTTGTTGTTGTTTCTTCAACTTTTTAAGGTGTTATATAACCTAGCAATTTATGATGGTAAAGGACATTGCCTCAAATGGAAGGATATACCATTCCACTATGAAGACAAAGCAATCAAACTAGGTGCACAATTTAGAATTGATAACATTAAGGGAGAGCAAAAAATGCAACTAATTAAGGTGAAAAATATGATGTAAACCAATAAGAATTCCTTGGGGGAATTTGCAACCTCCTCATTGTGTAATTAGTAAACTTATTCTCTTTACCTTATTTGATGTAGAAAAACTATCAAACTATTCCCAAGGCATCTCTAGCCATCTCTGTTGTAGGGTGTTACTACCATAATTTTTATGAATTCATGGCTAGGAAAGATACTAGTTTCTCCACTCTACACTTGACCAACCATCATCTATATTGATTGGAATTGTAAGGGATAATGATGTTTATTCAAACACAAATAGACCATCATAGTCTGTAGTTGTATGTGTTAATTTGTAAAGTGGTAATTTATGTTGGAATGTGTCAAGTTCATTGTATAATGGCACTAATATCTTATTTGTTGTTTCTTTTGCAGGGGTAGGCCTGATAGTTGTGTTAAAGAGACTTTTGGAGATGGGAAACTCATGCAACGCAACAAAAAATATAGAAGGAATATTCCCATTGAAAAGGTCAATGACTTAAGAGAAAAGGCTAGGTTGGTAATGGAAAGATTGAGACATGGTCCTATCATTGCCCCGGATCCTGCCACTGATCCTAACACAGTTGTTGACAGGACAACATCTTGTTCAGAACCACAGGTAAAGCAGTCACGTCCAACGGACCTAACTCAAATTCCAACATCAACACAATCTCCAACCAACAATCCATCAACGAGTCATGCTGAAGTTCCTCACGACACAAGAATTTTGGGAGATGCTGCATGTGTAGAGATGGACATACAAGCATTGCTTAATTTGCAATCTCCCCAAGAAGACCACAACCATGCCGACCACAATTCCATTATGGCCCAATATGTGAACAAAGCACCACAACAAACAAGCTCTGGTATTCATGTTTCATGTCCACCCTCGCTAACTCGACTGTCCAGTGCAAGAAGAAGAATTCCTAGACGTATTCATGTGGATGAAAGTGCTATGTTGGGGCTTGAAGGCAAGTTGCCAAAACGTACTATCGAATGGAAATGCAACAAAATTGTCAAAGAATATTTTGAATCCAAAGGTGATGCAGGTAGATGTCAATTATTGCTATGTTTGTTAAAGTCATGTTGTTTAGCTATTGTAGGAGAATTTTGGGCATAAAGATGGTTAAAAGTTCAGAGGCTAGCAACCATATTGTTTGAAATATCCAATCTGCATTTAATGTGATTGGGAAGACGTCTTGTACAAAATATATTTGTGCAGCTCGTCGTGTTTTAGCGGAATCAGTTGTAAGCAAGTCCACAAGGCAACGTCGCCTGCTATCACACACTTCTCACATACTCAAATTAAATAGAAAAACTATTAAAAAGTACTCTGTTATAAGAGAAAATATTGACACTCCGGGTGGAAACGATTGTTGGGATTTTGTTGGTAGGTTGCCTCATGTAGATATGAAGCTAATTGATGTTGTTAAGGAGTTAGTACAAAAGTTTTGGCATGATCATACTAGACCTTCATCAAACCAAAGAGACGTGCTAAAGCTGAGAAAAGGTTCTACTGAACGTGAACCCCATGTTAAACACTTCCTTGACACCACACAGATTGAAATTTATGAGAGATTCAGGAATGAGCACATACAATTGAACTTGGGCCAAAGGTCCTTTGAGAAATGCAAATCATGGTACGTTCTTATATGCATTGATTGGAACACCTGTTGTTGTAGATACCACGTAGAATATGAATATTATTATGACACATATAAACATATATTTTGTGATTTGCATACTAACATTGTGCAGGGCTGCAATGGATCCATACTACCACCGAATGCATCAAGAGACTTTATCCACAACATCATGTGTCCAAGGCCTGAAGGAAAAAAATATTATGAAAAATTGTGTCTATATGGGACATGTTCTAGGTGTAGTGGGTTTTCTCTTTTGAACCGTTGCATCCATGAAAGCAAGGAGCACGAATTTGGTAGGATGGGCGTGGAGATGCAGAGCTTCAAGTACGTAACCTATCAATTAGACAGTGCCAGGGAAAGTAAAAATATTGCATTAGCGAAGTCACATGTACATATGAATATTGCATATTTTTCTTATTACACGTACAATTTATGACATATACATTTTTCCAAATGCCACATTGTACTATTTCCCTTGTTTTCATGGTAATAGGTACCAGTATGTGACTTCTTGACGGAGTTCTACGAGAAAACAAAGCAGTATGTTCAACATGTGCATGTAGCGCGATGGCAAGATGAGCAGTACAGACAATGCAAGGACACATTTCCTGTTGGAACCATAGTGTCAATTGTGGATTTTGCATAAAATTACACCCTTCAACCACAAAATGAAATCCAGAGTCAATACTACCATTTAGACCAAGTCAACATCATGGTACATATTATGTATAGGCATGGGCCAAAGAGCATCAATGACAATAGGATAATACTGAAGGAAACAAACTTTTACATAAGTGATGATAGAACCCATGATTTGCATTATGTGCAACATTGTTTTTGAATTTTCTATGATCAGTTGAAGGAGAGAGATATACAGATGGATCAACATTGGATATGGTCGGATGGTTGTGTGGTCCAGTTCAAAAATGCTCGAGTATTCCAATGGATGAGTATTTTGCATAAGACTTATAATGTGCCGCATATCTGGAACTATTTTGAAATCGGGCACAGCAAAGGAGAGCATGATGGGGCTGATGCATGCATCAAGACCGCACTACGAAGGGAAGAGATGAGGTTTGACATGGAACATCATATCCTAGATGCAGAATCCATAGTTCAATGGTGCTCTGCAACAATGTCAGATCGAGCAAGAGATCAACAAACATCATCAGTGGCAAGATGTGTGGTAAGAAATTTTTGGTGGGTGGTTGACATAGACTGATCGTGTTCCTATAGTTGCGGCACAATACGAGGAACACATGGATTTCATTCAGTTCGAAGCTCAAACAAACCCTTATTTGAAATATGGATGCGAAATCTTGCATGATTTTGCAGCCCTTGCAGCAGTGGCGAATGGGATGAATGTGAATGCATGGATTGGGTTGATGAATGGGATCGTGTGTCACTTGCAGTAGACCAACGTGCAGTTGTTGAAACAACCCAGTTAGAGGAGGGTCAGTCAGCAATTTCGACAGACTATGACCATATCTCAGATCTTGTACAACCAAGACACATATACGCAGTTGTTTCCCCGAAAGACAATGAATGGGGGCGCGGATTATTGGTTGGCACGGTGCATCCAAGGTAAGCAAACCCTCTACACATCATCAATCGATGATGAAGGCATTGAATTTCCTATTGGCTCGATGGTGGTTAAGGGGGAATATCTTACACTAGATGGGAAGTCAAGAAAGACTAGTGGGCATGTATGCATGGATTACAAACCATATTTAGTGGTGTATCACTTCACAAACTTGATTGTTGGCACAAACATCCATCTTCAGACAATGTCAAGCAAGAGCTCAACCAAGGTACGCTACTACCTGCCTCATTCGGAGCGCGAGAGCTTGATGGAGACAATTAGCAACAGAGAGGATCCTGATGGATTTATTGAATGAGGCCAGTCAACTTTACATAAGAGAAATAATTGCATCAAAGAATGTTATGTTCTACATCGAGGTATGTGTAGTTTTATGTTATTTTGTTGGTACATGCATTTTTTGTTGATACATACATACATACATGTCTTTGCCATACATACATGCATACATACATAGAGATACATACATACATACATAGAGATACATCCATCTACCTTGTCATCATTTCACCATTTGTCATTAATGTTTAGAAACCTAATCTATCTCTATAAACTTAGTCTAGCCCTAGAAGCACTAATATAACCCTATAAACCTAATCTAGCCCTAGAAATTGTTAGGAACCCATGTCTTTACTTTGTTAGTATATTTTTGTTGGACGCATATGCTTTGTAAGTCGTCTCGTAGTATTTGTTGATCCATAGTTTGTGTTATTGTTGTTGGCGCATATGCTTTGTAAGTCGCCCATAGTTTTTTTGATCCATAGTTTGTACTGGCCCATGGTTTTGACTCATAGTATGGGTTCCTAGACTTAGCCCATGGTTTTTATTGACACATAGTATTGACCCATGGTATTGGCACCTAGACTTAGTATATAAGTGTGTGTTGAGGCCTATGAAGACACCGTGAAGTTAATTGTATTGAGCTTGCTCAAAGGAGGTTGCCCCCTCGAAGTGACCCGTAATCAATATAAAAGTGATTATGAGTTCTATTATTTCTGATATCTCATGTATTTGCATTAATTAATTATTGCAGGTTCATCACATTTGGTGTCAGAGCACTTTCTTGGGCTCATTGAGTGAAATTTCTACCATTTTTTTTTTTCGCATCTGTTGCAGGTTCGGATTTGGGAATAATCCCTATCCACTTAACTGTGGGAAATACTTGGGCATAAGCCCTAAAACTCATTGTGAGGAGTGCTACAGGAACCCCGAAGTAGTTGGCCCATTGAGAGGACCTGCCAGGGAAAATGGCAACGACCCCTACCTGATTGACTAGTTCCCACCTGTGAGGTAAACCAAGAGCTGTCATTTGTGGCAAAGTGGTTATCAGTTTTACCTAAGCTGTGGAGTGAGGGGTACTATCCCAATATGCAAGCTGTCAGACAGCATTGGTGGCCAAGTGAAACCCCTGAACTGTTAGGAAGCCGCACATACCTGGGGTCCATATCTATTTTCAGCTGAACTGTTGTCAATTACTGCTACGTCATTTCTGATCCAGCCGTTCAGATCCATTCTGAAAGCTGTTCCAGATCCATCCGTTTTCGATCCATTTGGCGCCGTTTCAGATCCCTCTATTTCTGCTCACTTCTGGGCCATTGCGGATCTATCTGTTTCAGATCCCTTTCGAGCTATAGCCGTTCCATTCTGGAAAAAAAAAATTCAGTTTTTTCTCCATATCTCCCTTGTTTTAACTCCGTTTCCCTTGAAACTTCTCTGACACCCTTGCAATCCCATTCTGCATATTTCATTCCTGAGGACCCTATCCCACATTCCACTTCCCAACACCCGAAATCTCACATTTGTCTATTTTTAGGGTTTTCCATAACTTCTTC
Organism: Larix kaempferi; assembly: GCA_027924585.1. Lineage (NCBI taxonomy): Eukaryota > Viridiplantae > Streptophyta > Pinopsida > Pinales > Pinaceae > Larix > Larix kaempferi. The sequence continues at coordinate 10,354,304 of BSBM01000613.1, forward strand.
GATTTTCACCCGATCGCCTTCAAATTTTACCACAGAGTTCCTTTTCTAATTCTGCTTCTTTGTCCCTCTCTGCCAAAATTTCTCATTCTTTCACCCTGCTTCTGAAATCCCCCTTTTCTTCTTTCATGTCCTTTCAACAGTGTGCAAAATCTAGTCAAACCCCAATTACCCATCAGATTTTTTTTCCAATCCAAATTTCCCTTTACTAAGTCAGCTTCTGTTTGTGTTTTTCTACCCATCCCCCCCCCCCCCAAAAAAAAAAAACCCTGGTTATGGTTGTCACCCATGCATGAGCACACACCATGGAGGAAGCACTTGCAGCCATCCAAACCAAACTCCAAGATCTGGATAAAAAATTTCTCAGCCTCCATCTTCAGCATTCAGCCATGAACAATAACCAACAGCCAGAATCTTTTGCAGCCACCAGGTTCTCTTCTTCTAGAAATTTTCGTGGGCCGAAGCTTGATTTTCCTTGCTTCAATGGTACTGATCCGACTGGATGGATATACCGAGAAGAACAATATTTCAGTTTGCATAATACTTTTGATGTCCAGAAAGTTCCACTTGCATCCTTTCATTTGGAACAGGATTCCCTTCAATGGTACCGTTGGTACATCAAAGCTCATCCCGAGCCAAATTGGACAGATTTTTGCCAACTCCTTTTGTCATGATTTGGTCCTAGTGCTTTTGATGACTTCATAGGAGCACTCACTAAACTTCACCAAATGGGAACAGTGAGAGAGTATCAGACAGAATTTGAGAAACTGGCCAATCACACCGAAGGATTGTCTGATGAATTCTACAGGAGTTGTTTTATCAGTGGTCTCAAGGATGAAATCTGCTCAGAGGTCAAAATGCTCTATCCCAACACAATGATGGAATTCCTAGGGTTGGCTAAGTTGGCAGAGGATAAGATCGCAGCTCAACAACGCTCCAAACCCACCTTTGTTCCCTTCAGAAATATGGGTTCCCAACGACCTCCCATCACACTTGCTCCTCAACCAACTCCTATCAAGCATTTGTCTGAAACAGATATGCAGGCACACCGAGAAAAAGGGCTTTGTTATAATTGTGATGAGAAATTCACTCGGGGACATAGATGTGTTCACCAAAATCTCTATCTCTTGGATGTGGATTCTCTGCTTGCCTCAGAACTTGGTGAAGAATCTACAGATACAGTAGATGAGCAGGTCTACATTCAACACCCGCCTGTTGACACCCCATCTCAAGACGACCCACCCGAGATCTCTCTCCATGCTTTAACTGGCATCACCAGCCCACAAACAATGCGGGTTAGGGGATACTTCAAGAAGCTCCCTCTTACCATACTCATTGATTCTGGTAGCACTCATAACTTCATTGACCCTCGAATTGCCAAATAGGATGATTGTTTTGTCCATCCTTGCTCCAACTTTGAAGTCATGGTTGCCAATGGGGGCACCTTACCTTGCAAGGGGAAGTGTCACAATGTGTGTATCTCTATGGAAGATTATAACCTACACTCTGACATGTTTGCCTTGTCCTTAGGCGAATGTGATGTGGTTTTGGGCGTTCAATGGTTACGCACACTTGGCCCCATCTTATGGGATTTTGCTGAACTTTGGATGCAGTTTTCAGCCAATGAGACACAACACAAAATTATGGGCTTACAACTAGGGTCTCTCCGCATCATCAGTTCACATCGCTTGGAAAAGATCCTTAAGAAGAATTCACATGGTGTCATTTCTCATCTCCATTCCCTTTAGATGCACCCACCAATGGTCTCCACTACTTCCTTGGATAGATATGCAGGTGTCCTTGTTGCACTAGTGGGCTTGCCGCCTTCACGAGACCTTTTCGGTAAGCATTTAGCCGCATCTACATCTCAACAGGACATGATGGCTATTTTGCATACAGTACAGAAGTGGCAACCATCCCTATTGGGGAATTATTTCTGCATCAAGACTGATATCCAGAGTCTGGAAAATTTCCTGGAACAATGGGTCTCCTCCCCAACACACCTGAAATGGGTTATCCAACTCATAGGTTATGACTATGCGACCACTTACAAGAAGGGTAAGGACAATATGGTGGAAGATGCTCCTCCTCGCACATTTGATGACCCAGTTTCTCTTACAACTATTTCTTTGCTTGTTCCAAATTGGTTGCAATCTGTTCAACAGGGATATCTCTTCTATGAACTCCATGCTTCTTCATCAGTAGGGCACTCTGGGTTCCTCAAAACATATGACCAAGAACAATGTAACTTCTTTTGGCAGCGACTCAAAAGGACAATTCAATGGATGGTGGTTGACTGTGATACTTTCCAGGTCAACAAGGGTGAAATGACCCTCCTTTTGGGACTGCTCGAACCCTTGCCCATCCCTCCAAAGATTTTGACAACTATTTCTATGGATTTCCTAGAAGCGCTCTAGTGGTATAGTACCACATCTCAAAGGACACCATATGAAGCAGTCTCTGGACAAGCACCACCAGTTCTTCTTCCATACACCTTCAGCAGCTCCCCAATTTAGGCAATTGACTCAATTCTTCGAAATCGTGATCAGCTTCTTCTCATTCTGCAGGACAATTTTCACATGGCAAGAATTCGACTTAAACAACAAGCCAATCAACACTGTTCTGAGCGGACTTTTCACATCGCTGATATGGTTCTTCTTCGTCTACATCCTTCCATGCAATCCTCCCTGAACCTCCAAAGGCACTAGTGGCTCGAAATGCAACCTGAGGATGCTACAGGGGACCCACTCCTTCAGATTCTGCATCAATTTCCACATCTAAAGCTTTGAGGACAAAGCTTTTTCTAAGGGAGAGGGGATGTTAGGAACCCATGTCTTTACTTTGTTAGTATATTGTTGTTGGACGCATATGCTTTGTAAGTCGTCCCGTAGTATTTGTTGAACCATAGTTTGTGTTATTGTTGTTGGCGCATATGCTTTGTAAGTCGCCCATAGTTTTGTTGATCCATAGTTTGTATTGGCCCATGGTTTTGACTCATAGTATGGGTGCCTAGACTTAGCCCATGGTTTGTATTGACACACAGTATTGACCCATGGTATTGGCGCCTAGACTTAGTATATAAGTGTGTGTTGAGGCCTATGAATGAACCTTGAAGTTAATTGTATTGAGCTTGCTCAAAGGAGGTTGCCCCCTCGAAGTGGCCCGTGATCAATATAAAAGTGATTCTGAGTTCTATTATTTCTGATATCTTGTGTATTTGCATTAATTAATTATTGCAGGTTCATCACAGAAATCCTAGAAAGCTAAACTAACCCTAGAAACACTAATTTAACACTAGAAAACTAAGCTAGAATACTATAAACCTAATCTAGTCCTAGATACCTAAACTATCCCTAGAAACACTAATCTAACCTAAACTAGCCCTACCACTTCTCTCATTTGGTATGAGAGAAGTTGCTTTAGACCTACCTCACTCATGTCAATGCTTGAGTTTTTAAAGGCCGAGCTCCCACCCCACATGTCCTCTTCAACAATTTTTGTTCTCTTGGTTTTGTTCCCACCCAAACTTTTTTCATGCTTTGGGTACCTTGAGGTATATCCCCAACCCAAAAAACTCTTATATTATGATGATTATGTTGGTTATTGGCTTCACCCAACAAAATTATATTTAATAATACACATATTCATAGATTTGGTTCCCCATGCTCAATGCTCACCCAAATCTAGCTAGATTATAGGTTTTTTCCCTTATCCAAGCATCGTGTCATCAACCTAGGGTTTCCACTAATATATTCTAACTAGATACTAGAATCTCCTTGACCAAATTTGATGGAAAAATGCATAGAGATCTTCTAGACTCTTAGATATGTATCCTAGCAATTTATTTTAAAACATGCTCATTTATGGTTGGAGATTGATGCTTGATTCCTATAGATAACCACTTAGAGGGACTTGTCATCATCATCATCACCATCACCATCATCATCACCATCTTCATCATCATCACCATCTTCATCAACGTCTTCATCATCATCACCATCTTCATCATCATCACCATCTTCATCATCATTGTCATCTCTAGGATCCTCATCAACATCTCCATCATCATCATCTTCTTCGTCATCATCATCATCATTTTTATCACCATGACCATCATCATCAACGTCTTCATCATCATCACCATATTCATCATCATTGTCATCTCTAGGATCCTCATAAACATCTCCATCATCATCATCTTCTTTATCATCATCAGCTTCATCACCATCACCATCACCATCAACGTCTTCATCATCATCACCATCTTCATCATCACCACCATCTTCATCATCACCACCATCTTCATCATCATTGTCATCTCTAGGCTCCTTATCAACATCTTTATCATCACATCTTCTTCATCATCATCATCATAATCTTCATCACCATCACCATCATCATCAACGTATTCATCATCATCACCATCTTCATCATCATTGCAATCTCTAGGCTCCTCATCAACATTTCCATCATCATCATCTTCTTCATCATCATCATCTTCATCACCATCACCATTACCATCATCATGAACATCACAATCACCATCTCCATCATCATCATCTTCTTCCTCATCAATATCAACAACAACAACATCATCATCATCATCTTCATCTTCATCACCATCACCATCACCATCACCATCACCTTCACCATCACCATCATCATCAACGTCTTCATCATCAACACCATCATCATCATCATTGTCATCTCTATGTTCCTCATCAACATCTCCATCATCACATCTTCTTCGTCGTCATCATCATCATCTTCATCACCATCACCATCATCATCAACGTCTTCATCATCATCACCATCTTCATCATCATCATTAACTCTAACTCTAACCCTAATTCAATTTCCTTCTATAACTCTAGCACTAACCCTCACCCAAACCCTAGCACTAAACCATCTTCTTCATCATCACCATCACCATCACCATCACCATCATCATCAACGTCTTCATCACCATCACCATCATCATCATCATCATTGTCATCTCTAGGTTCCTCATCAACATCTCCATCATCATCATCTTCATCATCATCATCATCATCTTCATCACCATCACCATCACCATCACCATCACCATCATCATCAACGCCTTCATCATCATCACCATCATCATCATAATGAACATCTTCATCATCATTGTCATCTCTAGGTTCCTCATCAACATCTCCATCATCACATCTTCTTCGTCATCATCATCATCATCTTCATCACCATCATCGTCATCATCAACGTCTTCATCATCATCACCATCTTCATCATCATTAGCATCTCTAGGATCCTCATCAACATCTTCTTCGTCATCATCATCATCATCTTCATCACCATCACCATCATCATCAACGTCTTCATAATCATCACCATACTGAGCAAAACCCTAGTTTCCAAAATGGACGTACAAGGTGACACCTGGGCCACGGCACCGGAGGAGAGGGGCACCCCTAGCACTATTCCGACGTCCTGAAAACAATGGAGTCGACAGTTTGTCGATCTGAGCCACTGTCGTCATTCTATGGCTCGTTCCGTCTTGCATCCAAAAGGCCTTCAGGGACACCTACTGGATACCTGTCGGGGGCATAAAATTCCAACCGTGCAACAAAACCAGTTCTAGGAAGTCCTGCAAGTGTGTCTAGGGAGCTTCTAGCTAGGAACGCTAGCCCTACGTGCCTGGTCGACGATTTTGCAAATTTGACCCCAATGTGCAAAAATTGCACACTCCTGTAGTGAGCAAAACCCTAGTTTCCAAAATGGACGTACAAGATAACACCTGGGCCACAGGACTAGAAGAGAGGGGCATCCCTAGCACTATCCCAATGACCTGAATCCAACGGAGTCGACAGTTTGTCGATCCGAGCCACGGTCGTCATTCTATGGCTCGTTCTGTTTCGCATACAAAAGGCCTTCAAGGACACCTTCTGGATACCTATCGGGGGCATAGAATTCTAATTGTGCAACAAAATCGGGTTCCAGGGAGTCCTACAAGTGTGTCTATGAAAGTTTCAACTGGGAATGCTAGCCATACCTGCTCGGTCGACGATTTTGCAAATTTGACCCCAATGTGAAGGCCATACAAATTTGCTCAAGGGGGCCATTTCTTGTCCAGAGGCCCTCGGGCATTTGTGGCCACCATGGACAGGTCCTTAATGGCCACGTGGACCTGTGGGAGTTGACGAAATCCAAGTTCACTCGTCGGTTTGGGTTCCGTGGCCCCGGAGCAAATCCCCAAAGTGTCCTTGAATGGCCTCGAGGTGCCCGACTAGAATTCCCGTAGTAGCCAAACCGTGGCTCCGTTCATGAATCCGTCGATTACGGTGGGTTCGGGACGTCGGGTTTCAGCTAGGGCCCCCCCACAACGTGCCTCGAAGACTCGGAAGCGGTGCCAATGGGCCATCTCCAGAGCTAGGGTTTTGCTCAGTGAGGGCCATTCCAAATTTGCTCAAGGGGGGAATTTCTCGTCCGGAGGCCCTTGGGCATGCGTGGCCACTGTGGAAAGGTCCACAATGGCCATGTGGACCTGTCCATAGTGGCCACGCATGCCCGGGGGCCTCCGGACGAGAAATGGCCCCCTTGAGCGAATTTGGAATGGCCCTCATTGAGCAAAACCCTAGCTCTAGAGATGGCCCATTGGCACTGCTTCCAGGTCTTCGAGGCATGCTGTGGGGGGTCCCCTAGCTGAAAACCAGTGTCCCAGAACCACCGGAATCGACAGATTCGCGAACGGATCCATGGTTTGGCTACTACTGGCATTCTAGTCGGGCACCCCGGATCCATTCAGGGACACTTTGGGGATTTGCTCCGGGGCCACGGAACCTAAACCGGTGAGCGGACTTGGATTCCGTCGGCTTCCACAGGTCCACGTGGCCATTGTGGACCTGTCCACAGTGGCCACACACGCCCGGGGGCCTCCGGATGAGAAATGGCCCCCTTGAGCAAATTTGGAATGGCCCTCACTGAGCAAAACCCTAGCTCATCAGATGGCCCATTGGCACCACTTCCGGGTCTTCAAGGCATGCTTTGGGGAGTCCCCTAGCTGAAAACCCGGCATCTCGGACCCATCAGAATTGACGAATTCGCTAACGGAACCATGGTTTGGCTACTACGGGCATTCTAGTCAGGCACCCCGGGGACATTCAGGGACACTTTGGGGTTTTGCTCCGGGGCCACGAAACCCAAACCGACGAGTGGACTTGGATTCCATCGGCTTCCACAGGTCCACGTGGCCATTATGGACCTATCCACGGTGGCCATGCACGCCCGGGGGCCTTTGGACGAGAAATGGCCTCCTTGAGCAAATTTGCATGGCTTTCACATTGGGCTCAAATTTGCAAAATTGTCGACTGGGAAGGTATGGCTAGCGTTCCCAGCTGGAACCTTCCTAGACACACTTGCAGGACTCCCCGGAACCCGGTTTTGTTGCACGGTTGGAATTCTATGCCCCTGATAGGTATCCAGCAGGTGTCCCTAAAGGCATTTTGTATGCGAGTAGAATGAGCCATAGAATGACGACTGTGGCTCAGATCTACAAACTGTTGACTCCGTTGGATTCAGGACGTCGGGATAGTGCTAGGGGTGCCCCTCTCCTCCAGTCTCGTGGCCCAGGTGTCATCTTGTATGTCCATTTTGGAAACTAGGGTTTTGCTCAGCACGAGAGTGTGCAATTTTTGCACATTGGGGTTAAATTTGTAAAATCGTCGACTGGGCACGTATGACTAGCGTTCCCAGTTGGAACCTCCCTAGACACACTTGCAGGACTCCCGGGAACCCGGTTTTGTTGCACGGTTGGATTTTTATTCCCTCGATAGGTATCCAGCAGGTGTTCTTGAAGGCCTTTTGGATGCAAGATGGAACGAGCCATAGAATGACGACCGTGGCTCGGACTGACAAACCGTCGACTCCGTTGGATTCAGGATGTCGAGATAGCGCTAGGGGTGCCCCTCTCCTCCGGTGTCGTGGCCCAGGTGTCTCCTTGTATGTCCATTTTGGAAACTAGGATTTTGCTCAGTATGGTGATGATGATGAAGACGTTGATGATGATGGTGATGGTGATGAAGATGATGATGATGACGACGAAGAAGATGATGATGATGGAGATGTTGATGAGGATCCTAGAGACGACAATGATGATGAATATGGTGATGATGATGAAGATGGTGATGATGATGAAGACGTTGATGATGACGGTGATGGTGATGAAGATGAAGATGTTGATGATGACGGTGATGGTGATGAAGATGATGATGATGATGACGAAGAAGATGTGATGATGGAGATGTTGATGAGGAGCCTAGAGATGACAATGATGATGAAGATGTTCATGATGATGATGATGGTGGTGATGATGATGATGAAGATGATGATGACGGTGATGGTGATGAAGATGATGATGATGATGACGAAGAAGATGTGATGATGGAGATGTTGATGAGGAACCTAGCGATGACAATGATGATGAAGATGTTGATGATGATGATGGTGGTGATGATGATGAAGACGTTTATGATGATGGTGATGGTGATGGTGATGGTGATGGTGAAGAAGATTGTAACATCCCAAAAATCGCAAAAATTAAATTTTTTTGATATAGCCTATTTTAGAAGATAAATGCTATCTGCAGAATGATAATTAATTAACTAATAGATAATAACAACTTCATAAAATTGTCGTATTTATTTTTAAACATAAAAATATACTTGGTTGTAAATAAGATGCTACAGAACAATGTTTATTTCGTTATGTGCAATGATCTGGTAACAATACTGAAGAATTGTTTGCATATTTCTGAAAGGGTTCCTACAAGGTGTCCTTGGGTTTATTTAGCTTTGAAAGCTAAAGCATTGGATTCTTTCTTTCACAGATCTGCAGGTAAGGTAATAGAGTAATTCCAGTTTATCAAGACAAGTTATAAGCTTCAGCTTGTCGTCTCTGTTTTTAAGATAAATCTATATACTGCCGTGCATGAAGATGTCGATGGTATGTAACTTTGGTTTATCTTTGTCAACTTGTATCGTCTTTATGATAATATTTGTATGTGTCACTATCAATGTTATACACTATACTTCTGTTGTATCGATTGGTAGGATCAGTGGTATTACAACTTCGATTATCAGTTTGAAAATGCGACAAAGTTGAACTTATGAATGACCCCGAGAAGATAGTGCCACCATTAGATTAAAGTGAATCTCCTGGAAAATGACAGCTGCAATGTAAGAAGTTTTGAAAATACTAAAGTGATGATATTCAGTTGTGTCATCTTATAAACAAGATGCTACTAGACATAATCATATGCAACAAATAGGATTAGTGTCAAACCCTAGCTTTCTAAATACTGTGAGGGTTAGATTTTCGTTATAATAAACTTATGCAAGTGACCTAGCTTTTATAATTGTAATGCATGTTTATTGTATGCACGAGTTTAAATGTTAAACTTATGGTTGTGCCTACAATACTAAGGCATTGTATCGATTTCTAAAACATGCTTGATATATATATATAAATATATCGATTCCTTTGATTTGGCAACATATGGAAACTATGTGAATAACATTGGAAAACACTATATGTAAACCCTATGGTTCGAATGTGCAATGCATAAATGCTATGTGAACTTAGAACATAGTTAATACTCTTAGCGTGAATGTATTATCGTGATAATATCTTATGGTTGGAACTATGCATTGTTTATGTTATGGTATTGATATATATATACCCTATGGTTTGAAAACTTATATCATGGTTGTAATACAGTTGTATAGCAGTGATACAATCCCGATAATTACACTGTAGCTATAACTCGATGCTGATATGAATTTAATGTTGTTGCAGTCGAGGGTCTGGCAGATTACTACGTGAGATCTTAGCATTAAATGTGATCCTGTGTGATGTTAGTGGTTTTCTAAGATGGCACCTATGTGTTCTGGCTCCACGTGATAATAGTGGTAAGAATGGTGATAGTTCACCGATTGTAAGCTCAACCCTGGATGATATGGCATCCAACTGTACTGGTTATTAAATGAGGTTATTGATTGTTGTTTGGTCGTATCTTTGTCTTGGTACTATCGTGGCTTTGCTGGCTAAGTCTTGATCGTGGATCTCATGTCTCGATCGTTGAGATGTGAAAAACCCTAAGACAATCTTGCCATAACGTTTATTGTTGCCTTCATGCATTCATTTTGTGTTTTTTGTTTGGGGAAGAGGCCGACAGGCCATTGGTTAGCAGGGATCGACCCTGGGTGGTTGTGGATGGCACTGTGTCTCCATTCTCTATAATTTTTATTGTGGATCTACTGTATAAGTTGCTCGAGTTTACTAAGTGTAAAGCAATGAAGCCCTGTGGCTTTCGTCAGGTGATAGTTTAGGTTTTTGACTCCGAGCTTGGTTATGGTTCAGTTGCATGTCACCTTGTTGCGTTGGTTGAAGGATTTGGAAGCAAGAAGCATTCCATCCGACAGTTAATATGAAGGTAAGTCATCTTGTATCAAAATTTATGTATTACGTTTTGGTTTATCAATGTTTATTGGAACTCATTATTAACTCCTTGCAGTTCATGTGGCAGGTATTGCCATCGTTTTGTATTCACAGTGCTGGGTTTGATGGCAATAGATAGCATGCGAATAAATTGGTAAGCCCCAGTGGCAAACCCTCGTAGGTTCTCCTGGCAGATTCATGGCAAACGTTTGAAGTCTGTGTTGTTTCGTGTTACACCTGTGTTAGGATACGTCTTGGTTTGCAGAGTCGACGTAACAGTTTATAGGGTTACTCTACCGTATTAGATTCTGAGTTTTGAACTGGACAATGTTCCTCCTTTTAAAGGGTTTTCAAACTCTGTTGAAATAAGAAGAATATTTGCAAAACTTATGATGTCATGACTATTTTGTGTTTGTTGTTTTGGGGCTTGGCCCGTGAACCAACCTGTCACTCGTCGATTTATAAAATGGAAAGAGTTTGTGTTTTAATAGACCTATGCTTTTGAATTTAATGTAAAATGATAATGGTTGTGCAACTAAGTTTGAACACACCTGTTGCTATCGTTTCTTTATGGACTGTGAACTCATGCAATGTTTAAATGTTTGGGAAAAGAATCGTATGCTATGTAAGAAAAGTGGAAACGCTGCCACTGTCTTAATAAACAATGGTTATATGTTGTAATATGTGATAGGCTTCGGCCTATATGCAGCATCGTCGAATTATATGAAATGTTTGTATTTTCGATCTAAAAACTTGTCAGGGGTTAGGGTTCTGGCTATGCTTAAAAATGTATAAAATGATGATGCTCGTTGATATGTTTTCGGCATCAACTAGTGTTTGTGATTTCTGCTTGACTCTGCTCCTACAGTCATATAATATCTTAAACCTTGGTGATGATATTTGTAATTAATCTACTCGACCTATAGGAATGATTTTGATATAAATGTTTGATTTGTCTATTGTTAATAAAAATAATGAATCTATATAATGACAGGGAGCTTGTTTAACTAGCTCGATTCTGTAGAAGGAGATTGCATTTGTGTGTTTTTAATTTATAGCTATAGGAACATGTGAAATATGTAACCCTAGGTTTGTGATAAGAGACTTTTGTTTACTTATCTGTTTTGTGTGTGTGATAATGGAAATAAAGGTAGTTATAGTAATCTTTGAGAAGAAAATAAATGGAAAACTATAAACCCTAAATTGAAACTTGAAATGATATATCAGTTCTGTTATGATGAGATTAAGCAATCATTTTAAATTTTGTTTTCAGCAATGATCTCAATAATAATTATAAAGAACGGTAATAATCTTTTAAGACAATAATTTTTCTATTTGATGAAGTAAAATATAGAAGTAAGAACAGTAATGTAAAGAAATGCAGAAATAATACTAATTGCTATCAGTAGATAAATTAACAAAATATACAGAATGGTACTTCCATCATCTTGGCAATTTTGCCTATCATATCTATCTACCTTAATCTGTCTTTGTACTAGAGTACGATGCTGTTCCTTTTTGCATGGGGAAAAATGTAGAGACTATTTCATTCATTCAATTCCAATTTATACAAAATGATTAATTTACTCAAGAAATTAAAATAAATTTATAAAATAAACAGTAAAATTTTAAATAAATAACAGAACTTTAAAATATACAAATAAATAAGACAATAGAACCTGTAAATGACGATAGTGCCGACAAACACCCAATGAGGCCTGTTCCTCCCAACCTGCTTCAAAAGAAGCAACTCAACTGCTAACTTCTAGTGAACCCTCGAGCCTAATTACTGATCCAATAAGTGGGTGGAATCTGTGTAGAAGCAGGGCACTCAAAATGCCTTCTACACTCAGCATCAACCTCCTGAATTAAAATGCCTTCTCCACTCAGCATCAACCTTCTAAACTCAATAAGAGTTTGATAGACTCACAACATGATCAACAACATAGCATCTCCCCTCATCAAATCTCTTGGGTGCAAACACAACAAAACCCCAAGGTAAATTTCCTCACCAGGAAAAGTGATGAAACTCAGTTCAATATTTGATGTCTATTATATAGACTGCTTAGGTCTTTTAGCAGTCAGTTTGGAATAAATGAGTTTCAAGCTCCAGTCCCATCTTTTAGGGCATTATGACCACATTTCAAGGGAGTTGTCCCATACCAATAGCTAGTTAGTTGCATCATGATGCTTTCACTTGTCCATTTCCTTCTACCCCAGATTCCATTCCACCTAGTGGATCAGTGACCACTCTTTCAACAGTCCTCTTAGGTGTTTGTCTCCTATTTTATTTATTTAATAATAATATACTGTGCAAATTATAGTCATCCTTGGACACCTGTCCAACATAAAACTTTACAATAAGAGTTATAATAATGTTTGCTAACACAAAATGTTTTCCAGCAAAAAGGGTATGTTACAAAGATGGTTTAGTGCTAGGGTTTGGGTGAGGGTTAGGGTTAGAGTTAGAGTTAATGATGAAGATGGTGATGATGATGAAGACATTGATAATGATGGTGATGGTGACAAAGAAGATGTGATGATGACGGAGAAGATGTGATGATGGAGATGTTGATGAGGAACCTAGAGATGACAATGATGATGAAGATGTTGATGATGATGATGATGGTGATGATGATGAAGACGTTGATGATGGTGGTGATGGTGATGGTGATGGTGATGATGAAGAAGATGGTTTAGTGCAAGGGTTTGGGTACTGTTAGGGTT